>VZQC01004706.1:498516-604479 GCA_009823505.1 Rhizomys pruinosus
AGGAGAACTCCAGTTCCAGGGGAATCTGACACCTTCTTCTGACCTCCGCGGCATTGCACGACAAGGGTGCACAGACCTACATGCAAAACAGTACATTCATGCACATAAATAAATAAAATTAAATTAAAAAAAAAAAAAAGAAAGTGTATTCTCTGGTATTTGGGTGGAATATTCCATAGATGTCTGTGAAGTCCATTTGTTGTAGCATATGGTTCAGTTCAGATGTCTCTCTGTTTATTCTTTGTCTGATTGATCTGTTCAAAGGGCTCAGCAGGGTATTGAAGCCCCCCTACCACGAGTGTGTTGTGGTTAATCTGTGCCTTGAGCTCCTGAGAATTTTCTTTATAAAGTTCAGTGCACCAGAGTTTGGTGCATATATATTCATGATTGTGAATACTTCACGATTAATTGTTCCTTTGATAAAGATGTAATGGCCCTCTTTGTCTGTTCTGATTACTTTTACTTTGAAGTCTATTTTGTCTGATATTAAAATCACAACTCCTGCTTGCTTTTTGATATGATTTGCTTGGAATACTTTTTTCCATCCTTTTACCTTAAGTTGGTGCCTATCCTTGAGAGTGAGATGGGTTTCTTGTAGACAGCATGTAGATGGGTTCTGTTTCCTAATCCACTGCTCCAGTCTATGTCTTTTGATTGGGGAGTTTAGTCCATTAATATTTAAAATTATAATTGAAAGATCTGTGTTACTTTCTTTCCCCTTATTATCCATTTGCATTTTTGGTCTAGGTTTCTCTTTTTAGGTGCCTGGGGACATTTGCTGCTCTCCTCTGCCCTTTGAGTTGCTTCAAGTATTCTCTGAAGGGTTGGTTTTCTGGACATGTATTCTATCGTCTTGTTTATGTCATGGAAGATTTTTCTTTCTCCAACTTTAATAAAGACTTTTTTCTGGGTATAGAAACCTGGTTTGGCATTGATAGTTGTTTAGCACTTTCTTCTCTTGTGGCTTTCAGAATTTTGTATTTGTTTTGCATGTCTAGTGCTTTAACTGTGAGATGGCATGGGGAGTTTCTTTTCTGAGCTTGTATATTTGGACTTCTATGTGCTTCTTGTATTTGTATGGGTTTGTCTTTTGTTAGTTTTGGGGAAATTATCATCTATTATTCTGTTGACGATCTGATCAATACCATTCTCTTGGGATTCTTCTCCTTCCTCTTTCCTTATGATATAGAGCTTTGATCTTTTCATAGTGTCCCACATTTCCTGGTTGTTGCACTCTTGTGTATTTTTTAATTTTTCATAATCTTTACTTGAGCTTTTTAGTTGTTCTGTGTTGTCTTCCGGGTCTGATATTCTTTTCTCTGCTTCCTCCATTCTACTTCTGAGTCTTTTTCCCATCCTTTCATCTTGATTGGCTGAGTGTTCAATTTCCTTTTTTCATTTCATCCTATGATTACTTTAGTATTTCCACTTCCTTTTGGAGCTTCTCAGTCTCTTCCTGTAGCTCCTTGCTTCCCTGGTTGGTTTCCTTTTTTTTTATTTCAGTATGGGATCTTTTCACTGCTATCACTTCCTCTGGAGTTTGTCATTCTCTCTCTCCAGTTCTTTCTGAAGTTTGTCATTCTTTCCCTTTCATTCTTTCCAAAGTTTTTCATTTTTTCCCTCTAGGTCCTTCTTGAGTTTTTCATTCTCTCTCCTTAGTTCTCTGGCTTGTTCTTTAAATTCTTTGATTTCTTTGAATATGTCTGCAATTTTTCTTCTGAGATCTATGTCCTGGCTACTTCCAGGGAGATCCCAGCATAGGAATCTCCTACAGGGTTGGTAGAGCTTGGGGTGGAATCCCATGTTGATTTTTTGTTGTGTTTTTGGCATGTGGGTTTTTTTTTTTTGTATTTTCATGCAAATCTCAAATTTTACTTCACTGTGTTGAGGGATTGCTTTGCTTGCTTCCTTCAGATGCGTTCATTGTTTTCTCCTTGATTACAGAGTGTTGACTTGTCTAGGTTTCAGGCTTTCAATTTTGATTATATAGTGGAGGTCTAACTCACTCTTCCCTTTCTGTTCTGAAGGTTCTCTAAAATCTGGGTAGGTAACAACCCAGTTGGTACCCTGCTGAGCACTGTGCTCACTGTGCTTCCTGCCAGCCTAGATTGTTTGTAGGACTTTGTTTGGTGGGACTGGAATTGCCTCAGGCTCACTGTTTCATTTATTGTCTTGCACCCCCAATCACTATTGTGGTTCCAATTGGACACTCCCTCTGCAATTCCAGTTGGGGGGGCACAAGAGGCACACTTAGCCTGAACCCTGCTACTCTGTGCTTCAGGTGGTCTGGTGAAATCCCCCCCATCTATGCTCTGTGCACTTGAGTCCACGAGTGGTAATAGACCCACCTTTATACCAGCTAGCTGGGATACTCCACCACACAATACAATGATTCACTTATCCAATAATCCACCTGGCTGAAGTGCCTGGCCCCTACCTGTGCTTCAGGTGGTCCAGCGAAATCCCCTGATCTAAGTTCTGTGCACTCTGTAATAAAAATTTTAAGTCAGCCTTATAAATCAAGATTAAGCATCATACACCCTGCTGACACATAGCTCCTAGAAACAATCTAAGATGCAGAGATTGAAGGCTGAGTCTCTCAGTAGTTTGTATTATTCAATTACCTTTTGATTGGCAGATTTATCTTTAACCTGTAACCCCAATTATTCAGGCAATGAATGTTTACATGTTATATGCAGAGAGGGACTAATTAATGTCCTCATTATCTGGGACATATAAAATATGGATAATGCATCCTCGAAATACCTTCTTCAGGTGAATCTCACTAATTCAAGAGGCCCTTTTGCAAGAGTACACAGCAGTAACAATGGCTTACTGTGGAGAGAAGACTATGAAAGTTTTGCTGGGAGCTCCAGGAATGCAGCTTTCTTGAGTCTTCCCCTATGCTGGGTGGGCTTCTCAGCAATGCAGCCATCTTTGGGTCACCTATGCCTCTGTATGTAAGTCCTCACCCATATTCCTAGAAGTAACTACAATGAATTCACTATTTCACTAAACTAGACGTGGGTTAAATCATTTCTTTAACCTTTCCTTGGTGTCCTAAGAAAGTTGACTACACATTTGATCATGACTCCTCAGGAAAAGCCGCACACACCACATCTGTTTTGTTCTAGCCCCTGCTGCTGCTGCTGCTGCTGCTGCAGAAGCCCAGCACATTGCTCTCACCTCTACTTCCTGTGACCTCTCAGTGTCCTTCATTGATAAATGAAGATGTATGAAACCATGGCTGTTTATATAGAATTATTTCAAATATGACTGAATTAAATCTTTTCATGAGCTGGGGAAATAGAGTTAAGAGTAGAAGAAGATTTGAACTGAAAAAATTATTATGACTAGCCATGAATCATGAATAATAAGTAATAAGTGAGGAATATAAAATGTGAGGGAAAGTGAATTCATGATAAATGATGATGAAGTTGAAGATTCCAGGACTTCATTGTTGGAGGAAAAGAAAATTCAATGTAGCTGACTCTTGAAGCAGCCAAGGTTCCTAATAGAAACACAGTATTTCAAGCATCACAAAATTGGTAACCATAAAATTAGTCCTGTCCATCAAAATTAATCAGTTTTATGGAGAACGTGCTAATGGTTCAGTGCCTCTCCCGATTGAATGAAGAGACTGGCAAGAATTTGAAGTAATGTTCTAAATAATTCTCCAACTTCTGAGTTATTTTTCTAATAAGTTCAGTAATTATTGCACATATTTCATACTTTTACCTTCCCTTAAATCAGTTCTGCTCCAAATATGACATGGGAGGAAGATATTGCACAACATTAGTCATTAATGTGCTGTGATTTATAACAAATGGTATTTAATGTCCCTATAACTACTAATAAAATTATTTTATTTCATTTTTATATTCCTATGGAAGAGAGCTAGAAAATTCTAATACAATTGATTGTTAGAAATCTATTTCCTAATTTAAAAACACATTTTATCTTTCAGTAACTCTTTCACTCTCTATATTTCACATCTTCAGTATGAGAAAGGAAAATCAATTTTAAAGAATTGACCTTAATTGAAGATTTGATGAAATAAACACTTTCATAGCAATACTGTATTCTCACTGACCAACATAATGTATTTATATATTCATTTTTATAAAAGGTAAAGTAGTTACAGAATGTCATCATATTTAAGATTAAATATAAATTGGGAAGGGGAGATGGCTCAGTTGGAAAAGCATTAACCTGTGTTTGGCACCCCAAAACCCACATAAAAATCTAGACATGACATGAAGCTCACCACACCTGTGTGTGTGCATGTGTGTATGTGTGTGTGTGTGTGTGTGTATGCATGTGCCCCAGCATGCATGTGAGATCAATTCTGGAGTTGCTACTCACCTTCCACTTTGTTGAGGTCCAAGGTGTCTCTTCTTTCTGCTACTGGGCTGCAGATTCCAGACTAACAGGTCCAAGAGCTTCTGAGTCTCATGTCTCCATATCCCATCTCTCTATCGGAGTTCTGAGTTTACCATACATGCTATCTTCTGTCTCTACTGCCTATCTTGACATAGGAGTGCTGTAATTAAGTATGTGTGCTATCACACCTAGATTTTCATATGAGTTCTGTAGTTTGAACATAGGTCTTCAAGGGGTCAGTTCAATTGCTTTTCATCTACTAAACCACCTCCTGGACCTGAAAAACTAGTTTTATGATCACTATATAACTTCACATCCTAGCCAAGTAAATCTATTTTTTGTGATAAGTATTGACTTAACTTATAAGCAAACTCAAAATTAGATGTATAGAACTTCAAGTTATAGTCTTCATACTACATCCTTTTGTAAACTTGAATTTCTATTTTACCCACCTGTACTCAAGTTCTCTTTACTAGATATGATGCAAGACTCTTAGTTACAATTAGTTAAGAATATTTTATGCTCTCAGATGCTAGAAAAGATGAGCCAGTCTATATTAGGGCTTCAGAAAGGGCTATATGTGGACCTGGTTTCTAACAGGGCACGCCATAAGATAAAGAGTTCTCATAGATGTAACTCTCACACCCTCCCTCATTCTGCATGTGAGAACATCACGAGTTCTCAAATCTCCTGGTATTATTCTTGCCCACTGTGAATGTTGCAAGTGCTCCCATATCGTTTTGGAGTTACAACTATTACTTATAGGGTCTTCTTTTTCTTTTTTTTTTTTTTTTTATATTTTTGAGACAGGGTCTCCCTTTAGCCCCAGTTGGCCTGGAGCTCGCTCTGAAGACCAGGCTGGCCTTGAACTCACAGAGATCCATCTGCCTCTGCCTCCTGAGTGTTGGGATTAAAGGCATGCACTACCATGCCTGGCTCTAGACTATTCTGTCCTGTTTCCCTAGACCAGCTTCTCTCAGCCAAATTCCTCACTTGAATCCTATAACACTCAAGACTTGAGTGACTGTTTACACATTTTTGAAGATTGCTATATAATTCATGAAATTCTGACATGAAGCATCAGGGATTGATTCTTTATTGGAAGCAGCCACTTGACTATTCAGTGATGCAGTAGTATTTCCAAGACTGTAGACAGAAAAAAAGCCTCATAGACATGAAGGGGAAGGGATGGAGCCCTTCTCAGCACTCCATTTATATCTACACTCTCCCTGCTTGATCTGTCTGAATTTCCCTCCTCTCACACCTAGTATGTCACGTGGAATCATGGAGATTGCATTGGGTCCTTATTTATTTTTTATCAACTCTTGACAAGCCAATAATCTGATACTTGTTTGTATTTGTGTTGAGCTGCATCACTCTTTTGTATAATAAGTGAGTGCAGAATGCTGAGTTAATCACAGTTAAAGGGGAATGAGAACTGGGAAGAGGGGAGGAAACTGGGGATTACAGAGCAATATTTCAAAAGTACTCCTGCACTTGAAAATGAGAAATAGGAAGTTCTCATCCTCCTGGAATCTAGATAGAAACAGAGCTACTTTCAATTAAAGGGTATAATAAATGAAAATGACTAATACCTACTGAAATCAGATATTAAACTAACTTTTACACTTGTGGTGTGGGAAAACTTAGTTAAGATGGGTTGGATTCTAGGCCAATGGTACCTCCCTGGCCACACCCATGGGGTGGGGTGTAGTGATTAAAATATTTAGCATTCAGCCCTGAGAATTGAGTCATTATAGATATTTAAGCAGACATGTTGGAATAAAATCTCTCTCTGCATTTGAAACTCAACCTGCATACACAGGTTGTGGTGTGGTGGTGTACTTTCCTGCACGCATTTTCCACATGGGTCATCCTAAGATTAAGTTGGCCCCACCACAAATCTCGGCAGTGACAGAACAATTGGCATCTGAATGTGGCGCAGAAGGAAACCTTGACAACTTAGGAATGCATACCCCTAAATCTTGCCTTTTTCTTCTCTCTCTCCTGATATCTATCCGTTGTGGTGGAGCCATCTTTCCTGCTGGTTTCAGTGGATGGGACAGTGGTCTGAGGGCATGTGGCTTTGTACATGTGGAGAATAGCAGACTGGCTCTGATTTGGTTCAGAGAGAGCACCCAGTGCCTTCCAGGGATGTGCCTCCTGGCATGGTCACTCCTGCAGGCTATAAAAGCCAGTGGCCTCAAGGCTGAATTTAATATTAAGGCTTAGCAGTTATGCTTGGCCTTAAAAACATTTTTTTCATAATTTTACAGGTCTGAAAAACTTTCTGATTTTAAATTCCACCCCCCCCCCAAAAAAAAGACTGTGAGGAACCAGCTCCTCAAATTCTGTTCCAATCTTAACTTGTTCATATGTAAATTTTCTCCTGGTAGCACTCCTAGACCTGAGCACACTTCTTTCTGTTGCAAATTAAGGCCTTCCACAGAACCACCCTCCTCCAAGAGCAGCCTCTTCCAGATAATTTCAAGCCTTGGCCATTTTTCTCTTAAATTTTGTAAACAAAATCTGTTTTTGGATAAAAGTGTGTTGTTCTCTTGTCTTCTTATGGGTTTTTCCTAAATCTAACTCTTCTTACCTAAAACCTGCTGGCTATTTGTAGATCCAAGGTTGGGATTTAGCTAACAGTAATTCAAATCCATCTCAGCATGTTTAACTTAAAGTGTAATATTTTTTTAATTTTTTTTTTACTTCTGTATGTATGAATGTACTGTCTGCGTGCAAGTCTGTGCACCCGTGTCGTGCAACGCCGTGGAGGTCAGAAGAGGGTGTTGGACTCCCCTGGAACTGGAGTTCTCCTGGAGTTGGAGTTTCAGACAGTTCTCGGCTGCCATGTGGATGCTGGGGTTAGAATCCAGGTCCTAAAGTGTAATATTTTTACTTAACCCCTGGGTACCCTAGACATGGTTGATTTAATTTTATCTTGCTCCTTTTAAATGTGTTTCACCTTAAAAAATATCTTCTCACAGAATTCTAGAACACACGTGGTCTGAGATCTGGCCTGGCACCATAAGCCTGCCTGCGGTGCATGCATACCAGCTGCCACACTGAGCACATGGCATCTAAATCATGCCCTTTAAATTTTGATTCTAGGTAACATCCTTTAGATTTCAGCATTTTGGAAACAAGATAAATGGATTTCTAGGAGAATTTACAGGCCTTGAAGTTCTAACAAAACAAACTTGTTCCAATAAATTGTCTTTTTTTAAGGAACATTGGTAAAAGTCTCTTTAACAACGTAAATTGACATTTTGGTTCAATTTAAATGAGAAATTTTTTAATAAAACTGTTTTATGTATCTTTAAGCCCATCTTCAAGCTGTGTGTATGTGTGAGTGAATGCGAGTTCCCAACTTTTAATTTGTTATAATCCTACAGGTTTAAATCTATTTAGCTAACTATAAACAAAAATAGATTCAATTCATAGAAAATATTTGTGTTATAGCAATTAGTGTTAACAATTTTAATTGGGTTTATAGTATGCATATTATTAATTTTAATGATAGATTGTTGCTAATTATTATTAGTAATTGTTATTAATAGTTATAGTTATTGTTATTGAATATAATCATTAATAATAATTGATAAAAATTCAATCTAATGGTAAATTGTTCATTGTTGGCTATTATTATTGACAATTGTTATTCATTATTGGTTAATAATTATTAATAATTAATAATAATTAATAATTGTGATTGTTGTTGTGATTATGGATAAGTATTATTCTTCCAAAGTCTTTAATAATAAGACAAGATGGTTCATTCCAGACTACAAACAACTTTGGCCTGTCTACTTTTGGAAATCCTCAATCTTTAGATTTGTAAATAGCATAGGGACAGTTAGGATTAGCAGAGGGACAGCTTAGGAGTACTTAACCAGCAGGGACAGGATAGGGAAAGAATAATAAACTTTAGAGATAGTTCATTAAAGGAAAATGGTTGGAAATGGGCCTAAGAGGTGACATATAGATCTCAGCTGTTTCATGCATTATTAAGACATTTATTTTAATTATGTAAAAATAACAATTTATATTTATGTATAAATATAAAAAATTATAAAGATTTCATGTTTTTCATTGAACATCAAACAATAATATGGCTTTCTTCTCTTACAGGTCAACCTAACAAATCTTTCTTATGTATGTATGTGTGTATGTATGTATGTACGTGCACGCACATGTGTGTATGGATGTGTGTACTTGTATTCTAAGTATATTTTAATGTTAACAGCCATGATACAAGTAAAAACATTGCCTCTGAGTTGGAACATGGCCCTTCCTTCTCAAGACGCAAATTTATATTAAACAGCCAAAACATAATTCTGTTTTTATGGGTTATCTATTAAAAATTTTTAAATAATGGATCTACACTGCCACCTACTGGTTACACCCTTTCAACATCTAAAACAAAGATGCAACCAGGTTTTCATTGTATTAAAGTGTTAATAATTTTGGGGGTATTTGGGAATAAAAAATAAAAGGTAATAAAATTAAAAAATTTTAAAAAATGAATTCCAATTAACATCATTGCAGAATTCATGGCTGCCATTTTAAAAAATTTTTGCGTGCATACAGGGTAAGCCTGCATTTTGTTCAGATGACCAGTGGGTAGCTGGTGTTGAGGCCTGCATTTCATTTGGGTGACCAGTTGGTTTGGAAAAAGGCTCCCTTTTCGGAACACCAACCTGGGAAGCTGGTGTGAAATTCCTGTCCTGGGCTTGGACAGGTGGAAAATTATGGCCAAAGTGGGCAACGTGTCTTGTTGTCCCAGGCTAAGGACCCAATTAGGAAGTTACCTCTCCGGTCAGGTCACAGGAGTAACCGGCTGACCTCTACACAATGAGGCCAGTTCCCCACTATGTCCACAAAGTGGGCACTGTGTGTACCCTCCCCTTAGCAGGACTGCATTGCACCTATTCATGACAAAGGAAGCTTCCTAGAATCTCCCATAAAACAAAACAAAACAAAATAACCAAGACGGTTATGATGGGAACTACTTGTCATAAGGCATATCTAGACAGTCTTTAATTAACTGATGGGCATAAGAACTGTAAAAGAAAATTTTATTAAGAGCTACATATTGTAAAATCTTTAAAGCAGGTTTTCATGCCCGGCCTGGAGAAGGCCAAGAGCTTGGAGGAAGATAGTTATTAAAATCCACTTTGTAAGGTTTGTAGTTTAAAATGGTAATACATTTGAAATAATTGGGAATATAAAATGTTTAATTGTTTTATTTGTAATCTGTATTGAATTTCCAACAATAACTTTGGGGTTAAGGTACAAAAATGATCTCTATATTTTTCTGTGTTATACAGTATCACATTGTAACATTTTTCCTTTACTTGTAGGACAATTTAAAGAAATTAAGCTTAAGTTCACTTCCCAAATAAGTAGCATACAGTCAATGATAAACAATTTGGGTGAATTTAATGAAAATTTACACCTTGGCTTCTGTTTATGGGTATGTGTAATACAACTTAGGCATCTATAGGTCAAAACATAAAAATTTAAAAATCAAAAGAGGGAGGTGGTATAATATTCCTTCTGTATTCCAAACCATTTGATAAATTTTCAATTTTGTGGTCTTGAAATAACAATGGGAGGAGATTTGTATGTTCTCATGGGTAAAAACACCAACCTAAATGCCTGAAAACATACAACTTTCAGCTGTGCAGGATGGACTGGGAAATGCCAGGAGAGAGGCTGACCCATCTGAACATGAAAGAAAAAGGAACCTCAGATTTCCTGAGTCACAGACGCTGAGCATCTCTCTGAATTCTATTTGGGATAACTGTTTATAATGTGGTCTAATGAAGTTTACCTTCCAGAGTCTGAGAAACCTTCCTACCTCTTCCCTTTTATAGGAAAAAGAAAAACGTGATGGTAATGAACTCATTCCCTAACTGTAAATTACAGCCAACTATTATAGTGGTAATTTCTTATAAAACAGGTATAACTACCTTCTTTAATTGACTGATATACATAGGAATTGTGAAAGGATAATTATCTATTTAGAGCCAAATATAATAGTAAAGTCTTTATAAGCTGTGTAACTTAGCAAAATATATTAAACAGGAGAGCTCTGATAGCAGCAATAGAATATTCTGCCAAGGAGATGTTGGCTAGGGCATCCAAGCCCCCAAAATTATAAAGGCCTTTTGCCTATAAAAATGGGATATCTGCAAGGAGAAAGGCAGTAAATACCTGTTGTTGAAGACCTGGTGTAAGCATGAAAAAATGTTTTGAGACGTCACTTGCCAATGTACAGTTGGCCTCTGAAATGCCAGAGAGTGTTGCCAAAGGCCACTAATGCAATAAAGCAAAATATTGGTCTCTTTGAGTCAAGCAAGACTCCTCTGTCAGTATCAGCTACACCTCAACTGCCTGGAGATACTGTGTAACAGTGGCAGCCATATATATGTATATTCCCAAATCTAATTGGCTATTAGCTCTCTACTTGGAGGAATAATTCATGGCTGATGCCATAAGCTTAGGTCCTCTAGTGGTTAGGAGATGATATAAGCCACAATAAAAACTTGTCATCTTTTATACAGAAACCACAGTTTGTGGATTAGCATACCATCCAAACATCTGTGTCTATGCTCACAGCTTAGCTTGCCATAATAGTAAATACTGTTTAAATGTCTGTACATCTAATTGCTTGTGCTTTGTTAGTAGGATAAAAAAGATACCCTGCATAAGCTGTCAATCCATGAAGGGAAACAACTTGAACAGACAAGAGTCCAAAATAATATCTCCAGAGAAAATAGACTGTTTCGCTTCTCACCCACTTGTGCCCCTTTCCCAAAGCCTAGGGAACAACTTGCGGAAGAGGAGGCATGGTAGAATGTAAGGGCTGCAGAGAGATTGAGGTGAATCGTGAGACTACAGCAATATAGACTGGACTCTTATTTGATCAACATGCTTGTGCATACAAGCTTCTCCAATTGGTCTATGGGAACCTTGGGTTGTTCAAAATATGAACATAGATACTTGCTAACTGGTTTTACACGAATGTTACTTACATTCATTGCTTATGCTTGACAACCAGCTGACTTCATGGTTGGGATTTTGGGATATTAATTGGCCTTAGTATGAAAATAAAGTTTCAGGTCTGACCTGTCCCCCACTGCCTAGCACTAAAAACAGGCTTGAGCAGCTGGCTATTCAAAACTCAGGTTCCTTTGGGTTGTTAGCCTCACCCACAAGCTCCCCTGCCTCTCAGAAAAATTAAAAAAACACACAAAATTAAAAGGGTGAGGTGTGAGAAAACTTAGTTAAGATGGGTTGGATTCTAAGTCAATGGTACCTCCCTGGCCACACCCATGGGTTGGGGTGTAGTGATGAAAAGATTTAGCATTCGGCCCTGAGAATTGAGTCATGATGGATATTTAAGCAGACATGTTGGAATAAAATCTCTCTCTGCATTTGAACCTCAACCTTTGTACACATGGTGTGCTTTCCTGTGCGTATTTTCCACATGGGTCATCCCAGGATTAAGTGGGCCCTGCCACAAATGTTGGTGGTGACACTACAATGTGGTGTTTCTTTTCACTGAGTGATTTAATCAGCATTTTTAAGTAAAAAGATCAATACTCAGAGAGGTCAAGTGGCATATTCAAGATAATATAGTTGCCAGGCATGGTGGTGCATGTTTTAGTCTCAGCACTTGGGAGACCAGCCTGGTCTACATAGCAAGTTCCAGGCTAGCTGGGGTTACAAGGAGACCCTGTTGGGTTTTTCTATATGTAAAGATAAAACATTTGCTAATTATATGATAATTTTATAAATAAATTCTGTATTAGCATTAGTGTTGGAGTCACAGAACATCCAGTTGAGGACTTTCTTGTAAGATTGTAGACTAGAAGCTGCATATCTGTGAGCCCAGAATTAGATAAAGAACAATAGAATTTAATCCCAAAGGGAAACAGGGGAAATGAAAGGATACCAGAAAAAACAGAAACCAAAATGTACAAGATAGAGATGAAAGATGAATATGGCCTCAGCCTGGAAGTTCCCTGGGTGAGGACAGACCATCTTGTCTTCTCATTGAGTAGTAATGAAGATGGAGCCCCAGAAAGTAGACTGATCAAGAAGAAGGTGCCCAACACGCAGACACAGACAGATAGACAGACAGACAGACACACGTACACACAAACACAGACTCACCCACAAATGAAATCCACCAACAGATGCACAATGTGAAGCACAAAAGCTCAAGACATGTAATAAACCAAGGCCAAATGACCCTTCTAAAGGTCATATTCCTCAACTACTGAAGCTGAAAAGATGAAGTATGTGAAATGCCAGATGAAGAGTTCAAAAGCTTGTTGGAAAAATGACCTATGACCTGAAAGAGCATGCAAACAAAGAAGTGGATCCAATCCAAGACCCAGGAAGAATTAAGGAGCATAGAGACAACATCAGCAAAATTGATGAGAAAAATAAATAATACAATTTATAAGAAAAGAAGTCAGCAACGTGGAAGTAAAATTTAACAAATGAATGGAGATTTTAGAATACCAGATAGCAATAATAAAAATTGAAAACCTCAATAAATCAAATAAATGCACCATCAATAGGCTCAACCAAACCAAATAAATAATATTACAGATGCAGGACACGATTGTTGATTAAAAACTACACTTAAACACTAACAAGAGAAATAATTAATTAATGAACATGACCACAATATTGAAGAACCCAGGCACATGGTTAACAAAACTCAGAGTCTAAGGGACAGAAGAAGAAGCTGATCTAAATAGTAATGGCATATAGAATTTGTTAAAGAAAGTTTAACCTGAAATTTTCCAAAATCAAGATAAATAAATTGTCATTCATACATAAGAGACATGTAGAACCCCAAATAGTCATGACAAGAGAACGTCTCCACATTTATAGTCTATGTATCAAAAATAAAAAGCAAAGAAACAATATTAAAAGCTGTAAAAGAACAAAGCCAATTGAAGTATAAAGGCAGAAACATCAAAATGATAGATATTTCATCACCAACTCTCAAACTAAGGAAGCATGGAATGAAAGAAATAGCTGTCCAGCAAGATCGTTGTGTCCAGCTAAGCAATCTTTTAAAGCATATGAAGAAATAAAAGTGTATCAAGACAAGTACAAATAAAAAGTTTATGACTGCAAGGCAACAATGCAGAAGGTATTTAAAAACAACACACTACAGAGGGCCTGGAGAGATAGCTCAGTGTTTAAGAGCACCAACTGCTCTTTAAGAGGACCTGGGTTTGATTCCCATCACCCACATGGGGGCTAAGAACCGTCTTTAAGCCAGGTGTAGTGGCACATGCCTTTAATCCCAGCACTTGGGAGGCAGAGGTCTGAAGATCTCTGTGAGTTCAAGGCCAGCCTGGTCTACAGGGCTAGTTCCATGCCAGCTGGAGCTACAGGGAAGCCCTGTCTCAAAAACATTAAAAAAAAAAAGTCTACAGAGAGGAAGAAGAAAGTCTCAGTCACAAGTGCATAGGAAAGAATAAGCTCATGCAATCAAGAGTGGTAAGAAAGATTCCATCATGTATCATGTCCACAGTAAACCAGCAAAATACTGATAAGAATAGGAGACAAAGGAAAAAACAAACAATAATAAAATCAAAAAGAAAAAATAATAATTAGAGAAATTGGAAATTTTCTCTTAGTAAGAATTTTAAATGTAAATTGTCTCAACTTACCAATAAAGAGCTGCCTGGATTGTAAAACTAGCTCCAACTCTCTGTTGGCTCCAAGAAACACACCTCATTGTTAAATACACCTGTGGACTAAAACTTGAGGGATTAAAAAAAAATCAAAGAAAAAGAAACAGAAAACTAATTGACATAAATATTCTGATGTTTGATAGAGTTCAAACAAAATTAGTCAGAGGAGATTTAAAAATCCATTGAATATTAATAAGTGAAACAATCCACCAGGAAGACATAAGAATTACATCCATATATGTATCAAACTTCGGGGCTCTGAATTTTATAAATCTAGCAGTGATGGACTTCAAAAGTCATATAGATTCCAATACAATAATAATGAGTCACAGTAATACTCCACTGTCATCTTCAGCTATTCAGTTCAAATAAACAAACAAACAAAAAAATCAACAGCAAAATTTCATAGTCAAACTACATCACGAATAAAATGGAATTAATAGTTTGATAGATATATTTCTGTATTCTTTCCAGCAGATACAGATTATACAAACTTCTCAGCATCCCACAGACCATTCTGTAAAATAGCTCACAATCTAGGCCACAAATCAACTCTTTTTTAAATATTTATTTTACTTATTTGTGTGTGTGTGTGTGTGTGTGTGTGTGTGTGTGTGTCTGTGTTTGTGTATGGGGGTGGTGCATGCATGATGTATGTGCTTATGCATCCAGGTGCCTGCAGAGGCCAGAAGAGGGCATTTGACTCCCTCAAGTTGGAGTTATGGGCTACTATGAGCCACCTGATGTGGGTGATGGAAACAAAACTCAGATCTTCTAGAAGAGCACCAAGTGTTCTTAACTGCTGACCCATCTCTTCAGCCCTATACAAATTAACTCTTAACAAATAAAATATAATTAATTTCTTGTATCACTACATCATGGTGCAATAAAACTAGAAATCAGTAAGAAGTTAAACTATAGAAACTACACATATACATGGAGACTGAACAATATACTTTTGAAAGACCAGTCGTTGATGAAATCTGGAGATTTTAAAATTCCCTAAAATGAAATAAAAATTAACATGACTTGACAGAGCATTTGGGATACAACCAAGGCAGTTCTAAGAGGAAATTTTATAACTGGAGTTCTTATGTTAAATAATCTGAAAGATCATGAATAAAACAATAAAACATTTATGGTGCATTTTAAGGCCCTGTGACAACAAGGACAGTATAATCCCAAAGGCAGTAAATGGCAAGAACTAATAAATAAAAGGAATAGAAATTAATGAAATTAAAACAAAAATAACAATACATGAAATCTGTCAAAATGTTGCCTGTTACAAACAATATTGACAAACCTCTAGTCAACTGACCAAATAGACAGAAGACCCAAATCATAATATTAAAAATGAGAAAGGAGAGACTAACATAGATTCCAATGAAATCCAAAGAATCATTAAACATTACTTCGAAAATTTATATTTCAAAAACTGGAAAATCTAGAAGAAATGGATAAATTTCAAGAACAATATGACCTAACTAAAATCAAGAAAACATTAACAGATTAAACAGATTGATACTAAACAATGACATAGAAACATAATCAAATTTTCCTAACAAATAAAGGTCCAAAACCAGATGGATTTCCAATAGATTTCCACTACACCTTTATAGAGAATCTAATGCCAATACTTCCCAAACTGTTCCTTAACATAGAAATGTAAGGAACACTTACAGCATTACCCAGATATCAAAACTATGTAAAGATGCAACAACAAAAAATTAAAGCTATAGACCAACTTCCCCAATGAAGCTAGATGTAAAAAAATCTCAATAAAATTGATGCAAACTGAGTTCAAGGACATAGTAAGATTATCATTCTGCAATAACATTGCTTTCCTTCCAAGGAGCAGTGTTGGTTCAGAACATGCAAATCAGAACATCTAATTCAACACATAAATAGACTTAGAGGCAGAAATCAGATGATCACATAAATATATGCAGAAAAGTCTTTGTATAAAGTTCTATATCACTTTAGGAAAATAAAATCTAGGAAGAGAAGGAAAATACTTCATAATAATAAAGGCTGTGTCTGACTAACCCATAGCTAGCAGTATCCTAAGTGGTGATAATCTGAGACCATTTTTCCTAAAATCTAGAATGAGACAAGGTACCCATTATCTCTATGTTTATTCCAAATATATATTTAAAGACTTAGGGCAATAAGACTGGAGAAAGAAGTAAAAGAACCACAAATAGAAAGGGAGTAAGTCAATTTATATTTTCTTGCAGATGACATGATCCTATTACTTGCAGATGACAAGATAATATAATTTAAAAACTCAAAGACAGGGCTGGAGAGATAGCCTAGATGTTAAGAGCACCGACTGCTCTTGCAGAAGACCTGGGTTCGATCCCCAGCACCCACATGGTGGCTAAGAACCGTCTGTAACTCCAATTCCAGGAGAACTCCAGTTCCAAGGGAATCTGAGACCCTCTTCTGACCTCTGCGGCATTGCAGGACACGGGTGCACAAACCTACATGCAGAGAGTACACTCATACACATACAAAAATAAAAATAAAAATAAATGAAAAATAAAAACTCAAAGACACCATCAGAAAACTCTCAGACCTAATAACCACTCTTGACAGCATACTAGGATATAAAATTAACATGCAGAAATTGTAGTTTTTCTGTGTACCAATCACAGATTAATCAAGACCAAAATTGAACTCATTCCCAATAGCTAAGGAAAACATACTAAGGAATATACATAATCAAGGAAGAACTTGCAGAATGGAAACATCACAAAACTGAAGAAAATGTGAAATATAGACTATGAGAACAGCCTTTCATGGTTATGAATTGGCACAATTAATATTTTTTAAATGGCTTGAGTGTTAAAAAATACACTGAATTAACACAATGTCCATTAAAATTCAGGGACTTTCTTTTTAGAACCAGCAAAAAAGTCTTCAAATTCACATAGCAGCACAAAAGACCCTGAATAAACATGACATCCTTAGCAGAGCAGTGCAGTGTGTGTATCAAAGCCTGGTTTAAAATTATATTGCAGAGTCATAGGAACAAAAACAGCTTGGTACTAGAAAATAAAGACCTATAGATTAATGGAAATAATAAAATAAGAAACCCAGAAATAAAGCTATACAGATACTGTCATCTCTGACAAAGGTGGGGAAAACATAAAATGGAGAAAAGAAAGGCTCTTCAACAGATAGTGTAAGGAAAACAATGTTTCCTTACATATGGCTAGATTCACATCTTTCATTCTGCACAAAAATCAATTCAAAATGAGTCAAGGACATTAATGTAAGCCTTGAAATTTGGGGGCTAGTAGAGGCAAACATAGGAAAGGCAGCAGTCATTATTGTGGTTCTCCCACTAAAAACTGCCTGACCAGGTTCCAGTTCCTGTTCTCATTGCTAACATAATAAGCTAACATGCACCGACCTACTTATGAAGAGATGGCTTTCCACGGTAATCATGGGTCCTAGAAACTATAAAGATTGATTCTGGTCCTGGGATTTCCTTGCAGTACTTTATTAACAAAAAGCAGAGTCATATTCCTGGACTGAGTCATGGAGTCATGTTCTGATTGCCAGGGAGAATCTTTCTCGTCTCACATTAAAGCTAGAATTATCTGAGACTTTATGCATTGACGTTCTAGAATAGTTAGCCTGGAAGAAAAATTTAGTTTGCTGTCATTTTTTCCTGTCATTTATATTAAGGCTTATCAAGTCAAGTTAGTGCATAAAGACATCTCACAGTACAAGTTCATATAGCCTAGGTCTAGTCAGCCTGTCTAGAGTCACTGACTTAAAGAATATCAGCTCTCATTCATTCAGCAGTAATCAGCTGCCAATAGTTCTTTTGGCCCATTTTCCCAGTACTGTGCTGGATTTTTTATCTGCTTGAGTTTGCTTGGGTTTTGTGCATGCTGTCACCATTTTTTTTAGATTCATATGAGCAAGATCCCAGGAGCCTGTAAGACTCCATTTCCAAATGGTCTTGCACTTCCTTCCCTGACTCTTAAAATCTTTCCACCCCTTCTGCAATAGTCCCTGAGCCCTGGGTGGGTGGAGTTTAATATAGGAGTTCTGTCCAAAGACCCACACTCTGAAGACTCTACACTTTAGCTGTATGTAGACTTTTGTCAATTGTTTGTTGTCCTATATTGCCTGAAGGAGCTTTGTTGATGAGAGTTGAGAGATGCATTAATATTCTCTCTACCTTTTGTTCCACCATGTTCCAGGAGCTTAAGGTGTAGAGGTTCCATTGTAGATGTGTCACTTACAGTTGGGCATTTTACAGACATGTATTCTCTGTATGTGAGCAATAGTAGAACCCTGTAATAGTCTCTGTCTGTTGCAAAAGAATTTCTTTAATGAGTAGTAACTGGCATACTGTTTGTAAATATAAGGATCCATATTTAGCATATAGTAAGAAATTATATCTGTCTAGAGATGTGACAGCCTTGAGGTTTTCTGTAAGATCTAGGACCTCTTTACCCCTGTGTATTTGGCTATGTTAATCCCAAATATGAGTTCCCTCCCTTTGAGTGGGCATAAACTCCCATTTGGTAGCTGTTGATTATTGCCAAGATAAAAGTGTCATTACTTCCACAATGTAGTTTGCTGGTCATTGTTGTGGTTATTAAGACTTAACGCTGGAATTGGATGGTTAATTGATGTTCTCCCTTAGTAGCTGCATAGTGGCCTCCAAAACTATGAAAGCTAACATTCAGGGAGGTGGCTTCAAGATCAGTTCCAGCTCATTCTTCCAAGTCCTGTTTCCAACATATGTTCAATCTTCACCAGTAGGGATTTACCTTCATGTTCTGGGTGGGAATCAAAATCTGTGGCAATAGCCTATGTAATTTGGGGACTCTCTTAGACTACCCTGGCTAACAACTCAAAAGGAGGTTTCTCCATTCTGGTACTGCTTCTTGTTATATAGCCTTCAGCTATACACAAAGACCTATGTAAAGATATTGTATGTGTAATTTCTCAGTAGGCTTTGGAAATAGTACATTTCCCTCTGTTTCTCACACCAGCTAAGCCTTACTTATCTGTTCTCTCTCTCCCTTGCTCATGGATTCATATTCTACTTGCTAGGGAGAATCTTTCTCATCTCACTTTAAAGATGGAATTATCTGTGACATCACTCTTTTATATTTTAGGAAACATAGCCCTGCAGACCAATTCAGTTTGCTATCAATTTTAAAAATAATTTTATACTACTTAGATGTATGAGTGTATTGTCTGCATGTATGTAAATGCACCCATGTTGCTCAATGCCCATGGAGGTCAGAAGAAGACATTGGATCTTTTGAAGCTGAAGTTACAGATGGTTGTTAGCAGCCAGGTGGGTGCTGAGAAATTGGAAAGAATAGTATCACACAGAGAAATAAGTTTGTCTTTTCCAGGCAGTCAGTCAGTATCAGAACTTCCAAATTAGAAAACAAAACAAAACAAACAAACAAACAAAAAAAAAAAAAACAAGTAGGGGCTAGAGATACACCTCAGTGGTTAAGGTTTCCAGGTTTCCAGCACCCACTTCAAAGGGGTCACAACTGTCAGCAATTCCAGCTGAAGGGGCTCTGATGCCCTTTTCGAGACTTTGCAGCCAAATGCACTCACATGCACATGTTAACAGATATACACAAAAATATACAACTAAAATAAAAATAAGTCTTTTTAAAGTGTAGAAAAGATAAAGAAGTTAAGGTGATTTCATGGGCAGGTGATGCACGGAAGAGTTACTATAAAATCAGCATTTCTTTTGGTTAAAACTGAAGTGTTTGTGAAAGCAAGAAGGAGCAACTCAAAGGCAGAGGTCTAAATTTAGGAGTCTCACTGGGAGAGTTTCTTTGTCTTCACAATGGTATTTCGGATTCAAATGAATCTAAGGAATTTTGCAGCTTCAGAAAGAAGGGAGTGAGCAGACATTAAATCTGCTTCCTTTTCAGGGGCATCCTGCTATTCTCACATGAGTGGCACACTAAGCTGGTTTGCAATTAGAGGAGGCTTCACCACCTAAGGCCTTTTAGAGTATATGTACTGCTGGCATTCCTTTAACAATGTTCTGGTGCCTTCTGTATGCAATTTGATTTTTTTTCATTTTTTTATTGGTTTTATGTATTTCATACAACATTTCTTAATCAAATTTAGAGCTAATTCTCCTTCCTTGCCCCCTCCATATCAGACCTCATGCATGTCTTTCTTTTTGTTTTTTTGAATTCACATTTTCCCCTTTAACTTTATATCACCCTAAAGTATGCATACATACCCTCCCCCAATATACCACAATAACAAAGTCTGAAAATAAGTGGTAGGGTAATTCTGATCCCATTAAGGTATTCAAATTATAACAGTACAGTTGCTTTCAGGTAAAAGGAAAAAAAAAAAAAATATTATAATAGATATATATATATATATAATATGAGATAGAGAGAGAGAGAGAAAGCTCAGTTTGCCTTACTACTAGGTATTTGGTGCTAGCATCCACAGATGAGGGAAACCCTTCCCTGTTTGTTTTTTCTGGGACTGTGTTACTTCACTTAGCATAATGTCTTCTAGTTCCATCCATTTACCTGCAAAGTTCATGGTGTCCTCTTTCCTTACTGCTGCATAGAACTCCATTGTTTAGATATACTACATTTTGTCTATCCACTCCTTGGTTAAGGAACATTTGGGTTGGTTCCAGCTCTTCACTATTGTGAAGAGAACTGCCATAAACATAAGATGTGCATGTATCTTTGTGTTAGGATGTCTTATGGATATATAGCCAGGTGTTGTATGACTGGGTCAGATGGTAGATTCATTTTGAGTTTTTTAAGGGTTTTCCACATTGCTTTCCATAGTGGTTGTAGGAGTTTACATTCCCACCAGCAGTGTATGAGTCTTCCCCTTTCCCCAGCATTTGGTCTTTTGTTTTCTTGATCTCAGCCAGTCTTATTGGAGTGAGATGATATCTTAAAGTGGTTTTAATTTGCATTTCCTTAATTATTAATGATGTTGAACACTTTTTAAGATGTTTCTCAGCCATCTTTATTTCTTCACTTGTGAAATCTCTGTTCAGCTCTTTATTCCATTCCATCCCCATGCAATTTGATACTTTAACAAACAAAAGGATTTCTGCACTAAATGTTGCATGCAAAATAAGCTCCTAACTGACAAAACATAGGCACAGGCACACACACACAAACACACATACACACACACACACACGTTTGCAAGTACAGTATTCTGTAAAAAAAGGCCAGATTTAATGATGTAATTATCAGAGGGAAGAATAGATAAGACAGGTAGAGACAGACAGAGAAACAGAAAGACACTGCAGTGTTAATGTTTTTAAAAAGGTTTCACATGGAATAAGACAAATTTTACTTTGGTGCCAACAATGAGAAGCCAAGGCCCAGGAACATAGATTTAGGTTACTGCAAATTCCATGTTCTAAGTGGTGTTTTATGAAGGAAACTTCACAAATAAATGAAGACATTCTTCATGTATGTTGCTGGAAATGTTATTAGACAAACAGGTTCCTTTTGAGGGTTCTTAGTTTCCTTAATCAATTAATTTAAAAATAGACTGAGGGCTGGAGAGATAGCCTAGCAGTTAAGAGAACTGACTGCTCTTGCAGAGGACCTGGGTTCAATCCCCAGCAACCACATGGTGGCTAAGAACCTTCTGTAACTCCAATTCCAGGAGAACTCCAGTTGCAGGGGAATCCGAGACCCTCTTCTGACCTCTGCAGCATTGCATGACATGGGTGCACAGACCTACAAGCAGACAGTACACTCATACATATACAAAAATAAATAAAATAAAATAAAATAAAATAAAATAAAATAAAAATAGACTGAAAAGTAAGCTCAAGAAGAATTTTATTAGTGTTTAAGAGAGAAACATAGTACAGGTTAGGTGAAAATTCAAAGGACCACCAGGAGGAGACATAGAGAAAAACTCAAGCCTAATAAGCAGGCATGGAATAGAAGGGAGACATTTTTTTTTTTTTTTTGGTTATAACATAGTATCACTTTTTTATTATGTGTTTATTTTTTTTTAAAGATTCTACAATATTAGAGCACAGTTGTATTTGATGTGGGAAAATTTAGTTAAGATGGGTAGCATTCTAAACCAATGGGACCTCCCTGGCCACACCCATGGGGTGGGATATAGTGACGAAATGGTTTAGGATTTGGCTTTGAGATTTGAGTCGTGCTTGCTATATAACCAGACATTTTGCAATAAAAATCTCTCTCTGCATTTGGATCTCAACATGCGTCCACATGGTGTGCTTTCCTGCCCGTCTTCCACATGGACCGTCCTGGGACGAAATGGGCACCACAAATCTCAGCTGACCACCCACAATTGGAGCCCACACAGAGGGCAGGAGGAAACATTAACTTAGGTATGTGTGCCCCTAAATCATGCCTTTTTCTCTTTATTCTCTTTCCTGATATCTATCTATGGGGGTAGAGCTGTCTTTCTTGCTGGTTTCAGTGGATGGGAGAGTGATCTGGGAACTTTTGACTTTGTACACGTGGAGGAAAACTACAAGGTTCTGATTGGGCTCAGAGGGAGCACCCAATGCCTTCCAGGCATATGTCTCCTGGCTTGGTTACTCCTGCAGGCTATAAAAGCCAGTGACTTCAAGGCTGAGTTCAATACCAAGGCTTAGCAGCAATGTTTGGCCTTGAAACCATTTTTCATAGTTCTACAGGTCTGAAAAACTTTCTGGTTTTAATCCCCCCTCCCCAAGAAAGATTTCATCTCCTACTGTGAAGAACCTGCTCTTCAAGTTCGGCTAAAACTTTAACTGGCTCATATGTAAATTTTCTCCAGGTAGCTCTCCTAGACCTGAGCTCTTCTCTCTGTTGCAAATTAAGGCTTTTCATGGGAACCACCCTACCAAGAGCAGCTTCTTCCAGATAATTTCAAGCCTTGGCCACTTTACTTTTCTCTTAAATTTTGTATACAAAATCTGCTTTTAGATAAAAGTGTATTGCTCTCTTGTCTTCTTGTGGGTTTCTTTCATAACTATTTCTA
Organism: Rhizomys pruinosus; assembly: GCA_009823505.1. NCBI lineage: Eukaryota > Metazoa > Chordata > Mammalia > Rodentia > Spalacidae > Rhizomys > Rhizomys pruinosus. The sequence continues at coordinate 521,652 of VZQC01004706.1, forward strand.
AATCTAACTCTTCCTACCTAAACCTGACAGCTATTTGTAGATCCAAAATTGAGGTTCAGCTAGCTGTATCATTTCAGTAATTCAAATCCATTTCAGCATGCTTAACTTAAAATGTAATATTTTTACTTAACCCCCAAGTACCCTAGATATCTTTTGAGTAAATATATATGTACAATTAAAATTAATTGGTTGATTTAATTTTATCTTGATCTTTTTTTAAATGTGTTTCATCTCAAAGATTTTTTTTTCTCACAGAATTCTTGATCAGACGTGGTTTGAGCTCTGGGGCCATCAGTCTCCCTGCTGTGCATGCATACCAGCTGCTGGACTGAGCACGTGGTATCTAAATCATGACCTTTAAATTTTGATTTTAGGTAACATTCTTTTGATGTCAACATTTTGTAAACAAAATAGATGGACTTCTAGGAGAATTTACAGGCCCTGGAGTTCTAACAAAAAAACTTGCTCCAATAAATTGTCTTTTTTTAAGGACCATTGGTAAAAGTCTCTTTAACAGCATGAATTGATATTTTTTTAAATTAAATGAGAAATTTTTTGAATAAAACTGTTTTATGCTTCTTTCTTTTTTTTTTTTTTTTTTTTTGGTTTTTTTTGAGACAGGGTCTCCCTGTAGCCCCAGTTGTCCTGGAACTCACTCTGTAGACCAGGCTGGCCTTGAACTCACAAAGATCCGCCTGCCTCTGCCTCCCAAGTGCTAGGATTAAAGATGTGTGCCACCACGCCCGGCAAACTGTTTTATGTTTCTTTAAGCCCATCTTCAAGCTATGCATATGTGTGAGTGAATGCAAGTTCCTACTTTTAATTCATTATAATCCTACAGGTTTAAATCTAATTAGGACCTGACTACAAACAAAGACAGATTCAACTCATAAAAAATGTTTGTTTTATACCCCTTAGTCTTAACAATTTTTAATTGGGATTATAGCATGCATATTATTCACTTTAATGATAAATTGTTATTGATTGTTAGTAACTGTTATTAATAGTTATTGTTGTTAAATATAATTATTAATAATAAAAAAATCCAGTCTAATGATAAATTATTCATTGTTGTTGACTGTTATTACTGACAATTATTATTCATAATAATTATTAATGATTGTTGTGACTAATAATGGTTAATAATTATTGATAATTGGTAATAATTAATAATGGTTATAATTATTGTGACTGTTGTTCTGATTATGGATAATTATTATTCTTCCAAAGTCCTTAATAATAAGACAAAATGGATCAGTCCAAGACTACAAACAACTTTGGCATGTCTACTTTTGGGCACCCTCCTCAATCTTTAGATTTGTAAATAGAAGAGGGATAGTTAAACTTAGACTAGGGACAGCTTAGGGGTAGTTAACCAGAAGGGATAGGATCGGGAAAAAATAGGAGTAGACTTTAGGGATAGTTCATTGAAGGCAAGTGGTTGGGAATGGACCTAAGAGGCGGCATATGGATCTCAGCTGTTTTATGTGTTGCTAGGACATTTATTCTAATTATGTAAAATAACCCTATGAAAATTATAAAAATTTCATGTTTCTCATTGAACATCAAACAATAATATGGCTTTCCTTTCTTACAGGTCAACCTAACAAACCATTATTATGTATGTATGTGTGTATATATGCATGTATGTGTGCACACATGTGTGTATGGATGTATGTATTTGTGTGCTAAGTATATCTTAATGTTAACAGCCATGATACCAGTAAAAACATTGCCTCTGAGTTGGAACATGGTCCTTCCTTCTCAAGACACAAATTTATATTAAACAGCCAACACATAATTCATTTTCAACAAAGGTTATGGGTTATCTATTAAAAATTTTAAAATAATGGATCTACACTGCCAGCTACTGGTTATGTCCTTTCAACATCTAAAACAAAGATGAAACCAGGTTTTCATTGTATTAAAGTGTTAATAATTTTGGGAGACTTTGGGAATAAAAAATTTTAAAATATAAAAATATAAAATTTTAAAAATTAAAAAAAAAATGTGAATTCCCATTAACATCATTGTGGAATTTGCGGCTGCTATTTTTTTTTTTTTATTGCACACGTACACGGTAAGACAAGCCTGAATTTCATTCAGATGACCAGTGGGTAGCTGGTGATCAGACCTGCATTTCATTTGGGTGGCCAGTTAGTTGGAAAAAGATTCCCTTTGCAGACCACCAACCTGGGTAGCTGGTGATGTGAAATTCCTGTCCTGCCTCTGGGCAGGTGGAAAGTCACAGCCAAAAGTGGGAAATGTGTCCCAGGCTAAGGACTTGTGTAGGAAGTTATCTCTCTGGTCAGGTTACAAGAGTAACCAACTGACATCTACGCTGAGGGGTCAGGTCCCCACAGTGCCCACATTGTGACCCCCTTCCCTTAGCAGGACTTTGCTTACCTGTTTGTGACAAAGGAAGCCTCCTAGAAGCTCCCACAAAAACAAACAAACAAACAAACAAAAAATCAAGATGGTAATGATGGTAACAACTTCTCCTGGGGCATATATAACCAGTCTTTAATTAACTAATGGGCATAAGAACTGTAAAAGAAAATTATATTAAGAGCTAGATATTGAAAAATCTTTAAAACAGGTTTTCATGCCAGGCCTGGAGAAGGCCAAGAGTTTGGAGGAAGATAGTTATTAAAATCCACTTTGTAAGGTTTGCAGTTTAAAATGGTACATTTAAAAAATAACATGTATTTATATAGAGAGGTATTTCAGTAGAGATTTATGCAGAAATACAAAACAAACCATATAAGTTAATGGACTTGATTTCTCTGAGGTCATAGTCTAGTCATATAGTTTTTAAAAACAAAGTGTATATTGGTTAAAATTTATTTGGCAGGTATTCAACTTTGTCCAAATTTTGTCTATATATTACAGGATATTTTAAGACTTAGTAAAAATGTTTAAATTAGTTAAATTTGGTTGAAGGTTTTGGTGGAAATGGTAGCACATTTGAACTAATTGGGAATATAAAATGTTAATTGTTTTATTTATAATTTGTATTGAATTTCCAACAATAACTTTGGGGTTAAGGTACACAAATGTTCTCTATATTTTTCTCTGTTATACAGTATCGCCTTGTAACATTTTCTTTTACTTGTAGGATAATTTAAAGAAATTAAGTTTAAGTTTACTTCCCAAATAAATAGCATACAGTCAATGATAAACTGTTTGGGTGAATTTGATGAAAACTTACACTTTGGTGCCTGTTTATAGGTATGTGTAATACAATTTGGGCATCTATAGATCAAAATATAAAAATTTAAAAAACAAAAAGAGTGAGGTGGTATAATATTCCTTCCGGGATACAAATGGAAAACTCTGTGTTCCAAACCTTTTGATAAATTTTCAATTTTAAGGTCTTGAAACTAACAATGGGAGGAGATTTGTATGCTCCCACAGGTAAAAACACCAACATAAATGCCTGAAAACATACAACTTTTGGCTGTGCAGGATGGACTGGGAAATACCAGCAGAGAGGCTGACCCATCTGAACATTAAAGAAAGAGGAACCTCATACTGCCTGAGTCACAGACACTGAACACCTCTCTGAATTCTATTTGGGATAACTGTTTATAATGTGCCCTAATGAATTTACCTTCCAAATGCTGAGAAACCTTGCTACCTCTCCCCTTTATAGGAAAAAGAAAAACTTGATGGTAATGAAGTCATTCCCTAACTGTAAATTAGAGCTAACTCTTATAGTGGTAATTTCTTATAAAACAGGTATAACTACTTTCTTTAATTGACTGATAGACATAGGAACTGTGAAGGATAATTCCCTATTTAGAGCCAAATATAATAGTAAAGTCTTTATAAGCTGTGTAATTAAGCAAAATATATTAATACAGGAGAGCTCTGATATCAGCAATGGATTATTCTGTCAAGGAGAAGTTAGCTAGGTGATTCAAGCCCACCAAATAAAGGCCTTTGCCTATAAAATGGGTTACCTACAGGGAGAAAGGTGGTAAGACCCTGTTGTCGAAGACCTGGCATAAGCATGGAAAAATGTTTTGAGATGTCACTTGCTAATGTACAGTTGGCCTCTGAAATGCCAGAGAGCGTTACTAAAGGCCACTAAAGTGATAAAGCAAATATTGGTCTCCTTGAGACAAGCAAGACTCCTCCATCAGTATCAGCTACACCTCGACTGCCTGGAGATACTGTGCAACAGTGGCAGCTCTGTGTCTATATATATACCAAATCTAATTGGCAATTAGCTCTCTCCTTGCAGGAATAATTCACAGCTGATGCCACAAGCTTATGTCCTGTAGTGGTTAGGAGATGTTATGAGCCACAATAAGAACTTGTCACACTTTATAGAAAAGCCACAGTTTGTGGATTAGCATACCATCCAAACATCTGTGTCTATGCTCACAGCTTAGCTTGCCATAATAATTAGTACTGTTTAAATGCCTATACATCTAATTGTTTGTGCTTTATTAGTAGAATTATAAAGGTACCATGGATAAGCTGTCAATCCATGAAGGGAAACAACCTGAACAGACTAGAGTCCAAAATGACACCTCCAGAGAAAATAAACTGTTTTGCTTCTCACCCACTTGTGCCCCTTTCCCAAAGCCTAGGAAACAACTTGCCGAAGAGGAGGCATGGTAGAATGTAAGGGCTGTGGAGAGTTTGGGGTGAATCATGAGACTACAGCAATATAGACTGGACTCTTATTTGATCAGCATGCTTGTGCATACAAGCTTCTCCAATTGGACTATGGGAACTTTGAGTTGTTTCAAAATTTGGATATAGATACTTGCTAATTGGTTTTACATGAATGTTACATTCATTGCTTATGCTTAACAATTGACTCACTTCATGGTTGGATATTTTGGATATTAATTGGCCTTAGTGTGAAAATAAAGTTTCAGGTCTGACCTGCCCCCCACTGCCTAGCACTCAAAACAGGCTTGAGCAGCTGACTATTCAAAACTCAGGTTGCTTTGTGTTGTTAGCCTCACCCATGGGCTCCCCTGCCTCTCAGAAAAATTAAAAAAATAAAATTAAAAGGGTGAGATGTGGGAAAATTTCATTAAGATGGGTAGCCTTCTAAACCAATGGGACCTTCCTGGCCACACCCATGGGGTGGGATATAATGATGAAAAGGTTTAGGATTTGGCTTTGAGATTTGAGTCATGCTCGCTATATAACCAGACATTTTTGCAATAAAATCTCCCTCTGCATTTGGACCTCAACATGAGTCCATCCACGTGGACCTCAACATGAGTCTGTCCACGTGGTATGCTTTCCTGTGTGCATCTTCCACATGGATCATCCTGGGATTAAATGGACCCCACAAATCTCGGTGGACCACCTACAGTTTTCAGATCACATTGACTTTGCTCAGTTTGCCATACAATTAGGTAATTTGTGCTAGCATCCACGGATGAGGGATACCATTTGTTGTTTTCTGGGACTATGTTACAGATGATATCTTCTAGGTACATCCATTTACCTGCAAAGTTCATGATGTCATCTTTCCTTACTGCTGCATAAAACTCCATTGTGTAGATTTACCACATTTTCTCTATCCACTGGTCAGTTGAGGGGCACTTGGGTTGGTTCCAGCTCCTTGCTATTGTGAAGAGAACTGCAATAAACATAGCTGTGCATATATCTCTGCAGTAAGATGAGTCTTGTGGGTACATGCCCAAGAGTGTGGTATGGATGGGTCAGGTGGCAAGTTCATTGGGAGACATTTTATAAGAGAGTAAAAATATCTCAAGAATGAAAGTGAGCTTCTAAGCTGAGGAAAGAGCCCAAAGGAAATCAGGAGATGGGTGTGTGGTCCTCTCCAGTTCCTTCCTTTCCTCTGTGTGTCTTGTCAGCTTTATTTCACAGATGCTTTGTTTGCTAAATTATGGTAGGGTAAACGACTTCGACTCTTCCTTTGTAAAATGGCTTATTTTGCATGTTAATCTTTTTTCCTTTTAATAACTTTGGATAATGTTATGCATTAGTGCCATTTACATCATCTCTACCCTTCTCTCTCCATGTTAAACTCTTTTGAATCACTCCCTACTCCCTCTCACTTTTTTGACATCTTCTTTGATTAATGATATTACATATAAATACATACATGCATCTGTAATCTGGTTATTCTCTCTATTCAGTTGTGCTTAAGAGTACATATGTTTGAGGCTGACCTCTTGGAATTGGATAACCTATCAGGGGCCTCCTCCCTCTAGAAAACTGGTTCTTTCCTTTGCATTATAAATGTAGCAATTGGGTTCCCCATGATCATCAATTCTTTGCATTTTGACCAGTTGTAAAACTCTGTAATGGTCTCCATCTGTTGCTAACAGAAGTTTCTTTGATGAGAGCTACACTTACCTATAGATAAAAGGTACAATGCCATTGGAAATTATATTTGTTTAGGAAAATGACAATAGTAGGTTCTCCTCTAAGATCAGGTCCTTCCAGTCACAAGTATTTGGCTGTTTACAGTGCCAGTCAAGAATACCTTCCTATTAGAATCAATCATGCTCAAAGACTGGGAGAGTGAATTAATATTGTGAAAATAACCATCTTATCAAAAGCAACCTATAGATTCAATGCAATGCCAATCAAAATTCTTATGACATTTTTCACAGAACTAGAGAAACACATACTTGGGGCTGGATAGACGGCTCAGGATTAAAAGTATTGCTTGGTCTTGAAGAGGCCCAGAATTCAATTACTAGCACCCACATGGTGGCTAATAACCATTCTAACTCCAGTTACCAGGGACAACCTCCTCTGACCTCCATGGGCATTGCACAGCTTAGGTGCACTCACACAAATGGAGGCAATGCAATAAATAAAATATTTTTAAAATAATAATACCACCCTAAAATTCATGTACAATCACAAAAAACCTCAGATATCCAAAGTAATTTTGGGCAAAAAGAACAATCCTGAAGGGCTCACCATACCAGATATCAGACTATATTACAGAGACAGAGTCATAAAATGATGGCACTGGCACAAAAAAATAAACAGACATTTAGAGCAATGGAACAGAATAGAAGACACAAACATGAATACATGCAATTTCAGCCACCTGATATTTGACAAATGTGCCAAGAACACGCACTGGAGGAAAGACAGCATCTTGCTGCCAAAACTGGATCTTCTCCTGTAGAAGACTGAAATTGGACTCTAGTATTTCACCCTACAAAAAAGTCAACTCCAAATGGATCAAGGACTTTAATGTAAAAACCTCAAACTCTGAAAGTATTAGAAGAAAACATAGGCAATACCCTACAAGATACAAGTGTAGGAAAGTACTTTCTAAATCAGACATCATGTGCTCAGGCATTAAGGTCAACAATTAACAAGTGGGATCTCATTGAGCCCACTTGAGCTTCTGTACAGCAAAGGAAACAACCAAGGAAGTAAAGACAAAAGCCACTGAGCTGGAGAAAATGTTACCTGCTTCACATCCAACAGAGGATTAATATCCAGACTATACAAAGAACTCAAAAAACAATGAAACAAGAAAATAAACCACCCAATAAAATGATAGGCTATTGATCTGAACAGAAACTTTTCAAAGGAAGAAAAAATGCACAAGAAATACCTTAAATAGTGTGCAACATCCTTAGTAACTATAGAAATGCAGAAAAAAAGCATTTTAAGATTTCATTTTACCCTAGTCAAGCTGGCTCAGATCCAGGAACAAAAGAAACCAAATGCTGGCAAAAATGTAGGGAACGGGGAATGCTCATTCACTGCTGGTGGGCTTGGAAACTCAAGAAACCACTATGGAAAGCAGTGTGGACAACTTGCAAAAAAACTAGAAATCAATCTACCATATTACTCAGTTATACCACACCTTGGCATATACACAAAGGACTCATCCTACCATACAGACACCTGCACATCCATGCTTGTTGTTGTTTTTTTTCACAATAGCTAAGAAATGGAAAAACCACTTAGGTTGTTTCCTCAACTGATGAATGGATAATGAAAATGTGATATTGTTACAAAATGGAGTTCTACTCAACAGCAAGAAAAGATGAAATTGCAAATTTGAAGATTAATGGATGAAAGTAGAAACTGTATGTGAAGTAACACAAACTCAGAAAAGCCAATCATACCAACAATCCTGTATATGTGAGTATATATCCTCATGTAACAGCAGGAACCAGGAAAATGGAAAAGAGAGAGGTAAAGGGAAAGAAAGAAACTAAAAGAAGGGGATGGTGGGGAACAAATATTACCAGGGAGGAGGCGGGCAAGTGGAAGTGTATGGCTGGGAGAGGAGAAGTGGGGGACTTGCAGGGGACCATGGGTATAGGGGAAGGAACTCTGGAAATGAAGAATGCTGGAAGGCATATGTTATGGGGGGAGAGAAAATGAGGGGGTTTAGACTGGGGAGGGAGAAGGGAAATTAGATAGGGTGAGAGAGAAGAGAGACAAATGGAGCTTCAGTTGCATGGGAAGCCATAGTGAATTCTGTTGCCTCCAGAACCCCTGAGAAATATACATATGGTGTTTGAACATTACTGCATGTTGATACCTGGGGGTTGTATGGCAGGGAACACAGTGCCAGACAGGAGAGATCTCCCTGTCTGTGGCCAGCGAATTAGTCCAAGAGACTCCCGAAATAACACAAGCTGTTGTCACAGCCCTTGGTTATCTCCCAAACTTGAAAATAGGACCCTCCTGCTGAAGACAGGACAGGTTTTAGACACAGGATTTGGAGCAAAGGAGGATGAACAGACCTGGAACCCTTCTCTCTGAACTCTAGCTCTTATAAGTCTAGAGGATTCTATGCAAGCTGCTAATGGAGAATATCAATCAATGGTCCAACCTAGTCCTAAAGAATATCAGTCAATGGTCCAACCTAGTCCTAAAGCCTGATAACCATTACAACTGGCACAGCAAACTACCATTATTGTTGCATAGTGGCACTGTTATCTGGGGAGGGGGTGTTAAACAACAGCTATATAATTGGACTTAAATCACTCTCAAGGAGAGCAACACATGGATGGCACTGTAATTATAGCCAAATATGCATGGCTGGAGAAGTCATAGCTACTAGAGAAAACCCTATCTCTGTCATAGCTCTAGACAATTGAAATCACCACATACTAAATATGGATACTTATATTTACAGACAAAATCATATAATCCACCACTCATCAAAGAAGCTTCTTATTACAACAGATTGAAGCTAGTCCAGAATTCCACAACTGGTCACAGACAGAGAATAGACATCTAAGAAATGCCCACCCCTAGGTGATATGTGTACAGTAGAACCTCTATACCTAAGGGTTATGGAACATAACTGAATAGGGGGTAGAGAGAATACTAATGCATCTTTCAACTCTCACCAGCAGAGCTTCCTATACAATGGAGTGTGAGACATACAGAAAGCTACCATTGCCTGTGTTTTAGAGAGTAAAACTTTAGTTTAAGAGATTGCAAAAGGTGTGCCCCTGCCTGCAGAACTATGATGCAATGTATTAGCTATTTATCTGTTGCTATGAGAAACACCTTGACCAAGGTGACTTGTAGAATGAAGAATTTACTTGACTAATGGTTCCAGAAGGATAAGGGCCCATCGTGGTGATGGGGAAGCATGGCAAGATGAAACCAAAGCAGAAAGCTGAGACCTCACATCTTTGAGCATGCCCAGGAAGCAGAGACACACACTGAAAATGGGCGCATCGCAATTTACTCTCAAAGTCGGTGGCATGCTGCTACCAAGGCAGCACATCTTAGGGATTTCATGATCCTCCCCAAACAGCTCCACCAACTGACCAAATGTTCATATACTTGAGCCTGTAAGGGATACCTCATTCAAACCACCACACTCAAAAAATATTTATTAAAAACAATTCAGAGAGTGAATTGTATGTATAGTGAGAGTATGTATAGCAATACTGCCATAAGCAGTCAAGGCTCATTAAGAGAAAAGCATTTCCTTCTGATCCAAACAAAGATATCTCTGGCCTGGGTGGAGACCTACCACTCAAGTTGGGCAGCTCAATTAAGTGGCTAATGGACTGCCTCTCAGCAAGGCAGGATCACTCCTTCAACATAAGCAGTGCAAAAGATATAGGAGGAATTATAAGCCCTTTACTAAGATAATATGCTATCTTTTCCTTTCAGGATTCTTGCCCTCTAGTGCAGTAGGCTAAAGAGCCAGTCATGCAGTTTCATAAGCCTGCTCTCTTGTGAATGGATCAGAAAAGCATAAATTTCCTTTTGTTCTTTCTAACCCTACTTAGGATTTTACTTTTTCTACGAATCTACCCTCGACCATGTAGCTACCTGTCTATCATGTGTCTATCCTCAGATCTCCATGCTTACAAAGCAAGCACTTTACCAACGGAGCCCTAGTACCTGGAGCACATGTTTCTGACCCAGCGTTCTCTCCATTTCTACTTCATTAACAGAGCTGAAATAACAGTCCCTGACCTACACAGCATTGCTTCAGTATTCCCCTGTTCTTAGGCAGATGGTGTGGCTCTTTACCTAGATTCTGAATTACACTTTTGCCTAACTCAAGGTGCTAAGCCTTAATCCAGAGTACACACAACTATGACTAGGACAACAGGATCACAGAATATTCTAGTTGGACAGGTTATTATATTACCAGATAACACAAAGTCCTCCTTTTGTGAGTTTGTAGCTAGAAGAGTTGCTCTTATTTATTATTTTTTATTATTTTATGTGTATGAGTGTATTACTTGCACGTGTATAAGTGCATCCCTATTGTGCAATGTCCCTGGAGGTCAGAAGAGGGTGTCATATCCCCTAGAATTGGAGTTATGGGCATTCGTTAGCCACCATGTGGATGCTGGGAACTGAACCCAGGTCCTTTGCAAGAGCAGCCAGCATACTTAATCACTGAACCATCTTTCTATCCCTGAAAGATGAGTTTAAAACTGGACTGAGAAGGAAGCTCCAAGACCATTTTATTAGAGTTTCTGAGTAAAACAACACTGCAAGCAAGCTGTAAATCTCAGCTGCTTAGAGGAGGAAAATGGAGAAAAGGAAGAGAGAAAATTATGTTTTTTGTCAGAGCCCAGGAAAGGAGGTATAGAAGTCTGTGAGAAGCTCACTGCTGTCAGGTCATGCAGGCTAGGATTTTCACCAGTATCTGAAGAAAAGACAGAGGAGGAAGAAAAGTTACACTGTTGAATTTGAACTCAGCAAGCCAAGCAGACTTGGCAATGAAGATCTGTGAGGAACTGCTTGGAAATTTGGACAGAGTATAGGGTAGAGAGAGGCCATCAACTTTAACATAAGTGGGGCCAAGAAGAAAAGTTAGGAAAGTGTTCAGCACATTTCAAAAAGACCTACAAACATTATTACTGAAACTGTTTAGAAGGATACAAACAGAGGGAATTCTCGCAAATTCCTTCTATGAAGCCAGCATCACTCTATTACCAAAACCAAGCAAAGATACAACTAAAAAGGAGAATTACAGACCTATCTCCCTAATGAACACAGATGACAAAATTCTAAACAGGATACTGGCAAATCACATACAGACCCACATCAAGAAGATCATCCATCACGACCAAGTTGGATTCATACCAGAGATGCAGGGATGGTTCAACATACAAAAATCAATAAACATCATCAAACACATAAATGGAATGAAAGACAAAAACACACCATCATCTAAATTGATGATGAAAAAACCTTTGACAAAATCCAGTATCCTTTCATGCTTAAAGTCCTAGAAGGAATTGGATTGGAGGGATCATTCCTCAATGTAATCAAAGCCATATACAGGAAACCCACAGCCAACATCATCCTAAATGGGGAAATGACAGAAACATTCCCTTTAAAAGTAGGAACTTGGCAAGGCTGCCCCCTGTCACCACTCCTCTTCAATAAAGTGCTTGAAACACTTGCTAGGGCAATAAGGCAAGAAAAGGAAATTAAAGGAGTTCTAATTGGAAAAGAGGAAGTCAAGGTATCCCTATTTGCTGATGATATGATTATTTACTTAAAGGATGCTAAAATCTCCACCAGAAAACTCCTAGAAATGATTAACAGCTTCAGCAAAGTGGCAGGATACAAAATTAACCTAAAAAAAAAAAGTGGCTTTTCTTTACACCAAGCACAAGCAACTGGAGAAAGAATTCAAAGAGACCTTCCCACTCACAATAGCCTCAAAAACAATAAAATACCTAGGAACAAACCTAACCAAAGAAACCAAAGATCTCTACAACAAAAAATTTAAACCCTTAAAGAAAGAAATTGAAGAACACATCAGAAGATGGAAAAACCTCGCATGGTCATGTATTGGGAAAATTAACATTGTAAAGATGCCCATTCTACCGAAACTCTTATATAGATTTAACACAATCCCAATCAAAATCCCCAAGAGTTTCTTCACAGGCTTGGAAACAAAAGTCCTTAAATTCATTTGGAAAAACAAAAGACCCCAAATAGCCAAAACAACCCTGAGTGAAAAGAGCAATGCAGGGGGGAATCTCTATACCAGACTTCAAACTATACTACAGGGCTATAGTCATAAAAACAGCCTGGAACTGGCACAAAAAACAGACCTGTTGACCAATGGAGCAAAACTGAAGATCCAAATCTGAGCACATACAATTTCAGCCATCTCATATTTGACAAGGGGGCCAAGAAGACACAAAGGAGAAAAGACAGCATCTTCATCAAGTGGTATTGGCAAAATTGGATCACCACTTGTACATGAATGAAATTAAAGCCCTACCTCTTGCCCTGTACAAAAGTCAACTCCAGATGTATTAAAGACCTCAACGCGAAACCCCAAACTCTGAAGGCGAAAGAAGAAAAAGTTGGCAGCAGGCTACAAGGCATAGGCCTAGGAAAAGACTTCCTAAATTGGACAGCAGCTGCACAAGAATTAAGGTTGACAATTGACAAATGGGACCTCATTAAACTCAAAAAGCTTCTGTACATCAAAAGAAACAATCAAGGAAGTGAAGAGAAATCCCACGGAGTGGGAGGGGACCTTCACCACAGAAACATCTGACAAAGCATTGATTTCCAGAATGTATAAACTACTCAAAAAACAAAGAAGAAAGAAAACAAATGACCCACTCAATAGATGAAGCAAAGATCTGATCAGAGACTTCACAAATGAGGAATTAGAGATGGCTGAGAAACACATTAAGAAGTGTTCAACATCACTAATCTAATGATTAGGAAATGCAAACAAAAACCATTTTAAGATATCATATTTCTCTAATAAGACTGTCTAGGATCAAGAAAACAAATGATACCAAGTGCTCGAAAGGTTGTGGGGAAAGGGGAACACTCATCCACTGCTGGTGGGAATGTAATCTCATACAGCCACTATGGAAAACTGTGGAGAACCCTTGGAAGACTTGGAATGAACTTGCCACCTGACCCACCTATACCACTCCTAGGCATGTACCCTCAAGACTCACCCCACCACAGAGATACATGCACGGCCATGTTTATTTCAGCTTTCTTCACAATAGCAAGGAGCTGGAACCAACCCAAATGCCCCTCAACTGATGAGTGGATAGAGAAAATGTGATACATCTACACAATGGAGTTCTATGCAGCAGTAAAGAAAGATGACTTCATGAGCTTTGCAAGAAAATTGCTGGAGCTAGAGGACATCATGCTGAGTGAAGTAACACAATCCTACAAAAACAAACGACGAATGGTATCCCTCATCTGTGGATGCTAGTACCAATTACCTAGTTGTAAGTATTTCTTGGACACGGCCCCTTGAGCTTTTGTCCAAGCAGTTGGGAGTGATGCATATTGGAAACAACAACAACAACAACAACAACAACAACGACAACAACAGAAAGTACTGTATCAAAGAACTGACTGAAACAGTGAACTTCTGCTCAAAACAGTCAATTGCCACATGGAGAATATTGAGAAAGACTGAGAAAGAGATGAAAAGCATGTTTGGCAGAATGCATGAGCTCTGGTGGGGTGGGGTGATAGGGTGGGGGACAGGGGTCTAGATTTGATTAAAAAAATATAAATAAAAAAAGAAAATAAAGAAAACTGGAGAAAGAAACTTCTTACATAGCTAAGGTAAGAAGAGCTTTGAAAATGGACAGTTCTGTCCTGGCCAGAAACCAGGAATATTCTGTCTTGGTAGGAGGCCAGAAATGCAAGAAATGGCAGAAATGCTTAGGTTCACTGATTCCTGTTCTGGCTTCATGAATTTTTTTTCCTAATCAGTCTCCACATACACAGCAACCTAATGGGCACAGCTACTGGAAGCTGGAGGTGATTAGATAGTCCACTGGCCCCTGAAAGTATGCCAGAAATTATAGGCCAGGGACCAGGAAGGAAAGGTATGTGGAGATTCTTGGGGTCCTGTGGTTGGGCCAGCTCAACAACCAGCCTGCTCCCCTTTGACTCAGCCTTTGACCCCCTAGACAAAGACCTCAGTGGCAACCCACTCCTGACCCCTGCTTCAGGAAGCCTGATTGCTTTCTTAAATCCTCCTTTAAGCCTCGTTCTATAGAAAAACTCCTTCCTAAAACTCAGCCTCCCCTTATCCACAAAATGTATTCTCTGTATTTATGACACAAAGGACCTAGGAGGCCCTGGCCCAGGACTGGCCTCTGATGGTCTGGCTTCAAAGTCACCTAAGTTACACTCTCCTGAGACAGAGAAGTCTCCATGCCCTCAAGGACACCCCATCACCTTTACCCAATTTTGATAGTTCTTTAGGCAATTTAGAATCGCATGTCTTTATCCAGGGACACAGCTCAGAGCTCTGAAAATTTATGTAAAATAGTTAAAGAAAAGAAAAAAATTACTTTACAAAATGATTCTGTTTACGTATATTAGAAGTTAATGGCTTCCCTATATATGCTTCAACAAATCCTGTCACCTCCAACATTTCATCTTTTGTATGGCATTTTAATTTTTTTAATTTAATTTATTTTACTTCTGAGAATTTCATACATTAATGTTGTATTAACATCATTTTCACCCCAACCCTTCCACTTCCAACTCTAAGCCTCATCCCTCTCATGTTAATGACCTCTTCTTCTATAATTATTATCTCTCTCATATATACATATATATAGATCTTATATATAATATATATATATCTATATCATATATAATCGCCAATACATTTGATATTTTTTGTATATACATATACTTGGGACTGGATGGCCTACGAAGGAGTTCATCCCTGACAAAAACTGATTCTTTCTCAGCCATTGATTTCTTGTAGGTCTTACTCTTCAAATAGGTATGTATGAAATTTCCCCAATCCAGGTTGACACATGGACTGGTGTTATCATTATGCAGGTTTTAACTAGGCAAACTATGGCCGTGATTTCATGGGTGCAGTTTCTAGGTCATGTCTATTAGACACTCACTAGCAGCAGGCATCTTAAACATCTTAAGGACAGATAATCAGTATGCTTCCTCTTTCCTTTCTTGCAATATTTCAGATTCTAAGGGGGATGTATCTATTTTTCCTTTCTAAGAACCAGTTTGTTATAAGAGAAATGGGAATTGAAGTTCAAAGCTGATCATGAAGGTGAGGGTCTGTTCTCAGTGGCCTCCAAGCCTACAAATGTGTAACCAATCAAACAAGTTTCCTCCTCAATTTTCTAGAGAAGAAAATTGAAATCCAAAGAGTAATACCTAACATCTGGACCACACAGGTACCTTAGCGGTATGGACTGTATGCTTCAGGTGTGGGTCTTGGCTCAAATTAATGCTTTCTACAAAAGACTATTTAATGCTAGTGTTGCTTGGGTGGTGAGGAACTTCTAAAAATATGCTCTTTTTTTCTTTCACTTTTGGATAAATTTGATTTGTGATAAAAATTATAAACTTTCCATTTAACATTGGTGACATGCTTGGATGTGTTCTTGAAGTAAAGGAGAAGAACTTGGATTTGATGGAAGTATACTTGAGAAAAGCTTAATTTGGAAAGACTTAAAACATCATGGACCTGAAAACTTGAAAGGACTCTAGCTGGTTTTATTTTTCCTTAGTTTGTAAGAATCGGGCAAAAGCTCATAAACAAGAGTTCATCAATTGTTTTGCATAGAAAATCACTTTGTCAAGTTATCTGAGTGCTGGGAATCCATAGTACAAATAGAAGTGACTCATTTCACAAAGAGGAAAATGAAAAAGATTCAGGGGCATAACAAAGATTTGACTTTCCCTGTGCTTTTGATCTGTCAAGAGGAATAAACTCCTGAGCACACCAGTTTTCCCTCTTTCTCCTCCCTGGCTTGTACTTTGTAGTTTCCCTTGGTAAACACTTGTGTGACCTGCAGGGCAGCCATTAGAGACTGACTTTATGGTGGCAGAGCTATGAATTAACTCTCAGATGCTGCCCCTGCTCAAGAGCTAGTAAAAGCACCTGCTATTGCTGTCACTACTATTCCTATTTGAGAGGATAGTTTTTTAACTTTTATTCATTTACTTAGTTATTTTATGTGTACATATTATTTGTTTACACACAAGTAACTACATATATACTATGGGGGCATGCTTGGAATGCCATACATTCAGAGGATGAAAACTTCCTGGAATTGGTTCTCTTCTTCCACCACTTGGGTTCCAGGTTGTCAAGTTTGCCAGCAAGTGCCTTTACAGTTCAGCCAACTGCCAATTGAGATTGATTTCAATGATATGAGTTGGAAGGAGCAAATATTATTGACTGCTCATTTCACAAGTGTCTTAAGCATCATCATAATAAGAAATGGATGTTTGGTTTTGTATCTAGCTAAAAAACAGTTGAGCTTCTTAAGTGATGAGGGTGAGAGTGAAATCTTTTATTTATAATAATCCCTGTTCAATCACACATGAGTTTGTACTAATCAGAGATGTTCATGAGAGAAACCAGATGGTAAATAGAGTCTCTGGATAGAAAGGGAGGGGATGGAGACTAAGATCAGGGACCACTGACCAATAACAATACTGTAAGAGGCAAAGCATCAGAGACACACTTCCACACTACCGTCCTCTGTAACCTGAGAATTCTCTCTAGATTTTTAGAGATCTCAGCTCAAGCCAAACTGAGATCAATGCAGAAAAGATTTTCAAGACTAGCTGGGCCAATAAAGGAGAGTTAAAGATTTTACTGAAAATATTTAATTTTGGCTTAAGCATAAGGGTTAAAAGAAAAGAAAACATGTTCAAGTAAAACTAAAACTCACCAAAGGAATGGGTTTGGGCTTTTGAAAGAAGACTCACAGAGAAAATGGCATACCCAAGTGAGCTTACAGGCTCTTCAACGGAGAGTCAAAATTCTCTTAGCATCTGCCATATATGCCATTCTGGTGGCTCACAAATTACATCTGAAAATGTTACGTAAGATTCCTAACTTCCCCCTCTCTATTTCTCTAAGCGGGGTGGCTCTAGAGATGCTTTGGATAATCTAATGAGATAAAAACCTAGAACCACTAAGTTTTTATATAAACGGGGTTTCTACTGAAATCTTTAGAGGCTGCAGATTTATATCTGAGAAGGAAGAAAGGTCTTAACCAGCTCATATTTCTGCTAGAATTCTCTGCTGATGGCAAGAAGCTTCAACTGGATTACAGGGTAAAAGGCTCCTTTTCTTCCTCAAGTCCTCAGATTTTTCCACATCTTTCTACCTGCCTCAGCATCTACATAAAGAAGCTAGTATAAACCCCTTAAACATTGATGCTTGAGAACTTCCAGGTTGACGAACACATCAAGGTGCTCAGGAGAAAATGCAAGGTTTAAAAAAAAAAAAAAGAACTCAAAAGCTCCACATGCCACCCTACCCTGACTCATGTAAGCATTGTTTTGAGATTTATGAGTTGATCCTTTTTCTGTCAAATTGTTGAAATAGGAAAAAGGATTGAGGTAACCCTCCATCTTTATCATAGGTGACCCTGACTCAGAGCCATAGTCTGGCGTGGAGTCAGTTTTATAGGACTTAACCCTTCACCATATGGGCTCTGTGCCTGTTCTAGGAAGTTAATTGTAGGCATTAAATTGAATTGAAGGATACTTACTAAGTGATGGAGAATTGGACAATGAATTATAATGAGGAAATCTGCCATATGTTGGATTTCAGAAGTGTTGACTATTAACACAGTTCATAGTCATGTGATAAGAAAAATGGTTCTCAAAGAGAAAAAGCAGTGGGCAAGGCCTGGGAAGATAACACAATGAGTACAACACTTACCACACCACTGTGAGAACATGATTCCGATCCCCAGAATCAAAATAAAGCTAAATATGGTACCAGAAATTTATAAACCTAGGTCTTCTGCAGCAAGGCTCAGACAGGAGAGTCCTCAGGGGTCAGATAGCCTGCAGTGAACAATAGACTCTGTCTCAGACAAGGTAGAAGATGAGCACTTTCCTGATATCCTGACTCCATGAATATATTGTTGCATTCTTGCAGCCAAAGGACCATGAAAGAACACACACACACACACACACACACACACACACACACACACACACTGCTAAAAACATGTCATGCACTTCAATAAGCCTGCACATTTTGACTTTTTATGTTAAAAATTATAGTGTTACAGTGGAATTCCTACAAAGTGTGTGAATGCATATTTCTAAAATCATATGATAAAATGTATTGACTTGTGTTCCTTTTAGCTCTCTGCAGACCTTACTCTAGTTTTTAATAGTCCCATTTTCTTTCTCTCTGCATATTTCTCTCTATCCCAGTTTCTGTTTACTCCACTCCCTTTCTATTTTTCCTCTGTTCTTTTTTATCTCTCCAATATTGATTGAAGAGATACCTATGAATCCCTCTACCAGAAGAAGAGACTGCAGTGGTGTGACTTAGACCTTAAGCATCCTTGCCCACCAAGTACTTGCAGGTCGAAGGCTTGATTCCCCAATGTCCTGATATTCTGAGCTCGATCCTCTGGAAAAGACAGACACCCACACCTGCCCCTGACCTCCACACATGTGCTTTCTAAAATACATATGAATTTTACACCCACATGCCCACACTTCACACACACACACACACACACACACACACACACACACACACACACACACCATATATACAAATCATACCCAAACATGCAAAAAAAATAATTCAATGATATTTGGACAGTGCAAACAATTTATTCCAATAAATTATCAATATGAGAAGGTGGTCAGTAAAATAGTAAGTGGTTTGGACTGTTTGGACTTGAATTCATGTAGGAATATTTACAATGGTAGTATAAAAATCTATAAGCTGAAACTACTAAGGCAGTTTTTAAAAAATTTATTTTAATTTTTATTGAATTTTTACAATTTTCATGATATAATTTCATGTGATTTATGTGCCCTCCTCTATGTGGACCTCCCCTTATTGCCCTCTGCTCAAATTATATACGTCTAGTAAATATATAAGATATAAAATATATATAGTAGATATATATATATATATATATGGCTGGAGAGATGGCCTAGCAGTTAGGAGTGCTGACCGCTCTTGCAGAGGACCCGGGTTCGGTCCCCAGCACCCACATGGCGGCTAAGAACAGTCTCTAACTCCAATTCCAGGAGAACTCCAGTTCCAGGGGAATCCAAGACCCTCTCTGACCTCCGCGGCATTGCACAACATGGGCGCGCAGACCTGCACGCAAACAGTACATTCATACACATAAATAAATAAAATAAAATAAATTTAAAAAATAAAATAAATATATATTTTTTTTCAGTGTAGGTTCATCCATTGGAACCTGGTTAACTTACCAAGAGTCCCATCCTTGAAATAGACTGTCTCACCCCCTCCCAGTACCCATCAGTTACCCAGACTTCCCTAGTTTGGGTTGAGGTTTCTTTCAACTTCTCCATGTCTGTGTTGGGATTTTTTCTGGTTTGACCTTGCATGAGACTTGTACATACTTTCCCCATTGCTGTGAGTTCATTTAACTGACCAGCTATCTGAAAAACTCTGTTTCCTGAGACCATCTGCCACCTCCAGATCTTACAGTCTTCCTGTCCCTTCATTTGCAGTAATCTCTGGGCTATGGAAGATAGAAGTTTGATACAGGTGTGGTATTCCAGGATAAGCAGCTTCCTCTTCTCTGCACATTGGCCAGATGGGGGTTTTCTTCATTCATCACCATTTGTTGCATAAAGAAACTTCTTTGGTGAGAGTTGAGAGATGTGTTAATGTATGGGTTATAATAATATGTCATTAAGAGTCAGTTTAATATTAAGAGTCAGATAACTATTTACTAGAAAACTAGTTTTAGGCTTTCTCCTGTGTCCTGTGATCTGTCTAGCTTCAGGTTACTAACTCTGATATCAATACAGGTATGGGCTCTTTAAATCCAATTAGAGAGTGGTTGGCTATTTTCATAATATTCTTGCTTCTGTTGCACCAATAGGCATATCTTAGCAAAGTTGTTGTATTTCACAAGATTCATAGCTGGGTAAGGTTGATGAATATTCCCCCCCTCAGATAGCATGCATAGCACCTTCGAGCATTATGAAAGCTATCCAACAGAGGTGAGGCTCTGAAGTCACCACCAGTCTGATTTCTCCTGTTTTGTTCAACAAGTCTTATATATAGTGTCTTTTGGAATAGAGTTTAAGATTGATGTGTGTGAGCGTGTGTGTGTGTGTGTGTGTGTGTGTGTGTGTTGTGTGTGTGTGTGTGATGCCATGCGTGTAATGCCATGTGTGTGGGTGTCCATGGAGACCAGAAGGGGACATTGGATCTTCTGAAGCTAGAGTTAAAAAGTAGGTGTTCTGAGCCATTTTATATGTATTCTAGGAACTGAACTCAAGACCTCTGGAAGATCAGCAAGTAATCTTAGTTGCTAAGCCATTTTTCCAATTCCCCCAACCCCCCTCTCCAGGCCACAAGGCAGGTTTAAATTTCTTTAGAAGTTTTGATTGAGATGTCGAATTTGCACTAAATTTTCTAAATAATGGATATATATATATCTCTATATATATTATATATATATATATATATATATATATACAGATGGGAGTGAATAGAGATCTGGGGCTTTACCCAGACCACCTGGAGCACAGGTAAGGGCGAGGTGCTTCAGCCAGGTGGATTATTGGGTAAATGGATCATTAGCTTGTGCAGCTGTGGGGACAGAGTTCCCTAGATAGCCAGAATAAAGGCAGGCCTGTTGCCACCAGAGGACTCGAAAGTACCAGGGCTAAGCTAGTAACTTGTGTCTCTCCACCCCCCTAGACAGGAAGGAATGTCCAAGTGTGACTACAGTAGTGACTCCGTGGTGCAAGGCAGTACATAAAACAGTGAACCTGACACAACTCCAGTCCCACAACACCAAGCCCCACAAACAACCTAGAGAAATTGGCTGGCAGGAAGCACAGTGAGCACAGTGCTCATTTGAGTACTGACTGGATTGTTGTCTACCTGGTTTTTGGAGAACCTTCAGAACAAAAAGGGAAGAGTGAGTTAGACTTCCAATATATTACCAAAATTGAAAGCTTGAAACTTAGACAAGTCAACACTCCATAAACAAGGAGAAAACAACACGAAGGCACCTGAAGAAAGCAAGCAAGGCAAGCCTTCAACACAGTGAAAAAACTTTTGAGATTCACTTCAGAACACAAACAAAAAACAATCCCACGTGCCAAAAACACAATGAAAGAACAACATGGGAAAAGCACAGAATAATTCCATATCAAACTCTACCAAGCCTATAGAAGATTCCTACAATGAGATCTTCCTAGAGGTAACCCAGGACACAGATCTTAGAAGAACAATGGTAGACATACTTAAAGAAATAGAAGAGTATAAAGAACAAATCAGAGAAATATGGAGAGAGAATGAAAAACTCAGGAAGGACCTAGAGGAAGAGAATGAAAAACTTCTGAAAGAACCAGAGGGAGAAAATGACTAACACCAGAAGGAAGTGGAAACACTGAGAAGATCCCATGCTGAAATAAAAAAGGAAACCAACCAGTGAAGCAAGGAGTTACAGGAAGAGACTGAGAAGCTCAAAAAGGAAGTGGAAATACTAAAGTAATCACAGGATGAAATGAAAAAAGAAATAGAACATTCATCTAATCAAAAGGAAAGGAATGAAAAAAGCCTCAGAAGTAGAAGGGAGGAAGGAGAAAAAAGAATATCAGACCTGGAAGATAACACAGAACAACTAAAAAGCTCAAGCAAAGATTATGAAAACTTTAAAAATACACAAGTGGAACAACCAGTAAAGGTGGGACACTATGAAAAGATCAAACCTCCCCATCATAGGGACAGAGGGAGGAGACGAATCCCGAGAGAATGGTATTGATCAGACCTTCAACAGAATAATAGATGAAAATTTCCCCAAACTAACAAAAGACAACCCCAGATAAATACAAGTATAGAACTCCAAATAGACAAGATCAGAAAAGAAAATCCCCATGCCATATCATAGTTAAAACACTAGACACTTGAAAAAAAAGGGGGCAAACTCTGAAAGCCACAAGAGAAAAATAACAAGTTACATATAAGGGGAAACTCATCAGAATTACAGCTGACTTTTCAGTGCAAACTATGAAAGCAAAAAGAACATGGACCAACATATTCCCTGTACTAAATGACTATAGATGCCAACCCAGGATAATATACCCAGCAAAAATGTCAATTATAGTTGAAGGAGAAAGAAAAAATTTTCCATAACATAAACAAGATGATAGAATACATGTCCATAAAGCCAAACCTTCAGAGAATACTTGAAGCAATTCAAAGGGCAGAGGAGAGGAGAAATTATCCACAGGAACCTAGAAAGACAAATTAATAAAAGCATAACTGCAGAAGTAGAAACTTAGACCAAAAATTCAAATGGATAATAAGGTGAAAGGCAGCAACATACATCTTTCAATTATAACCTTAAATATTAATGGATGAAGTTCCCCAATCAAAAGACACAGACTGGGAGATTGGATTAGAAAACAGAACCCATCTATGCTGTCTACAAGAAACCCATCTCACTCTCAAGGATAGGCACCAACTTAAGATGAAAGGATGGAAAAAATATTCCAAGTAAATAGTACCAAAAAGCAATCAGGAGTTGCTATTTTAATATCAGACAAAATAGGCTTCAGTGTAAAAGTAATCAGAAGAGACAAAGAGAGCCATTACATCTTTATCAAAGGAACAATTAACCATGAAGAATTCACAATCATGAATATATATGCACCAAACTCCAGTGCACTGAACTTTATAACGAAAATTCTCCAGGAGCTCAAGGCACAGATTAACCCCAGCACACTCATAGTGGGGGACCTCAATACCACACTGAGCCCTTTGGACAGGTCAACCAGACAAAGAGTAAACAGAGAGATATCTGAACTGAACGATATGATACACTATATGAACCTCACAGACATCTATGGAATATTCCACCCAAACACCAGAGAATACCCTTCTTACTCAGCACCTCATGGAACATTGTCCAAAATTGACCACATCCTGGGACACAGAAGAAAACCTCAACAAATAAAAAGATTTAAATAATTTCATGCATTCTATCAGACCACAGCACAATAAAGCTCAATATAAATATCAGGATAAGCCCTATTGTCTATAAGAACACATGGAGACTAAACAACACACTCCTGAATAATGAATGGGTCAAAGAAGTAATAAAGAAAGAAATAAAAGCATTCCTGGAACTAACTGGCATGACAATATAACACACCAAAACCTATGGGATACTTTAAAAGCAGTCCTAAGAGTGAAGTTTATAGCCCTGGGTGCCTACATAAAATTAAAAAAAAAAAAATAAATAAATAATAAACAAATAAATAAAATATAAAGAGCATGTGAGGGTTAATCCTGTTAGTCCTTGGTGTCAATATTACTGGATTAGGGATGAACAAATATGAGAAAGAGATCTTCAGATTGGATTATCTCAAGGGGATGGCCCCCCTAAATGTGGGCATTACTTTCTGCCTGAAGCCAGTAAAAAAGGCCATGGCAGAGGGAGCTGGTCCCTTTTTTATGCTGCTTGCCTTCTCTCTCACTGGTGAGTTTATCTTGCTGCTGTGAGCAACTCTTTGGATCCCAGCATGGACTAAGTTGGGCAGATCTCCCAGAATCCATTGGGTTTTCAGCACCAGATTGGGACTGCTGAGTCATATAGCCTCCTGGACTGAGAAACTGCCTGGATTCTCAGCCTCTCCCATGTGGCACAGCTATTGCTGGATGACTTGGACTCTATCCCATGGTCAAATCAATAAATCTATCTATCATCTACCTATCTATTTATCTATCTATCTAGAGATAGAGATAGAGAGATAGAGATAGAGAGATAGAGATAGATATTCATTCTATTGATTCTGTTTCTTTAGCGAAACCTGACTAATACAGAGCACAAATAAATGATCTAACACTGCAGCTAAGAACACTGGACAGACAACAGCAAATGAACCCTAAACCCAACATATAGGAAGAAATAACAAAAATCAGAGGAGAAAGCAATGAAATAGAACAAAGAAAACAATACAAAAATCAATGAATGCAAAAGTTGGTTCTTTGAAAGAATAAACAGGATAGACAGACCTATAGTCCAGTTAACCAAAAGAAAGAAAGAGCAGCTCCAGATCAATAGAATTCATGACTAAAGGGGAAATATCACAACAGACAACTAAGAGATCCAGAAAATAATATGTGAATACTTCAAAAAAAACCTATACTCTACTAAGTTTGGAAAACCTCAGAGAAATGGATGAATATCTGAAATCCTGGGAGTCACCAAAGCTTAACCAAGAAGAGACTGACAGCTTAAACAGACACACAATATATGAAGAAATTAAAAATGTAATAAGAAACCTCCGAACTAAAAAACACCCAGGCCCAGATGATTTCACAGCAGAATTCTATAAAACATTTAAAGAAGACTTACAACCATTATTACTCAACCTGTTCAGAAATATGCAAGCAGAGGGATATCTCCCAAATTCCTCCTAAGAAGCCAGCATAATTTTAATACCAAAACCATGCAAAGATAGAACAAAAAGAGAACTATAGACCCACCTCATTAATGAACACAGATGCAAAAATTCTCAAGAAAATACTTACAAACCACATACAGACCCACATCAAAAAGATCATCCATCATGACCAAGTTGGATTCATACCAGAGATGCAGGGATGGTTCAACATACACAAATCAAAAAATATCATAAAACACATAAATGGACTGAAAGACAAAAACCACACAATCCTCTCAACTGATGCAGAAAAAGCCTTTGACAAAATCCAGCATCCCTTCATGCTTGAAGTCCTAGAGAGAATTGGGCTGGAGGGATCATTCCTCAATGTAATCAGAGCCATGTACAGGAAACCCACAGCCAACATCATCCTAAGTGGAGAAAAATTAGAAGCATTCTCCTTAAAGGCAGGAATTTGACAAGGTTGCCCTTTGTTGCCACTCCTTGTCAATATAGTACTTGAAACACTTGCTAGGGCAATAAAGCAAGAAAAGGAAATTAAAAGAATACTGATTGGAAAAGAGGAAGTCAAACTATCCTTTTTTGCAGACGATATGATAGTTTACTTAAGGAATGCTAAAAACTCCACCAGAAAACTCCTAGAAATGATTAAGAGCTTCAGAAATGTGGTAGGATACAAAATTATCCTAGAAAAATTAGCAACCTTTCTTTACAGCAACAACAAGCAACTGAAGAAGGAATACATGGAGACCTTTCCACTCACAATAGCCTCAAAAACAATAAAATACCTAGGAACAAACCTAACCAAAGACACCAAAGTTCTCTACAACAACAATTTTAAATCCCCAAAGAAGGAGATTGAAGAATACATCAGAAGACAGAAAGAAATCCCATGCTCATGGATTGGAAAAATTAATATAGTAAAAAATGTCTGTTCTGCCCAAATTAATATACAGATTCAATGCACTCTCAATTAAAATCCCCAAGAATTTCTTCACTGGCTTGGAAAAAATCCTTAATTTCATATGGAAAAACAAAAGACCCCAAATATCCAAAGCAACCTTGAGCAAAAAGAGCAATACAGGGGGGAATCTCTATACCAGACTTCAAACTATACTACAGGACTGTAGTCATAAAAACAGCTTGGTACTGGCACAAAAACAGACGTGTAGACCAATGGAACCATACTGAAGATCCAAACTTGAGCACATACAATTTCAGCCACCTCATATTTGACAAGGAAGCCAAGAAGACACATGGAGGAATGACAGAATCTACAGCAAATGGTGTTGGCAAAACCAGATCACCACTTGCAGAAGAATAAAATTAAACCCCTACCTCTTCACAACAGTGAAAAGCTGAAACTAACCCATGTTCCCCTTAACAGGTGAGTGGAGAGAAAATGTGGCACATCTACAAAATGGAGTTCTATGCAGCAGTAAAGAAAGATGGCATCATGAACTTTGCAGGTAAATGGATAGAACTAGAAGATATTATGTTAAGTGAAGTAACATAGTTCCAGAACAACAAATGGCATTCCTCATCTGTGGATGCTAGCACCAAGTACCTAGTTGTAAGGCAAACTGAGCAATGTTAATGTTATAGTCCTTGTGATCTGAAAACTTATATTGTGTTCTTATATTGTGAATCGCTTAACAGACTGTAGAATTAACCTTCCATTTATTTTCAGACTTTGGAATTTTGTATATGGGTGGAGGGTATGTATGCATATTTTAGAGTATTGTAAAATCAAAATTGAAAAATAGAATCTTGAAATATGAATTGTAAATAACATACAGTTTGTTTTCAGATGATGTAAGTTTAGTATAGATGAGACATATATATACATATATATATATGCATGCATACGTTGAAGCAATACAAGTTGGGGGGAACAACAACAAAAGACCAAAAAAAAACTGACTGAAACAGTGAAGTTCTCCCCAAAACAATAATCCTCTGCTTTGAAAAGACTTTTGAAAGACTCAGAGAAAGATGCAAGACATGTATGGCAGAATGCATGAACTCAGGTGGGGTCGGGGACATGGAAAGGAAAATTAGTCTAAATTGAACTGAGAAATGATGTATGATGAATGAAAAGTTTAATAACAATAAAAATATATTAAAAAATAAAATAAAATAAAAAGATTGAGGGCTGGAGAGATTGCTCAGTTGTTAAGACCACTGACTGCTCCAGCAGAGGACCTGGGTTTGATTCCCAACACCCACATGGTAGCTAACAACAATCCCTTATTCCTGTTCCAGGGGAATCTGGCACACTCCTGACCTCTGCAGGCAATACATGACACTGGAATACTTACATACATGCAGGCAATACACTCATGCACATAAAATAAAAACTAAAATAGGAAACATATGAAACTGGCTTAGATTAGAAAGATGATTTTCTGGTTATAATAATGAATTCAAGGTAAAAGTTTAAGAAAAAGAAAACAGATGGTGTTTTTGTTTTTTTTTAATTTTTTAATTTTTTTTTATTTATTTCTGTATGTGTATGAATGTACTGTCTGCATGTAAGTTTGTGCACCCGTGTCGCGCAATGCTGCGGAGGTCAGAAGAGGGTGTCGGATTCCCCTGGAACTGGAGTTCTCCTGGAATTGGAGTTTCAGACGGTTCTCAGCCGCCATGTGGGTGCTGGGGATCGAACCCGGGTCCTCTGCGAGAGCATCGGCTCTCCCAACCGCTAGGCCATCTCTCCAGCCCACAGATGGTGTTTTTAATCCATATAATTGAGAACAGAATACAGGCGAAGACGCTCAGAGGACAGAGATTGGAGGAAGAGAATGTGAATGAGAGTTTAAAGAAATAGTTCATCATTCATGTGTTTATTTAAAAAACATTTTTGCTAACTAATAAACAAAGATGGGGCTCTCTTTGTTGCAAAAGCTAAGAGCGCGCAAACCAGGAGGCATGTGTGCAAGTTGTGTGACTGCAGAGCAAGTCAGTACTGTGGCAAGAGTTGGGAGCAAGAGGAGGCACTGACAAATAAGTAAATATCTTGGTTCAAAGGACTCCGTAGATCATATTTAGAACTTATTTGTTTATTTTCCACATGAATGAAATTTAATTAAAAGCATTTGTTACATTGATGATGGAAAAATTAAAAAGCCAAAGGAATGATGAGAGATCACAGTATTGAGTAACAGCAGGAAATCACAGCTGTGCTTGGGTCGCTGGAGGGTTGCCTTGGTATGATTTGGATCTGTTTTCTTTCTCTTGGTGTCCTATGAGCAGGTATGAACTCTAGATAATCATTGGTTTCATTATAATGATCTCATATAAGTGTATGATGTATTTTCATCTGTTCACCCTCTCCCTAGTTTCCCAGTCCTGATTGTCCCCTTCCTCATCCTAGCTTGTCCCTTTTCTACTTCCATGCCATTTTTTGGTGACCCGATGAGTTTCATTAGGGTTGCTTACTGGGTCTTAGGTGAGGGATTATTTACAGAGACATGGACAATTTACCAGTGGCTATATCATTGAATAAAATATTTTGCCCTTGAAATAGGCAACCATTAATTGTTACAGATCTTTAGGGATGGGGGGGGGGAGTGCAGGAGCCCCTTCCCGCTGTGTGTTGTTTTCATTTTACCAGAAAGTAGATGAGGCCAGCAGAAGCAGGTGATACTGCAAAACAATCTATGCCCAGATGGCACACACAGAAGATTAGGCATTTTTTTTCTTTCAACTTCTAATTTCCTTTTTAAGACTTACTATAGTTTAATGTGTGTGTATGTGTGTGTGTGTGTGTATGCATGTGTGTTTTATGTATATGCCATGCGTATGCATGTCCACAGGTCATTAGGTCCCTGGGTCTGGAGTTACAGGCTCTAACAAGTTGCCAGAGTTGGATGATGGTTTCCTAATTCCATTCCTCTACAGAAGCAGGAGTTTGTACTTTGCAACAATTCACCAGTTAATGAATAATAAAGATAGTTTTAGACCTTAAAAATTTTTATTTTTATTTATGTGTGTGCCTGTGTGAATATGTGCCACGTGTTTATAGGTGCTGTGGAGACCAGAAGAGGACATCAGGTCCCCTGGGTCTGGAGTTACAGGGAATTTGGAGCTGACTAATGTGTAGTGGTAACCAAGCTTGGAACCTCTGGAAAAACTGGAAGTACTCTAACCACTGAACCATCTCTCCAGTCATCTTAATCTTTTTGTTTTTAACCCATGAATTGTCAAACCAATTGCAGCTGCAAGAACCATCACAAACATATTTAGAAGCACCAATTTTAGCAAAACAAATTTTGGTAGAAACATTTCCTAGAGAAACTTAGAAACAAATGAATCTCCTTAAAAGAAGAATTCTATGGGATCAGAATTCTTGGAGCAACTTAGTAGTAAAATATGCAGATGTTACTGTCATTCTTAAATTTATCTCAGTAATTATTGTACTTTCCATGTCAGCTTGTATTCAGTAATTTTGTGAAAATACATTACAATTTTATCTTTTGAACAGTGTTGAACTTTTCCCTTCTGAATATTTTATGCTTAAATATGGAAACGTTTTTGGTAAAAAGAATTTCAAATTATTTTTAATTTGGTCCATAAAACCTGACCATAAAATATTTTCTTAAATATTGCATGATGATTTTCTAAGAAAGATGAAGTTGTCAAAACACTACTATCCAGGTTTTATACTCAATAAATGTAAAGTATCTGGGAAAAATTCTCTTACTGGAGGGATTGGCACAGAAAAGAGCACACAATAAATTCAGGACTTACTCTCGTATGTGTCTACTTTTGTTTATTGATGTGTGTCTACCTTTGTTTATTGCATTCAGCATTTCATTTGCTTTTTAAAGATTTGTTAATTACTACTTCATGGGTATGTATGTAAGAGTGTAGGTATGTGCATGCAGGTGCATGTAGAGGCCAGAAGAGGGCATTAGAACCCCTGGAACTGGAGTCACCATCAGGTGTGGGGTGACCAGTATACATGCTAGTCATGGGTCTTCTGGAAGAACAGCAAGTGCTCTTAACTGCTGAGCCATCTCTCCATCCTCAGTTGTTTTACTTTTCAAAAATGCCTTTAAAATTCATTTAAAATAGGAGCTGGAGATGTATGGTAGATACCAGGTATTTGTCATGAGTGAGGCCCTAGATTCAGTTCTCAAAATCATTTGAAGAAGGAAGGACAGAGGNCAAAACGAAAAATAATTTGGAAAAAAAAATTTCTTAAAAAAAATACGTGAGGAGGCAGCTCAGCAGCAGAGCACTTGCTGGCATGGGTGCAGCTTGACCCTCAGCACCAGATGGGAGCGAGGGAGGGAGGGAGGGAGGGAGGGAGGGGAAGGAAGGAAGGAAGGAACAAAGAAACAAAGAAAGCCTCACTAATCCCTATAATTGAGAGACTGAGGATTACAAGTTCATGACCAGCTTCATCTACATTATGAGACTTTATCTCAAAAGGAAAAAATAATCTCTATTAATAAACTTATCGAGTTCTATAGAATGCTTAAACCTTAAGTATATGAACACTTGTATTTGTAGTTGAATACTCACAAATTGAGAAGTTTCTGCCTGAAGGTCTCTGATGTATCAGGTATAGAAATCTGGAGGCATCTTTTTGAAAGAGAAGGACCGAAGAAGGTGAGAAGCATTTTGCTACTTAAAATCATTATTACCAAAGAAGTGAGAATATTTTATCTAATTTCTAAGTTATATAGGTAGCCAGAGTAGAGAAGCTTGAATACACATGTCTTTATTATATATGTAGCCATACACTAAGAAATATAGTTAAAACCATATGTGCATTTCTCAGGGGTTTGGGAAACACCACATTTCTCTCTAGCTTCCCTAGCTATCCCAAAACCATTTATTTCTGCTCTTCTCCCATCAATCTATGGTGTGTGAATACTAGTACATATGTATTCCTGAGGGTTGTGTGGCAAGGAACACAGTGCCAGACAAGAGATACCTCCTTTTGAGTTTTTCTTTTTTTCAGAGTGGTCCAAGAGACTCCCAGAATAACACAAGCTATTGCCAGAGCTCTTGGTTTTCTCCCAGACCTAGAAAATAAGATCCTACTGCTGAAAAGGGGACATAATTTGGACTCAAGACTTGGAGCAATGGAGCAGGCACTGAACTAGAAGTTTTCTACCTGAAATTTAGCTCTCATAGTTTTTGAGGATACTATGCAAGCTGCTAAGGAAGAAAATCAATAAATGGTCCAACTCAGCCCTAAAGCCTAATAACCATAATGAGTACCTCTATTGGTGCAGTAGTGGCTCTGTTATCTGGGAGTTAAACAACCAGCTATCTAATTGGACTTAAAGCCCTCTCAATGGGACTGAACTCATGGGTGGCACTGTAAACAGCCAAATATACATGACTGGAAAAGTCATAGATTCTAGAGAAATCACTATCTCTCACTTGGCTAGAAAACGAAATTTATTTCCTGTATTAGTCACTTTTCTGTTGCTGTGATAAAACACCATGACCAAAGGAGCTTATAAAAGGAAGAGTTTATTTGAGCTTACGATTGATGGTTTCAGGGAATTAGAGTCCATTGTGGTGGGAGGCATGGCAGCTGGAGCTGGAGCAGCATGCAGAGGGTCACATCTCGCAATGAGCACAGGAAGCCAAGAGAGAGCAACTGTAGACCATGGGGCTTGTTAAACTCACTAAGCCTGCCCCCAATAACGTACTTCCTCTAGCATGGCCACACCTTCTAAGACCTCCAAAAACAGTGCCACCAACTGGAGACAAATGTCTGAATATGGGAGACACTCATTCAAACCACCACATTACCATATGCTAAATATGGATTCTTATATTTACAGACAAGTATATCACACATCACTCATCAAAGGAGCTTCTTTTTGCAAGAGATGGAAGCTACTGAAGAGTTCTACAACTTGTCATCCAGAGAGAACATAAGTCTAAGAGATGCCCAGTCCTAGCTGACATATCTACACTGGATCCTCTACATCTAAGGCTCATGGAACATATCAGAATAGAGGGTAGAGAGAAAACTGGTGCATTCCTCAACTCTCGCCAGTGAAGCTTCCTTATACAACAGAGTGTGAAACACACAGAAAGCCACAACTGGCCACATTTTTAAAGAATAATAGACTGTGATATGTGTATCTCTGCATAGGACTCCCAGATTAAACCTCTCCCACCCACAGCTCAGGGTTCATTGCAGAACAGGGGCCAGAAAGATTGCGAGTGCCAGGGTTGGTCCACAAACATAGAGAAGAAGAGGCTTTCAGACCATTGGAAGCTTGCTAATATTAACTTGTAGCATGGAGCACAAGACCTATGCCAACTCAACCAGACAAGGGCCCATAGTGAAGCACGGGAAATGGGTGACAGGCTGTAGCCTGGAACAGTTGGAGACTAATTACTACTAGGTGAGGAAGAGAAGACCCTTACTTATGATCTCTAGATGAGCTGACTAGGCTCCAGTGGATGAATTTTAACTGAGGGGCATCTATGTACAAAGGCTTGACTGGATAAGACTTAACATGTATGGTTTGAATACATGAGGTCTGGTGGGTGGTAGGGGGGCATGGTTGGGAAGGGACTCTAAATTTCATTAAGAACTGTTGTATGAAATGTACAGAAGCTCAATAACTTTTTAATTTATTTATTTATTTATGTATATGTGTGCCTATATGTGTATGTTTGAAGGTGGGCATGTGCATGTGACCAGTGTGTGTGGAGATAAGAGGGCTACTTTTCAGGCTCCTTATACCTTGTTTTGAGCAAGATATTTCTTGTTTCTTTTGCTGCACTGTGTTGTTCAGACAACCTGGTCTCTGAGCTCCTGGCTAATTCTCCTGTCTCCACTTGTCTTATCAGAAGATTTAGGATTACAGATGTGCACCACCACTTCCGTGGGTTCTGGGAACTGAATTCAGTTTATCAAACCTGAGTTACAA
This sequence comes from Rhizomys pruinosus, assembly GCA_009823505.1. Classification (NCBI taxonomy): domain Eukaryota; kingdom Metazoa; phylum Chordata; class Mammalia; order Rodentia; family Spalacidae; genus Rhizomys; species Rhizomys pruinosus. The sequence goes on from VZQC01004706.1 coordinate 554,447, forward strand.
CTGCCTTTACTTAATTACCCACATTCTGGACCAGACCTGTCTTTTTATTTTTGAAAAGGAAGCCAAAAAGAAATAAAGCTTAATTTAAGTGCAAGAAATATAGTCCATGATTTCTGTAAGGGTATTGATGGCACAAAGGTGAGGATCTCAACCGTCACATCATGGAATAATGAGCAGCAGAGCTGGATATAAGGGACACACATAGGCCAGGCAGAGAGAGAAGTCACAAATGTCTCTAATTTTATCATATAACTTATTAAAATATCACTTGTGCCATCAATCAAGAAGTGGAACATGGAAGGAAGAGTTTTAAATATATAAAATCTTCAGATAAATAGATTTGAGATGCTGCAAATAAATCCAGAAGAAGAATTATCATGAGACTCAGCATAGGAGAAAAATATACACTTGGAAATCCAAGAACATGAAGGCAATCATGAAGGATGAAAACATCACAGCAGCCAAAAACACTCAATACAGAAAATCCTTCCAAAGAGATTTTCAGAGAAGAGTGTTGATTGTACATGGGCATAATAGGAAGAGATCTAATTGGAAAAGCAGATACAGAGAAAGTACTGACCAAAGAACACAAGTTTAATTTGAGTAAGAAAATAGCATCAATACTTTAGAATATTTGAACAGCAATGGAAACAATCAGTAAGGGAAAGAATGTTTCTTAGCAGACTCAGAATCCCTCATTTGGTGGAAGAACTCTTAGAGAATTTACATTTTATTTTTACTTATTTGTTAACTAGTAACCCATTATTCATTTTACGATGTATGTTAATTGTCCAAATGAATGGATTCACTGTGGCATTTTCACATGTGTATATCACCTACTTTGCTCAAATTCAAATCCTACTGCCCTCTCTGTTCCCTTTCTTCTTTCTCTCAAATAGTATCTGCTCTACTTTCATCTACTACATGCATGCATATTCCTTTTTTTTTTTTTTGCTATTTTTTCTTTTTTTTTTTTTTTTTTTCCACAGGAAAACAGAAACAATACAAAATGACAACAACAAAACAAATCAATAAGAACAAAAACGGAGGGAGTTCCATTTCTTATTCTAGTGAAATCATCAATCCGTGGGGCTTGGTATGTACTGCTCTTTTTTTTTTTTTTTTTTCAACCCTTCCAGTTCATGACACCAAGGACCCGGAGGACACTGACTCAGGCTGGCTCTGATGGCACTGAATTGCCTAACAGCGTCACTCTCTGAGCTATGCACACCAGAGGGGAGGAAGCCCACACACTTCCAAGGACAACCAATTTTCTCTGCATCAGGATCATTTTTAGTCCTTATTTAGTTTTGAGGACTGTCTACTTATTTATACCTTGGTAGGCCTAATTTCCATTTTACATTTTCTTGCACAGCGTACATCCCCCAACTCAACCCTACTGCGTGAATCCTCCCTGACTTTCATTGTTTTCTTAGTTCTTGTCACTGATTATTTGGGGGTTAATTTTTTTGCTCATTGTATATTCTAAACATTAATCTGCTATTAAAGTGTAGCTGACACTGACTTTATCCCCTTCTGTAACTGTCTTTTCACTGTCTTTAGTGTTTTGTTCATTGTGATGAAGCTTTCAAATAACATGTTTCTACTTGACTACTCATCAAGTTAAAAATATAAAGATTTATTAAGATTGTGCAGCTTTTTCAAAACTGAGTCCTATGGTACCATAGGAAAGAAAATAAAAACATAAACTTTGGAAAAGTTGAAGTCAAATGATCAAGGATTGTTACTGAGTCAATACACCTGTGTTTACTTTTCTACGATATTTATTATTCTTTTTTATATTTTGACATTAAAAACAAAGCAGGGCTGGGGCGTGGTGGGGTTGCAAACAGCCTTTAATCCTAGCACTATGGGAAGCAGAGGCAGGCGGATCTTTGTGGAGTTCAAGGCCACCGGGTCTACAGAGTGAGTTCCGACAGCTGGGGCTACAGAGAAAAAAAAAAAAAAAAAAAAAACAAGGCAAAAAAAAAAAATCAAGGAAAATAATTTAGTTTGGAAATAGTTCGAAAATGGCCCATTAAAACCATCTGATATGCTTGTTTTATATTTCATTAATTTCCTTTAGATCTAGGACTCTGTTCCACTAGTAGTTTATATGAAAAGTTTGAAAATTTGGAGGTAGACAGATTGCTCAGTGGTTGAGAGTGTATGTGCTGATAGAGGACCCAGTTTTCACACCCAAAACAGGCAGGACACAACTGCCTATAACTCCAGCTCTCTCTCTCTCTCTCGCTCTCTCTCGTCTCCTCTCTCTCTCTCAACAACACACACACCACACACACACATACACACACAATTTTTTTTTTTTTTTTTTTTTTTTTTTAATAAATTAAAAATAAAAACATTACAATATTATGTAGAATTCTATTACTGCCTAAAGAGAATCCTTCTGATAAAATGCACTGATTCTATAAGGTACAAAATGTTTGTCAGTACAATGAAATAAATGGGAGAAGGGGACCATAACAATGTATGGAACCGATGATGCCTGGAAGTACATTTCTGCTCTGGATGCAACTCTAACACTGAGTATGCATATTATGAACATGATTACACTAAAGGAAGGGTATTATTGTTTTAAGCAAGTTTACATTTTTTTTAATTCAAAAAGCATAGCAATTTCATTTAACATTAAGGAATTAAATTGAGAGCTTCATTTGAATTTGGTAAACAATAGCCCTTATTCACCTTTTGTCTACTAACTCCAATTGCTAAGGGAATCAGCAACTTGAAGAGTAAGTCAGTATAGGAGTGAAAACAAAATTGCCTTGGTTAATGGTTTGTGAAAGAATCAAATGCAAGGGCTCATCTGAACCTTAGCTGTGTCAATTACTTAGATGAAGAGCTAACGGGCTACCTTTCAGAATAGTGCCAATGGTATTAGCAGGCTAAACAAAGTAAATTGGACTCCAGATGTAGCATAAGTCAATGACTTTGCCAAGACTCAATCAGAAGCAGCCTGGACCATTGGCATACAGCACGGGTAAATGTAGTTTGCCTAAGAAAACAACTATATATTCTGTCGTAGCAGTGAAAACAAATAATGCAAACAAACTATATTAGCACATCTACATTTATCAGGAATATATTTTTCATTCAGCTTATATTCTCAATACACACATATATTACAAGATATATATATATATATATATATATATAAACAACCAAATAGAGAACAAAAAAATGGAAATCAATAATAAATACTATTATGCATATATGACATTTTTATCAAGAGTTTTAACTTGGGTTGGATTAATTATATTTGGGAACAACTTTTAGGCTGTGAGAAGAGACATTGTGAAAATTTCCTTATAAGAGATAAATTCTCTCTGTCTCTCTCTCTCTCTCTCTCTCTCTCTCTCTCTCGCTCTCTCTCTCTCTCTTTTGGCAGTGTCCTATATGAGCAATTATATGTGAGCATGAATGTGGAGCCCAGAGGTCAACTTTACGATCTTCAAATATCTTCCTCACTTGTTCTTGTTTTGTTTTGTGAGAGCATTGTTTTTGTTTGTTTTTTGTTTGTTTAATTCCTGAGACAAGTTTTCTCAATTTTACCTGGAGCTCACCAATTTGGTTAGAATGGGTGTCCAGGAAGCTCAAGTGATCCTTCTTTTTCTCTCTCCACCTCTGGGGTTATAAGCATGTGCCAAATGCTTGGCTTTTTTTCCATGGGCTCTGGGGGCTGAACTCAGGTCCTCGCACTTGCACAGCAAGTACTTTAACACACGTGCTTATGAGTATCAGAACCTTTGCAACAAAGCCATGCATTACCTTTCTCTTAGGTCACTAACTGATAAAAAGTCCCTGGTGCAATAGGCTACCAAAGACCCAATACCTATAGGTAAGGCAATTGATTCTTACTGCTTTTTATAATTCTCTTTTCTTTTCCTTTTTTTTTTTTTTTTTTTTCTTTCTTTTTTTTTTTGGTCTTTTCGAGACAGGGTCTCCCTGTAGTCCCAGCTGTCCGAGAACTCACTCTGTAGACCAGGCCGACCTTGAATTCACAAAGATCCACCTGTCTCTCCCTCCTGAGTGCTAGGATTAAAAGCGTGTGCCACCATGCCCGGCAATAATTCTCTTTTCTTTTAAAGATATTAGTACCCTTTATTTTATTTTACTTTATTTATTTTTTATGTGTATGTATGTACTGTCTGCATGTAGGTTTGTGCACCCGTGTGGTGCAATGCTGTGGAGGTCAGAAGAGGGTCTCGGATTCCCCCTGGAACTGGAATTCTCCTGGAATTGGAGTTACAGATGGTTCTCAGCCACTATGTGGGTGCTGGGGATTGAGCCCGGGTCATCTGCAAGAGCAGTCGGTGCTCTTAACTGCTAGTCCATCTTTCCAGCCCCTATAATTCTCTTTTATATTTCTCTTTTTCTCTTTCTCTCTCCCTTTCTTTCCTTTATTCTTTCTTCCTTTTTCTCTCTTCCTTTCTCTCTCTCTCTTTCTTTCTTTCTTTTTCTTTTTTTCTTTCTTTCTTTCTTTCTTTCTTTCTTTCTTTCTTTCTTTCTTTCTTTCTTTCTTTCTTTCTTTCTTTCTTTCTTTCTTTCATGTGTACACAAAGGCCAGAAGATGGCATCAGATCCTTCGAGCTGGGGTTCTAGACAGCTATGAGCTGCCCATTGTGTTTGCTGGAAATGGAACTCAGATCCTCTGGAAAGAGCAGCTATCTTCTAATCCACTGAGTCATCTCTTTGGTCCCTTGTAATTCATTTAAAGTTATGACTCAGCTGTGTTTCTTTTTTTATAATACTTCTATTGATGTTTTGTATATTTCAGACATCAGTTTTCAGTTCAATTTAGACACATTCCCCTTTCCCTTCCCCTGACTCCACCCCAGATCATGCATTCTGCCATACATATCCTGCATCTTTCTCTCACTGTTTTTAAATTTTTTCTCTGCAAAGGTTTATTGTTTTGGGTAGAATTTAACTATATCAGTCTGTTCTTTGAGACAGTCTTTATGTTGTTGTGGTTCCCTCCCTATTGTATTGCTCCAAAATATGTCTATATAAACCTCATATTTGTACCAGAATTATGTCCTCCAGGAATAACCTGTATGTTAACTCTGGTATATGTTTAGGAGTTTACATTTTCCCTTTAATTTTATATTACTCTAAACTATGAATATATACCTTCCACCCATATACATTAATTACCATGTCTGAAAGTAAGTGGTAAGTTAATTCTAGGGCTCATTAAGAGATTCACATTATAACCTTACAGTTGCTTTAAGATATAAAGAAATATAACAATAACGCGCTTGCCTTTCAACTGGAGGATTTGGTACTAGCATCCACAAATGAGGGAAACCATTCCCTGTTTGTTTAGGGGGGACTGTGTTACTTCACTTAGCATAATGGCTTCAAGTTCCATCCATTTACCTGCAAAGTTCATGATGTCATCTTTCTTTACTGCTGCATACTCCATTGTGTAAATGTTACACATTTTTGTTAGTCACTCATCAGTTGAGGGACATTTGGGTTGGTTCCAGCTCTTTGCTATTGTGAAAAGAACTGCAATAAACATAGATGTGCATGTATCTTTGCAATAGGATGAGTCTTGTGGGTATATACTCAGGAGTGGTATGGCTGGGTCAGGTGGAATGCTCATTTTGAGTCTTTTAAGGGTTTTCCACACTGCTTTCCCTAATGGTTATACAAGTTTACATTGCCACCAGCAGTGGATGAGTGTTCCCCTTTCCCCACAACCTCTCCAGTGTTTTGTGTCTTTTGTTTACTTGATCTTAGCCAGTCTTATTGGAGTGAGATGTTTAATTTATAAAATAAAATTTCCCATTCATCATAATTGAAAACAACATGTATATGTGTACTTTAAATTATCTCTCAAAATATTTGAGAAAATAATTAAGAGAAAATATTTTATACACATGAGAGTCTGCTTCCTTCTGTTTTCTTTTAAGCCAGTGAGCCCTGGCTCCAATTTGTTTCTACGAGTTCTCAAAAAAGGTCAAATGGTATTAGAAAGTAATTTTCCAATTTTACTAAAGTAGAACACGGGTGCACAGACCTGCATGCAGACAGTACATTCATACACATACAGAAATAAATAAAAATTTAAAAAAAAGAAATATGTATTAAAGTAATTAAATAATTAAGTTAAGAAAATTACTATAATTTCACTTAATCACTAAAAATTTAATGAGCTACACTCCAAAGTTAAAGACATGTATATAAGTGAGATTTATCCTTAATAATTTATGAAGAAAAATAAGTTACAGAAGGGTCCATTGTTAGATTTTATTAAATGTCCTCTTCCTATCTGGACTACCAGAGTGGCTTCCTTACTGTGAAAACTGAGTTCCCTTTTAGAGTTCTTAGTCTCATTAACAAAAATTTAACAGACTCACGATGCAGCTCGAGGAAAATTTTACAGTGTTTGAGAGGAAAACAAACGTACAGGAAAGATGAAAATACCCACAGCTGTCAGGAGGAAGGGAGAAGAAGAAATAGTCATCCCTTTTTAGCTAGGCATGAAGGTCAGAGAAACAGAAAGCCCACACTGTCAGGGAAGGCAAGTTTAGGAGACGCAGTATGAGATCAGGGAACACAGGCTTCCAGGATCTCCTGTCCCAGTGCAAACTCATGGTAAGAAAAAGAAATAGAGACAGCTAAATTCAAATGGGCTAATGGGCTGTGGAAAGAACTTGGAAAAACATCCAGCCACCTGGTCCATGGCCTTTTACAGGACATTTGCTCGTGCTCTATTCATTAAATGAAGTCCAGGTAGGGAGGGCTTCTAGTCTTCCTCTGCACACTGGCTATTTCTACACCTTACTATAGATGTTTCTGTTCAGTCCCTATTCTGCCATAGCCTCAAACTGATAATCTTTCTGGTTCTGCCTGAAAGTGCTGGTATTACAGACATGCACCACTACATCAGTGTGTGGATTTGAATACTCATGGTTTAGGAGGGCTGGGTCAGTATACTTACCGACTATTTCTCTCTCTCTCTCTCTCTCTCTCTCTCTATATATATATATATATATATATAGATATAGATATAGATATAGATATAGATATAGATATAGATATAGATATAGATATAGATATATAGATATATAGATATAGATACATAAACAAAGAACATTTGTTCAGCAACAATGATACTTTTTAGAATTATAACATACAGTGAAGAAAAACAAATGTCTTAGCTTCTTAAAATTCATGGCCCTAGCATTTTTTTAAAAAATTTAATTTTTATTGATGCTTTGTGCATTTCGTACATCATTTTCCAATTCAGATCAGGCATATTTCCCTTTCCCTTCCCCCCCACCCCCACCCCATCCCAGATCATGTATTTTGACATAACTGTCCTGCATCTTTCAGGTTTTTTTTTTTCATTTTTTAGCTATAAGTGATAATCCATGAGTACAAGCATCCTTCGTGCAAAACCAATCTGCAGACTGTTGTGCCCAAACCCCCACAGTCCCACCATCCAGTGGGGGGGTGACAGGTTGTTTGTTCAATCAAGTTGATCAAATGAGTGTCCAGACTACATCGCTGTAGTTTCACCATTCACCCCAATCGCAGCCTTTACATTCTACCACGCCCCCTCTTCCGCAGATTGTTCCCTAGGCTTAGAAAAGGGGCACAGGTGGATGAGAAGTAAAACAGTCCACTCTCTCTGGAGCTGTTGACTTGGACTCTGGTCAATTCTGGCTGTTTCCTTTCATGGGCTGACAGTTTGTTCAGGAGTAACCTTTCGATCCTACTAATGAAGCACAAGTAATTAGATATATAGGTATTTAAGCAGCACTAATAGTTATAGTAGGTTACTTTGGCATAGACACATATGTTTGGATGATATGTTAATCCATGAATTACATTTTTACCCCCTGTTAAATATGACAGGGTCTTACTGTGGCTTATAACATCTCCTAACCTGTAGAGGATGTAAGCTTGTGGCATCAGCCATGGGTTATTCCTCCAAGGAGAGAGCCAATAGCCAATTAGATTTGGGATATACAGGCACATGGCTGCCTCTGCTGCACAGTATTTCCAGGCAGGTGAGGTGTAGCTGGTGCTGACGGTGGAGTCTTGCTTGACTCAGGGAGACCCGTATTTGCTTTATCAGTTTAGTGGCCTTTGGTAACACTCTCTGGCCCTAGCCCTAGCATTTTACTCTTGGTGATTTGAGGACAATAAATCATTAGTCTTATTAATTCTCAGAGATTTGAAAATTATGATTATTTTAAATATATTAATAGCAACCTTCATACTCTATTATTTTAGTAGCTAGGATTATTATTTTAAAAATAAAATACACTGTTTAGTAGTACTTACACAGAATATCAAAACAATGAAAATCATAATTTAAAATTCAGGTATCCCACAAAGGTAGCAGACACAATATATAATAAGAAATTTTTTGTCTATTTGAGACAGGGTCTCCCCATAGCCCCAGCTGTCCTGGAACTCACTCTGTAGACCAGGCTGGCCTTGAACTCATAGAGATCCATCTGCCTCTGCCTCCCAAGTGCTAGGACTAAAGGCGTGCACTACCATGCTTGGCTCTATAATAAGGATTTTATAGACAATTTTCCATAAAATTCAAACCAGCTTTCTAAAATTTTATTTTTAGACAGAAAAAAGATTAAATAGAAAGACCACACAAGATTTCCTAAATGAATTATTCAGACATTGTCCTAACCTGCCATTTCAGGTAATAAGTAAGATATGTAAAAAAATTACTATTAGGGGACTGGAGAGACAGATCAGTGGATAAAGTGCTTGCCTTGAAAACATCAGGATCAAATTTTGATCCTCAGAGCCCATATAAGCAAAGGATGAGTGTGATGACAGGCACTTGTAATCCCCTGTGCTGAGGAGGCAGAGACAAGGGCATCCCTGGAGATTGCATATCAGCCAATTTCGGGGACTGGCTAAGTTCCAAACCAGTGAGAGACCTGTCTCACAAAACAGGACATATAATCCCTAAGGAATGACACCTGAGCTTGCCTCTGTCCTCCATGTGCATGCCTGCACATATGCAAGAGCACCTACTCTCACATTTCCAACCCCTCACAAACATGCATACATACATATATGCACATACACAAAAATAAAATGTCATGAGATCCCAAACCAAAGACACTGCATGAATCACAGTCCTGTCACCAAGAGCTTTTCTCTCAGCTTCATATCCTTAACTCTATAGTGATTTTAAAAGGATATAGTGAATGATGTGCAAACACTCTTCTAATTCCTTTAGATGGTCCAATTCCACTCTAATTAGAGTAATGATGCCTCAGTGAGGGGTGGGACCATACATTGGCTATCAGTATCTGAAAGTTGGACTTGGAGAGTTGGACACAAAAAGACAGACTTCCCACTAGGTAAGGGAGTCCAGAAGCAAGCAAAGCATGGTCTGCCCCCTTGGAGAGCCTGGGCTTTTATATTCTATAGGGTAGGCATTAAGACAGGGTTGGGTTCCTCTTTCCCCCTTTTGATTGGACAGGGCAAGATGTATGTTGGTGGTTGGTTTGTTCATGTGAACACAGAAACCTGATTGGGAACAGGAAAGCTGGAAGTTTGCAATCCCACTAGGCAAAGGCACCCAATGATGACAAAAAAAGTGGCCAAAAGGGCCAGCTTTGGACAGTGACCTGTAAGTGTGTCATCTTAGGTAAAAGTTGGAACTTGGCTCTCATCTGAGTCTGGTCCACTACCTCCTTCAGACTCTCTGCCTACTTTAGAATTAACTGTCTCTTATTCTCCTTCAAATTTTACTGAACTACATCACATGTCATGAAATTTTCTGTTACCCCTAAAAACCTTATTAACAAGTCAGGCTTTTCCTTTGTTGGAGATCTAGAGACTCCCTAGGAGTCTGCTCTGAAGATTGCCTTTAAAGTCTGGTCTCTGAAGATATCATATTCATATTTTCTCCTCTCTCTCTCTCTCTCTCTCTCTCTCTCTCTCTCTCTCTCTCTTTCTTTTGCATTCTCACTCTTGATCAGCTCCTCTCTTTCCCTTTAAGGCCCCATCTGGTTTAGCTCATCACATATTCTTGTTTCTGTCTAATGCTCTCCCTCCCACTTCCAGATTCAATCTCAAGGCCCTTTCTCCTGATAAACTACATTCTTCTGAAGGGAATTATATGTCCACTGGACTGACCACTGTTATTTTATTATTACTTCTATTATTATATTTAACACTTGTCCCTTTGGATGGGTGGCTGTTCTAGTTTGTCTTCCACTGCTGTGACAAAACACTCTGACCAACACCAACTTGGGGAAGAAAGGGTTTATACAGCTTACATCTCCCAGGTCACAGTTCATCACTTAGGGAGCCCAAGGCAGGAACTTAGGACAGGAACCTGGAGGCAGGAGCTGAAGCACAGGCCATGGAGGAGTGCTGTTCACTGGCTTGCTCCTGTGGCTCATGCCCAGCCTGCCTTCTTATACAGTACACCACAACCTGCCCAGGGTGGCAGTACTCATTGTGGGCTGGGCCCTCCTACACTGTTCAACCATCAAGACAATACTCCACAGATGTGGCCACAGGCCAATCCAATGGAGCCAATTCCCCAGTTGAGGCTCCCTCAACCCAGGTGTGTCAAGTTGACACTAAACCTATCCAGCACAGTGGCTGAGCCTGGTTCTTGTTAGGGCTGTTGTGACTTGGGCTCTGACCTGAACAGCTTCAGTAAAAAGCAGGAAAGCAAACTGGATCACTGGGTGAAGAACTCCTCCCTTTCACCACACACCCCCTGATTTTCTATCCTACTATAGCTACATTAATAAAATGGTAAGAGATCTAATTGCCCCAAGTCTGGCTGTAGGGTAGTAAAATGAGAATTAGGTTTAAATAGAAGAACTGGGGCAATATCCAAAAGAAATGCACAATTCATTAAAGGTGCATTCCCATCTATTACAATTTCAGTTCTGATTTGTAAGATAGTTCAAAGAATCCCCTGTCCCTTGAGGGGACAAAGTGGTTTTCAGAGATGACTACTGCTGCTCCAGGGTATAGCATTGCTCTTACAGGTAACTGCCCTCCTCTGGGGCTGAGGGAATCTATCCTGTAAGATTTTGTTCTTCCAGGAAGCCAAGGTGAATATAGATTTAGGACAATGCCTTACCTCTGTGCCTTCAACATTGTAAGAAGATAAGATAGACTAGACAGACACCTCTGGAATGTTAAGCATACCAACCAGGAAGTGAAGGCAGAGGAAGTCAGTGTGTCGTGTAGCTTTCAGTTACCTTTGGCCCCAAGTGAGGAGTCAAGGGAAAGCAGCTTCTGAGTCAGAAAGACTATGCTCACTGGTGGCAGACGGACTTCAAAAGGAATAGCTGAGTTATACTTTTTATTGCCACAGTCTTTAATCTAAACAAAATCAGTGAATCTTTGTTGTTTCTGTCATGGTAGTTTTTTCATAGGAATTCAAGCTAAACAACGTAAGAGCTGGGGACTTGGTTTGGTAGTTAAAAGCACTAGCTGTACAAGTGTAAGGACCAGAGTTTGGATTCCTAGAACCCAGAATGAATGCCTGCTAGACATTGTGTCCCACGTGTAATTGCAGCTGCAGAAGATAGAAACAGGACTCCTGGAACAAACTGGTCAGCCAGACTGGCCATATTGGAGAGCTTTGCCTGTGACTAAGAGACCCTTACTCAATGAGGAAGGCAGAAAAGTGATCAAGATTCCTGATATCAACCTCAGGAACATATGTGAACACACCCCTACACACATGCATCCATAGCCATGTAAAAACATGCATACTTTCATGCACATCATATATACACACATGCAAATTGGAAAAGAAAAGCATGAATAAATAAAACAAAATAAGAAATGCAAATGACCTAAGAGGACATGCTACTCTGCTCAGCAGTGGGTTTTTTAATTGTCAGAACTTGGAAGAACAAGAATTGTTTTGTGATGGAAGAATAAAGAGTTTTCCTAGAAGCAAACAATAAATGTGACAAGAGAGTGGGGGTCGGGGGGGGGGAGACAGAGCACAATTAACAAATAAAATAAACCAATGATGGAGAGAAAACCTGAATCCCTCCCACACACCAGGGCTACACATAAGGAAGAGCAAAGCTCACACACTCAAAATGCTAGAAAAGGTGGTCACTATGTAAATGACCAATAAGGGATCATACCTTTGGCTCAAGGCCTTTGAGTATCTATCCTTCCCTAGTTCTCTGGCCCACTTTTATTCTCAACAGTTGCCTTTCTCTCTCACAGTGAACTGTGCCTAGTTCTGTGGAAATAACTTAATCCCAGCAAAATAATGTACTCTTGTGTCTTCGGACCTTGGCAACTCATCTCCCTTCTTAGGCAATGTCAATTTGGCACTCAACCCAGAAAGATAATGAATGAATGAATGAATGTGGGTATGTTTGGAAGTTGATATGTCAGAGCACTGAAAGGTGATGTCCCATCTCCACTACACATAGTAGAGGTTGGGAAGGACTTTTGACCTTGGATGAATGATGTATTCTAGAGCTAAGGATGAAAAGGCAAGATAGCATGTTAGGATTAGGGTGGAGCCAAGCTGATACCTCCCTAAATTGAACCTGGGGAATCCATTTTGAATCAAATTATGGGTGGGGCAGGACTACTGACATAGTTCTAAAGACAAAGTTCTAACAAGACAATTCCATGGGCAAGTTCCAGGAGACAAACAGTCAACATAAATCTAGAAGAACAAGTATTCTCTGAGTCCAGGCCCATGCTTAAAACTAAATTTGATCAGGTGATCATGTTGGCTTAGTAGCACTGCATGATTTTACCACTATCAACAGGTCTCTGTTTCAATTCTTAGTTCCGGGGCACAAAAGCCTGGAAATCACAGCATGTAACCTTTCCCCCCTAATCCAGGGCAAAAATGAGCATTTTGATAGCATATAAATGGAACTAGTTGTTTCATTGTTGTTCAGAACAATGGAGCCAATAGATATCTCATATAGATGATATAGATAGATGATAGATAGAAAGATAGATAGATAGATAGATAGATAGATAGATAGATAGATAGATAGATGATAAATGATAGATGATAGATAGATGATAGATATAATAGATATGGAGATAGATACAGATATGCAAGCTCATGCTGTTATGGAGCCTGGAGAGTACTAAAGTCTTCAGTCTTCAAGCAAAAGACACAGGAGATTTGATAGCATGGTGCAGGTCCAAATATAAGGGGTGGGAATAGGAAAACTCAGGGAATCAGCTCTAGTCTTAAAACCAGCATCAGTAACACCAAAAGCTGTTTTCTCTGCGTCTTCTGCATCAATACAATGGCCTGGAAAGACTAATGCCTCAGCTCAGCTCGAAGCGGTCAGGAGGGGAGAATCCCTCCTACTGAGTCTGTTTGTTCTGCTCAGGTCTTCCATTGACTCCATGGGTCCTGCCTGCTGTATGAAGGACAGTCTGCTTTAGGAAGTCTACATTCTATTGTTACATTCCCGATTTCCCTTCGCAACATTGTTTGTCCAATATCCTCACATTTTTCTACCCAGTCAATTTAACACTCAAAACTATTACAGGACTTGGAGATGGCTCAGTCAAGCATAAGGATATAAGTTTGAGTCCCCTGGACTCGTGTGAAAGCTAGGCATGGTAGTATGGTGCTGTAATTCCAGTGCTAGGCTGGGCAGTCAGGAGAATCTGTGGGACTTGCTGTGCATCAACTAGGTGAACCAGTGAGATCCAGGTCCAGTGAGAGACCCTGACTCAAAATATAAGGTGGAAAATGATTAGGGGTACCCTCTGACACTGACCTCTGGCCTTCCTGTGCACATACCTATGAACATCTCTATATTTGTACGTTTAAAGCCTATTGAGGCCAGAAAGGGCACCTGATCTCCTGGCAGTATAGTTACCAATGACTGTTTGTTATCTACCATGTGGGCCTGGGAACCAAAGCGATGTGCTTTTGAAGCCAATGCTCTTAACCACTGAACCCACCTCTCCAGCCCCTAAATATATGGTGTTCAATTTTAATTATGTATTTGTGTCTGTGTATGTGAATATAGGTGCCTGCAGAGGCAAGCAGAAGGCGTTGGATCCCCCTGGAACTGAAGTTACAGGTAGTTGTGAGCCACCTGATGTGGGTTCTGGGAACTGACTTTGGGTCCTCTGCAATAACAGTACACCCTCTTAACTGCTGCATCATCTTTCCAGCCCCAGACTGCTTCCTTCTGAAACCTGAGTGCAAAATTAGGTTTAATGTCCTTAATGTGCATGTCTGCATGCTGCAGAGACACTCAGGGACTAAGGTTTCAGCCCTCAGGGCCTATTGTTAAATATCCCCAGAATTTTACTGGTTACCTGTTAATCCATTGGAAGATTATGCTTATCATAGCATATTATGCCACTGAGTATGGCAAAACACTACAAATCAGAGTATTTATTTTATTAAACCCAGGGAACCCATTGTTAAGTAAAACACCGTTGCTCTACGCCTAAGGAGCAGTGAGAGAAGAAGATCTTTAGGGGCTATTTAAAATGTATTAACATTTTTAAATATCTCATTTTCTTTCAGTCTCTGATTTTATAACACACAATCTACTCAGTTCTGTTTCTTATGAACATATACATCATTATTATTGCTATTATTGGAAAAATTACAAAAAGATTCATTTTGCTCTGGAGGCCCAAGTTAAGTAAATATACTACCTGGGCAGATATGGATCTTGATCAGCAGATGTTCTCCTGTAGACTCATCTTGATAAGGTAATTTAGTTCTTCTGCATAATCATATTTCTTCCAAAAGTAACTTAAATCAAAGTCAGTCATTAGTTACAACTTTGCATGAAAAGGGGTCCCAATAATTCAGATCCTTCAAGAAGTTTCCCAGTGTTCTGCTTGTTTCTGCTAAGCAGATGCATTCAGATACTTTGGAAGTATGTTTATGTGTGTACATATGTGTGTATTACATGCACAGTCATGCTTAGGAGTGTGGAAACCAGTGGTTAATCTTTGCTACCTTTCCTCATAACATGTCTACCTTGTTTTATTAGATTTATTTCATTTATTTTAATGTGTGTGTGTGTGTGTGTGTGTGTGTGTTGAGCATGTGCACATATGTGTGCAGGTATGTGTGCTTGCACAAGTGAGGGCAGAGACCAGAGGATATCATGTGTCCTGTCCGGAATCTTTCTACCTTTAGGACAGAGTCTCTTTGAAGCTGGAGCTTGTGCTTTTCAACTAGGCTAGCAGCCCGCAAGCCCCCGGGATGGCCCTGTCTCTAGAACTCACCAAGTAGGTCAGGCTAGATGACCAGAGGGCTCCAGGGACTACTTGCCGCTGCTTCCCCAGCACTGGGATTACAAGTGGGTGCTACCATGCTCAGCTTTTTATGTGCAAGCTGGGAATCCAGCTTTAGACCGTCTGCTTGTACTGCAACCATTGTACACCTGTGCTATCTCTTGGCTGCTAGAATACTTTTTAAAACTTTTTTTAAATTTTTTTATTTATTTTTTATGTGTATGAATGTACTGTCTGCATGTAGCTTTGTGCATCCGTGTTGTGCAATGCCGCAGAGGTCAGAAGAGGGCGTCGGATGAGGTCAGAAGAGGGCGTTGGATTCCCCTGGAACTGGAGTTCTCCTGGAATTGGAGTTACAGACGGTTCTCATCCGCCATGTGGGTGCTGGGGATCGAACCCGGGTCCTCTGCAAGAGCAGTCAGTGCTCTTAAATGCTAGGCCATCTCACCAGCCCTCGAATACTTTTTAATGAGATATTTCCAGCTTTTCTGAACTCTAGAATGAATGTGTCTAAAGTCAGAATGGCAGCTTAGCATTACACAAAGGAACCCTGGATTGGAGGAAAGGTGACAGAGAATCAGGATGTAAACTCTGGCACTGGCCTTAGCTCATTCCTTGGCTATGATGTCTGTCCTTCCCAGAGTGATAAAAAGCATTGTGCTAAAGCATTCCAAACATGGTTGTATTTCAAATCATTCAAATCAGTTTTTAAATGTTTTACTTGTTCTTTGAGAATTTTATACATGTATACAGTGTACTGTGATCATATCCACCCCCACTGCCCCTTCCAGTTCCTGTCAGGGAGTGAAAGTTGGAGGAGGGGAGGTTATTTGCATGTCCATTAGGGCCGAGAAATTTATAGTCACCTCTCAGAAGCAGACTCTAAGAAAGGCACATTATAATGTCTCCCCAACGAAAATGATTTTATATGCTACAATGTCAAATTCAAAGCTACGCTCCAAATTGAGCGAATTTGGGGCCATAGAGATGGCTCAGCGGTTAAGAGTGCTGACTTCTCTTGCAGAGGACTCGGGTTCGAGTCCCAGTACCCACATGGTGGCTAAGAATCATCTTTAAACCAGGCATGGTGGCACACACCTTTAATCCTACCACTTGGGAGGCAGAGGCAGGTGGATCTCTGTGAGTTCAAGGCCAGCCTGGTCTACAGAGTGAGTTTCAGGCCAGCTGGGACTAAAGGGAGACCCTGTCTCAAAAAAAAAAAAAAAATGAGTGAATTCGAGTGACAGGAGATTTAGGTCAAAATTAGTGAATAGGAGCTGGCTCAGCAATTGAGTGCATACTGCTCTTCCAGAAGACCTGAATTCGGTTCCCAGCACCCAAATTTGGCAGCTTACAACTGCCTGTAATACCAATTCCAGAGGATCAAATATCTATGAACAATGGTAGATACCTGTATACACACACACATACACACACACACGCTTATGATAATAAAAATAAATCTTAAAAAATAACATATAAGGCTGAACAGATAGTTCAGCATTTAAGAGCATTGCCTGTTCTTGCAGAGGATTCAGGTTCAATTCCCAGCACCCACATGACAACCAACCATTCATAAGTCCAGTTCCAGTGGAATAGGATGCACTCTTCTGACCTCTGTGGGCACTGCACAGCACAGATGCATTTACATACATGCAGGCAATACATTAGTCTTCTCACTGTGTGACAAGCACTTCAACTGCTGAGCCATCTCTCTATCCCAGTTAGTGAATCTTAACAATTGAGTATGATTAAGGGAGCAGTGGAACTGACTCCTGCAGCAACTGTGGTTTACATGTGTCGCAGAGAAACTTTCCTTTCAGGGTAGGAAGCACCCACTGCCCAGCAACTGCTTGTGTAGCTTGCACAACCACACTCAGCCTTCTCTGCTGCTGTGACATTCTCCCCAGTACCTAAGGCAATGAAAGTACAGAATTCTCCAATCTTAGTTAAAAGTAGAGAATTTTAATGGGCTTACTAACAAAATAATGGCAAAGAAACACTCGCCCACTTAAGTCATGCACACAGGCTGCTCCCCAGTCCAACATGGCCGCTTGGAGTTTCTGAGCCACCCCTGTGCCCTCTGCCCCCGATGCTGGTTGAAACGCAGAGACAAGAGAGAGTCCCGCTTTCAATGGTGGGTCCTTTATATGGCCCCACCCCTCTCAAAGTCCCAGAATTCCATTGTTTCGTGCACTTTTCCTAAAAATTGTCAGCACTAAGGAATACTCGCTGCAGCAGCGAACATAGCTCCTCCCACTCAGCTGCTCGGAGTCATAAGCTGGGTTCAAAGAAGAAATCCCCCCTTTTTTATTTATTCATTTTTTTATTTTATTTATTTATTTATTTATTTACGTGTATGAATGTACTGTCTGCATGTAGGTTTGTGAACCCGTGTCGTGCAATGCCACGGAAGTCAGAAGAGGGTGTCGGATTGCCCTGGAACAGGAGTTCTCCTGGAATTGGAGTTACAGATGGTTCTCAGCCGCCACGTGGGTGCTGGGGATCGGCTGGAGAGATGGCCTAGTGGTTAAAAGCGCCAACTGCTCTTGCAGAGGACCCCCCCGCCCTTTTTTTTTTTTTTTTTTTTTTTTGGTCTTTTTGAGACAGAGTCTCCAAGAAGAAATCCCTCCCACAGCATGGTACGGATGCATCTCCAACACTGCATCACCAGGTCCTCGTGGTACTTGCCAGTAATCCTAGCATGCTGAAGGTAAAGGCAGAAGGATGAGAAGTTTGCATTCATCACCAGCTACAGAGCGATTTCAAGGCCAGTCTGGGATATGTGAAAACTTCTCCAAAACAAAACCACGGGGCAGGAGAGACGCCTCAGCAATTGACAGCTTGTACTGTTCTTATAGAGGCCCTGGGCTCCATTACTACCCGCCCACACCCAGGCGTGGCCTGTACAGGTGGCCTGTAACTCCAGTTGTTGGGAATTTGATGCCCTCTTCGGCGCTAAATAGGCACTACACACTAGGCCCCGCCCCCCACTCTGTGTGTGTGTGTGTGTGTGTGTGTGTGTGTGTACACTCACATAATATACACATAAATTAAAATATCTAGAAAACAAAAACAAAAACGTCATTGTCTTCCCAGGATGACCATGGACATAGCCATGGTGTGTCTGCAGAAACAATACCACATGCTTAGCTCTGTCATAAGAGAGATGGCAATCAAGTAAATAACTCAGCCAGTTGCCGAGCAAAGAAAAAAAAAAAAAGCATCAGGAAAAATAGCCCTGGTGGAAGCTGGGCAAGTACTGTAATTTGTTTTCTAAATCATTCAATTCCCAGTGGAAAACATAGATTAACAAAGAAGCAGGGAAGGATAGAAAGAGACAAAGAAAGAAGGGACATGGAGGAATCTGAGAGATAAGAGTCCATCTAACACAAGGAAAACCAGAAAAAATGTGCTATCAAGACTGCCCAGAGTGTGACATAGCTTTCTAAGAGATATTGCAAACATGATTACTAAAACTGCTAACGAGAGGCTCGGCTCCCAGTGCTGCCCTAACACGCATGAAACACTGGGTTCAGGCCTAAACTCTGCATAAACTGAACATGGTCATGTAGCCCTGTAATTGTTGCCCTCTGGGGGTAAAGAAAGGATATCAGAAGTGTAAGGTTGAGGATCGAGAGAGAACTTAGTTGCTCTTGCAGCAGACCCAGGTTCAATTCCCAGCACCTGCATAGCAGCTAACAGCCATCTGTAATTCCAGCCCCAGGGGATCCGTTCCCCTTTTCTGGCCATCATGGTTATTTCACCACACATGTAGGCAAAGCACTTATACACATAAAATAAAAGCAATTTTTTAAAGCTTGAGGTTATGATTGGCTATGTAAAAAGTGCAAGGCCAGCCTGAGCTGCAAGAGACCTTCTCTTAAAACTCCTGATGAGCTGTGCTTAATGCCAAAACATACAGGACATTTGAATTTAGCCTTCCCAGCACTCCTTTCTCATCCTTGAACTTAATCATGAATTTCACAACCAGCCTTATACTTTCATTTATAAAAGAAAATTCTTTAAGATAAGAAAAATCAAATAACTCATAATGCTTAACTTAATTTTTAAACTTTGCTTAATCCCTTGAACCTGCCTATAAATTATGCCCTTTGAACAATGTAACTCCAAAATCACAAAATTACATACACACACACATATATATAATTTATATATAAATTATAAATATAATATATATTATAAATATAATACATATTTAAATATGGCATGTTATAATACCTAAGGGATGCCAAAAGTTCCACCAGAAAACTCCTAGGAACAATTAACAGCTTCAGTAAAGTGGCAGGTTACAAAATTAATCTACAAAAATCAGTAGCCTTTCTATTTGTCAATAGCAAGCAATTGAAGAAGGAGTACATGGAAACCCTTCCATTCACAATAGCCTCAAAGAAAAGTATCAGGAAACAAACCTGACCACAGACTTTAAAGATCTCTACAATGAGAATTTTATATCTTTGAAGAAGGAGATTGAGGAAGACACCAGAAGATGGAAGGACTTCCCATGTTCCTGGAGTAGAAGAACTAAAAATGATCATCCTACCCAAAGGAATATATAGATTCAATGCAATCCCAACCAAAAGCCCCATGACTTTCTTCACAGAATTAGAAAAAAATCCTAAATTTTGTGTGGAAAAACAAAAGGCCCTAGATAGCCAAAGCAACCCTGATCAAAAAGAGCAATGCAGGTAGGCATACAATACCAGATCTCAAACTCTATTGCAGAGCTATCATTATAAAAATAGCACGGTACTGGCACAAAAATAAACCCATAGGCCGATGGAATAAAATGAAAGCAACCCAAGTGTCCCTCAACTGATGGGTGGATAAAGAAAATGTGGTACATTTACACAATGGAGTTCTATGGAGTGGTAAAGAAAGATGACATCATGAAATTTGCAGGTAAATGGATGGAACTAGAAGCTGTTATGCTAAGTGAAGTAATACAGTCTCAGAAAACAAATGATGTATGTTACCCCTCATTTGTGGATGCTAGCACCAAATCCTTATATGCAAGTCAAAGTAGGTAGTTGGTCAAATTGAATACCACATTGACCTATTGGACACATTGACCACTAGAGACATAGCTTGAAGCACATGTCTCTACTTTCAAGAAGTACATGTCTCAGTTTTAAGAATTATGAGAAAAAATAAATCTCTTTTTTAAAATAAGAAGACACAAATTTGGGGGAGGGGAGGTGGGGGTAGATCTTGCAGGAGTTAAAGGAAAGGATTGTGGTAAATATGATCAAAATACATTGTATGAAATTCTCAAGGAATTAATATATATATAAGACTTCCCAAAGAGGCATCTTCTACTTTCCCTCTCAACTTGCCAGTTTAAGGCAAACTTTCCAAGAGCATTTGCTGGCTTCTTGCCACTGATCTCACCAGGGAAGATCTTAGGAAGCTCCTTACATGATGTGAGAAACCCTTCACAACACACCGCTGCTTGACGTTTGACTCTCCATCCGAGTTGGCAGGTTCCAGGTAGCAGACCCCACTGGGATCTGAGGAAAAGAGGAGGAGGATGTCTGCTGGAACGATCTCAATACAATGCATCTGGAAGAAGTCTCCCACACCTACATCCTGCCAGCACTTCTGCATGTATTGTTGCTCTTTTCTGGGTGGAAGACAAGTGTCTCAGTGGGTTTTTCCTCATTATCCTGGTTCACTTAAAATGTCAACTTGTCACAACCTAGAGCCATCAGGGAAGGGAACTGAGGAATCTTCTAGATTGGGTTGGTCTGTATGTCTGTGGGGGGTCAGCTTGATTGTTGGGGACCATTCTTCCCTAGGTAGGTGGTCTGGGGCTGTATAAGAATAGAGTGGGCTGACTAGGAAACAAGCAAAGACTCCCACATTTATTCTGATGATGATCATGGGAGAAAGCAAAAGTGCAAAGAACTAAGATGTAGGAAAGATGGATCGTGATTATAAAGAGCAGTGAAAAGGATGCTGGTCATTATTTAAGAATGCTCTAGACAGTGATGAGATGGAAAACTCTTAACACCTAAACATCAAGAGCCTTAGTAACAAAACTCCAGGAACTTTGACTGGATGGGACCACCATAATGAGAAAAGTAGAAGACAGAATTCCCCTCTAATTCCTTGTAATTTATCATGTTCAAATAAAAGTTGCTATTGCTTGTATTTTAAAAAATGTTCATTAGTACAAACGTCAACTTGCTGTGTAATTTAGGAATGTAAAGTTTTTTTCTTTTCACCTGCAGGCAAGTTTATGGTTAAACCGTGAATCCATAAATGTGTTTTGGAATTAACATATAGCTTATTTTCAGACTTTGTAAATTTATTATATGTATGGAGTGCAAAAAAAAGCTAACAGTAGAATCATGAACATCAGAGGCTGAGATAGAATGGATATATGGATGAAACTGATCAGTGAATACAAAGTTGCAGTTACATAGAGCAAGAAGCTTTGATGTGTGATTTTATAGTAGGATGAATATAGATGTAATGTTACATGCATTCAAAGAAAGAACTGTAGAAGTTTTAACCACAAATAAATTATACATGTTTAACAACAGATATTTTCAGCAGATTTAAGCTTTAAACAATATATACCTGCATGAAACATCATGTGAACCTTGTAATACGTGCAACTTTATATATGCAACCAAAATAATTTTTAAAATACAGCTGATGAGCTGTGCTTAATGCCAAAACATGTATGGCATTTGAATTTATCCTTCCGAACACTCCTCTCTCATCCTTGAACTTATCCATGCATTTCACAACCAGCCTTATACTTTCATTTATAAAAGGAAATTCTGTACTATAAGAAAATCAAATAACTCATAATGTTTAACTTAATTTTTAAACCTTGCTTAATTCTTGAATGTGCTTACAAATTATGCCCTTTGAAAACAATGTAACTTCTAAATCCCCAAATCATATATATAATTCTTTGTAAGGACTAAGCATTCACAGTGCTATCATTTTATTTCCTCCACATTTTGCTTGACACAGTGTATCTCACTGGCCTCAACTTGACCATCAGTGCCAGTCAACCTGTCCAGGAAGCTTCCAGAACTGTACCTTTCTCCAACTTCTAATTAACCCTCATTGGGTTCACAAATCTTGCCACAATGTAGAGCTTTGTAAGAAGGTCCTGGGGGTCAAAATCATTTGCTCATACTTGTGCTTTACTAACTTATTCATTATCTTAGTCACTCATGCGAATTTTTACCATGGTTCCTTCGAACCTCCTAAATCATTTAGGGGCTTTTTTCAGCAACTCAGATATAGTTATTTCAGCCTCTGACTTTGTCTTTATTGACAGACTTGCAACCAACAGTGCACCATACAGAGAATCACTCTAAACCAATCATTCCCCATTTAACTGTTGAGAATAATTTATAATATATATAATATATAGATATATATTATATATATAAATATATCCCATCTCTCAGGTCATGCCTATTTTGTCAAAATTACTCTTTAATCTTATTTAAAATGCACCTAAGATAGGACATTTAGGAGTGGCTTTGGCTCAAATAATGTGACCACTTGTCTTTGACAATCTAGCTCTCCAGACACTTGTTCCCCCCACACCATCAGGCTCACCCCATTGTGTATTTAATTTGCCCCACACCCAACTTCACACGATGCTCACACTTCTTTACAAAATGAAAAGTCCCATAACACTCAGGACATTAATTTTCCTTTCATTAGTTTTTTTTTTTAAACCTGTTTATTTTCTTTCCTGTTTATGATGTTTCTTCATCTAAGCATGAATATTGATGGCTGGATGTGCAGGTCAGTTGGTAGAGGTGCTTGTCTAGCATGCATGAAGTTCTGGGTTTGATCTCTAGCATGGAATAATAAAAGAGCATATTGGTACAGGTGCATGTCTGTAATCCCAGCACTTGAAAGATGGACATAGGAGAAACAGTAGTTCAAGGTCATGCTCAGCTATATAAGGACTTAGAAACAACTCTCCTTCAATAAATGTCTCAAGAAAACAAAATAACAAAAAAGATATAAAATGAATGAAATGCACATGAATAATGTAACACTCATGAATAAATGGGTGAATGGATGGGACACTTAAGAATGAGTGGGTAAATGAATGTATGAATGAGAGAATGAATGAAATATTTATGAATGAGTGGCTGAATGAATGGGACCCTTATGGAGACCTGGTTCTTTTGTATTTCCTCCATGCATATCTAAAGCACTGTTTCCTTCACTAAACCATTCTTTCATGAAAAACATATACATGTATTCATTAATCACTATCAGACTAAGATCTATAGAAGTAGTATTAATTATTTTTCTCATTGCTGTGACCAAAACCTGAAAACAATCAACTTAAGGAAGGACAGGATGATTCAGGTTCACAGTTTGAGGGTAGAGTCCATCACAACAGGGAAAGCATGGTGAAGGAGCAGCTTGGTCCACAGCACTGATCTGGAAGCAGAGAAAAGAGGAAGCCAACTCACTTTCTCCTTTTCACTCCATCTCAGACTCCAGCCCATCAGATGGCACCAAATATAGTCCCTCCAGTTAAAACTCTAAGGAAACACAGACACACTCAGAGGGATGCCTCACTGTGGAAATGACTTTTATAAATGGGCATGTCTGAACTGATGACTTTCAATCACCCCTAGCAAAACCACATATTCTTGTGTCTTGTGACCTTGGCCTCTGATCTCATTTCCTAGGCAACCTCAATTTGGTACTCCATCCCAAATATATGAATGAATGAATTCATGAATGAATGAACACAGCGATACCATCAAGAATAAACATATCAAAGGGCTGAAAGGCAGTGTCCCATCTCTATTGGACACAGTGAAAACTGGGAAGGATGAAAGAAATATTTTAGAACTAGGCCAGATGGTCTGTTAAGATTAGGTGGAGTCAGGGCTGGAGAGATGGCCTAGCGGTTAAGAGCTCCGATGCTCTTGCAGAGGACCTGGGTTCAATCCCCATCACCTGCTGGGTTCTCCAGCAGGTAGGGCAGAGAGGAAAGCCAGGCCAGCCTGTCTCTCCTCCGGGGCTGAGCAGGATGGCGAGTGTAGACAAGCCAAAAAGAACCACACAGGGGGTCAGGAGTCTCGTAAATGCAAGAACTCACTTTATTGAATCAGGCAGCATCTTATATATGCTTGGTGGGAGGGGTGGAGAAAGGAAGGTGGGAGAGGAGTTACGTAGAGTGGGGGGATAGCTTTGGGCCAATAGTAACTTGCCACATCGGTTGTAGGCGTTTTCAGGTCAGGCTATGCTGAGTCACTCCTATGTGGATGTGACCGGCCAGAGACAGGTCGCTAAACTCTAGTCAGGCTCAGGGGGTTACAGTAGACCACATTCTCTAGGGCTCACAGGGCCCATCAAGCACCCACATGGCAGTTGAGAGCCATCTGTAACTCCAATTCCAGGAAAACTCCAGTTCAAGGGGAATCTGACACCCTCTTCTGACTTCCGCGGCATTGCACGACATGGGTGCACAAACCTACATGCAGACAGTACATTCATATGCATAAAAAATAAATAAATAAAATAAAAAAAAGATTAGGTGGAGTCAAACTTGTACTTCTCCAATTGAAACTGGAGAAGCCATTTCAAATAAAATTATGGGTGTGCCAAGATGCCAGACACAGTTACAGAGACAGAGACAGAGTTCCAACAATCCAATTCCAGCCACACAATTCTGGGATACAGAAGGTTCCAAGAAATATTAGGGGACCTAGTGTCCACCAAGTTCTGGCCAATCTTAAAATCTAAATTTTAAGAGTTAGGGTATTTGTTCAGGTGATCATAATGTTGGCATTATAATGTCACATTTCATTAATACTTAGGCATTAGTTAATCTAATTGACTTCACAATAGAAGGTGAGAAGGAAGGGGGAGAGGAGGAGGAGGAGGAGGAGGAGGAAGAGGAGAAGGAGGAGAAAGAGGAGGAGGAGGAGGGCAAGCAAGAGGAGGGGGCAATGGGAGGAAGTGGAGGAGGGAGATAAATCAGCACATAAAGTGCTGAGCCACATAAGCCTGAACGCCTGAGATTGATCCCCAGAAACCACTCTCTGGACCCCATGTAAAAAGCCAGATGTGGTGGTGTGCACTTGTGATCTCCTGTGGTGAGATAGGAACAGAGACTGGAGGACTGCTCAGAAGCTCAGGGGCCACTGGACTGGATTATGTAGCACAGCAGCAGAAACCAGACTAATGCTTCAACAAGGTGGAAGTTGAGAACTGACTCCTGGAAAATGTCCTCTGCTGCCCACATGTGTACTATGACATTTATGCACCCACATTCACATACACAGTGCAACGCACATGTGTACACACATGTACACACACAAAAATCAATAGCTAATGTGAAGGAAGAAGAGAAGAAATAATTTGACATTTGTGTCTTTGGTGATAGAGACAAATAGAAAAATACTCCACTTCAAATTTTTCCATGTGATAAAGCTGCAAATAAGTGATTTGGAAGATATATGGAAAGCTTAGCACAGCTTAGTCTATCTCAGTGCTTCATTTTGGATACGCCACACCAATAAGAATATGCTAGGGAGCATGTGTTAGATGATGGACCCTCTGCAACCACTACTCAGGCAAAAGGGGAGAGAGCAACACCACTCTAGAGACATGCACAGGCTAGCTGAAATCTAGGATAGTGTACCTGGGGACCTAGGTTTGGAAAAAGTAGAAGTGAGCAGAAATTACTTCTTAGAGCTTTGAGAAATGCTTCACATTATGTCTGGTAGGAAGTAGAAGACTGCATTCCAAAAGGTTTGTCTTGATGTGAAATGTCTTTAACAATAAGATATTGGGTGCTGGGAGATAGCTCAGTTGATAAGGCATTAGCTTGATATTGAATGTCTTTTTTTTTTTTTTTTTTTTTTTTTTTTTTTTTGGTCTTTTAGAGACAGGGTCTCCCTGTAGCCCCAGCTGTCCTGGAACTCACTCTGTAGAGCAGGCTGGCCTTGAACTCACAAAGATCTGCCTGCCTCTGCATCCCAAGTGCTATGATTAAAGGCACACACCACCACGTCCAGCTGATAGGAATTGTCTTATGGAGATATTTGGGGCTGGGGGATAGCTCAGTTGATAAGGTGTTAGGTAAAGTGCTGTCTGGCAAACACTAGGTCCTGGTTTCTATCACTAGAACCAATATTTAAAAAGTCGGGTGCACAGGCATGCATTGTACTCCTAGCACTGAGGCAGTGGAAAAAGGCAGATCTCTAGGGCTTTGGTCCCCAATTGGTGGCAGTATTTGGGGACATTAAGGAACCTTGGGAGGTCGAGCCTCACTGGAAGAAGCACACCATCTTGAGGGCTTATAGCGTCACACTCCTGTCTCCCCCCCACCCCCACCAGCCAGCTTCCTGCTCCTGCTGCCCTGCAGTGCCTTCTCCCCAGCATTGGCCTCTCTATCTTTCTGGAACCATAAAATAAAATGAAC
Organism: Rhizomys pruinosus; assembly: GCA_009823505.1. NCBI lineage: Eukaryota > Metazoa > Chordata > Mammalia > Rodentia > Spalacidae > Rhizomys > Rhizomys pruinosus. The sequence continues at coordinate 581,175 of VZQC01004706.1, forward strand.
TTTTTTTTGCCTTAAGTTGCTTTTGGTCACAGTATTTTATCACAGCAACTAAAAATAACTACTCCACTGGCTAACAAACCTAGCCTACTTGGCAGATTCTAGGCTGGCAAGAAACACTATATCACAGAAACAAGTTAAGCAGAGCCTGAGGAATGAGGAAAGAAAGACAGCTGAGGCTTTCCTCTGGCCTCCTGGTACATCTGAATACATTTGCAAAGCACCCACACATAATGCACTCGCTCACGAACACATACACAAGTAAGATATAGATATTTAGAAATAGAATGTCTTGAATATTTTAGGGATAGTCTTTGGGCATTGTGGCCTGATCATTCCAGTAAAGCTCTATATGTCTGTACCTAGGATATCTCAGTGGACTCTCAACTTTAATATTCCTGGAACCAAATGTATCTTCTCCAAAACTAATGCCTTCACACATCACCATCCATCAAGCATGTTTAGGCTAGATCATCGTCCTTGACCCAGGGAAAACCAGTTTAATTTGACTTGTCTCTGATTTCCACATGTAATAAACTGAAAGACATATAGCTCTAATAGTTATTAGAGTCTTGCTTTTCATTTTTACCAACATTATTCTCATGTAGATCAATGTCAAGGGCTGACTGAATGATTCAGCAGTAAAGGCGTTTGCCATCAAATCTGACAATGACCTGGGTTTGATCTCCAGGATCCATACAATGGAACGACAGAACTAACTTCTACAAATTGTCCTCTGACTTCCACATATGTTCCATGGAAATAAACACAAACACACACAAATATAAATTGGTGTTAAACTGCACTTTAATGTTTCTGATTAATGTTGGAAAGCTGGGTGGTTGCAATGGTGGAGAAATTAAGGAAAGCCTTAGTGTTGCTCCTGTAGGACATCTTTGCAGAAAGTAGAAGTTGGAAAGGACTCAGTGCTCAGCTCACAGGGATGCTCCTCAGATCATTTCATAGAGCCTTGCAGACACTGACACTATAAATGACTAACAAGCAACTTTATTGTATTTTTGGTGATCTGGGAATGGCCATCGTAAGTGAAGTGTAAAAGGGGGGGGGCGTTCTGTGGGATATCTCAGCATGTAAAGCCCTTGCTGTGGAAGTGTGAAGACTGGAGTTTGCTTTCCCAGCATTCAAATAAATGCTGATCAGATGTGGAAGCCTGCTTGTAATCCCAGCACTTGAGAGATGGAGATGGAAGAATCCCTGGAGCAAGCTGGCTACCTGCCATAACGGAATCAGCAAGGTCTGGGACCATGGGAGAGACCTTGCCTCAATATGCAAGGTGGAAAGTGATGGCAGAAGATACCTGAAGTCAGCCTCCAGCCTCCCCGCCCACCACATGTACATAAGCACACTGCATTCAGAGCATTAGTTTATTTATATTTTATTTTTAATTTTGTGTATATGTGCATCTGTGCACATAAGTGCAGGTGCATTGGGAGACCAGAAGAGTGTGACAGATCCCCTGGACCTGAAGTCACAGGCAGTTGTAAGCCACCCAGCATGGGTGCTGGGAAGCAAACTCTAGTATCTAAAAGATTCTCCTACCATTGAGCCGTCCCAGCTCTCCAGCCCCAAATCAGTACCCTTTAAATGCCCTTGAACAAACAGAAGTGGGAAGAAAACATGGGAACACACCCACTTTTGAACAGCACCCTGCAAAGGGGAGAATAAATCCCATTCTGTGAATGCCTAGTGTCCAGTGGTCATCTATTTGCTGAAATTGTTATTAGAGTTGAAACAGAAATCACCAATCTGCCTGGATTCTTTAAGTAAACAAAAGGTATTTAACAAAACTATAAATTATAATGCTACAGCAAGAAAACAGAATCAGCCATGCTGAAGCACTCCAGCTGTTTGGGGCTTTCTGCCATTCCAAAATATTTTGTTTCTGTTTCTCCCCACACATATTTGTGTTTGTTTAAATGAAGTTTATTGTGGTGCTGATTGAAAGAACACATTCCATTTCTTTCAGCCCTGTGATTATGCAGCCTTTGTGTTGGATTCTATTGGTTGTCAAACTAGGCAAGACTTTTCCCATTGAGCTGTCTTTGTCCTGGCAGGCTTAGGAAGGATAAATGATTTTTATCCACTCTCACAAAACGGTCTGTTTCGTGTCCCAGAGCTTGTCAAGGCCCCATTGTGTAATAAGTCATCATATTCCCTATATGTATATGTTCATATTTTTTCATTTGTGCTCCCCCCAAATATTTTCATTCTGGGCTGGGGTGTCACTCAGTGGTAGAGTGCTTGCCTAGCATACATAAAGCCCGAATTCAGTCCCCAGTACCATAAGATAGTATTTCCCCTCTTCCCTTCCTTTCATTTCCTTCCTTTCTTCCTTTCTTCCTTCTTTCCTTCCTCCTTCCTTCATTCTTTCCTTCCTTCTTTCTTTCTATCTTCCTTTCTTTACTAACGTGTACATTTAGCTGTCTTTTATACTTCCACAATTTCTGCAAAATGACAATGCAATTTGAAAGTGATTACTTATTTTTCCTGTCTTAGAAGGCAGAACATGACCATAGGGACCACCAGGAAGGGGAGTTCTGGGCTCTATACAATTGATGGCATTTATTTCCATCCCGTGTTCATGAAGATGAACAGGGAAAACAGATGTGTGTTAATAGAAGTTTCCTATCACTATGACAAATGCCCAATATTGGTGACTAGGATAAATTGACCTGGGATATGTGGAGTTCAGGGGCCTTGGAATGCAGCTGTCTTGATAGGGTGGAGGGACTGAAGACAGTCTCTCACAAAACCCTGCTAGGTGGGATAAAAGACCAGTTGGCCACCAAAGTCCTAGAGCCCCTTGTTCAGGGAAGAGATATCATGGTCAGAGACCTTCAATTATTATCTACCTTACACAGGACCTTTATGTAAAGCCCCTCCCAACTTCTCTGTGAAAAGGGCACCTGTCGGGCTGGAGAGATGGCCTAGTGGTTAAGAGTGCCGACCGCTCTTACAGAGGACCCGGGTTCGATCCCCAGCACCCACATGGCGGCTGAGAACCGTCTGAAACTCCAATTCCAGGAGAACTCCAGTTCCGGGGGAATCCGACACCCTCTTCTGACCTCCGTGGCATTGCACTACCCGGGTGCACAAACCCGCACGCAGACAGTACATTGATACACATACATAAATAAATAAAATTAAAAAAAAAAAAAGGCACCTGTCTCTTTTTTCAAACTTACTCTTGGAATGTTGTTCCTTTGAAGGCTGCCAACGTTTTCCCTATTTAACCTGTAACCTTGGAGAAATAAACTGATGTTCTGCAAAGAGACAGTTATCCCAGGAGTGAGTCATTGTCACCCCATCTCTGCTTCTGATCTTGGCTCCCAGGGGGTAGGAGCAAGAGGTATATTTTTAAATAACAGAAATTCTCTGCAGTTCAAGGTGATAATCTATTCTTATAAAGCAAACGTAGGGTCCACAGAGATGACTTAGTAGACAAAGTACCGGGTGCACATGGGAACAGGTAGTTTGAACTTCAGCACTGGCTTCATTGTCTTCTTGTGCATTCTCTCTCCTCTCTCTGCTTTTCTTCTTCTTAGCCTTAGTCCTCCATTTTGAACCTAATGAGATTTGCAGACTATCTCACTGGGTTCTCAATTCTGCCACGCTCCAAATCCTCGCTGCACTTTCGGGATGCAGAGACTGCAGATGCTAGGGTGCCGAAATTGACCTCCACTGTGTTTCTGGGACAAGTCCAGAGACATGGGAACCATTCCATACTTCTGAATTTAAGAAAGGACACTTCCTTAACACTCAAAAGTACTTTTTTTTTTTTTGGTCTTTTCGAGACAGGGTCTCCCTGTAGCCCCAGATGTCCTGGAACTCACTCTGTAGACTGAGCTGGCATTGAATTTACAAAGATCCGCTTGCCCTGCCTCCCAAGTGTTAGGATTCAAGGCATGCGCCACCACGCCCTGCCGATTCAAAAGTACTTTTAAGGCTGGGTTTTTCCTAAAATTTCTCCTAGCTCCCCAACCATATGTGCCTAGATTGGCTCTGATATCTATCTCTCCCTCTCTCTGGACTTCCCTGCAACCTTAACGGATTTCTGCAGTAAAGGACTGTAACCTTAAATCCAAGCATTTTTTCTCCTCCTTTTATTCTTTACTGTGCCTTTTCTTGCACTCATTCAGACAGGAAAGGGTGGAGTGAGACTGTACCTGAGAGCAATGCCCCATTTCTGCGGTAGCTGTCCTAACCACACCAACTCCTTCACAGCAGCCATCTTAGCTTAGATGTTTACCATTTCTATGGTACCTAAACCACACCCACTCCTCAGCCACCATCTTGACCACTTGGCAGGGATACCTTAAACTGTTAGAGTTACATCAGAGCTTATAACAACTAATGCCATGTTCTAATTCTTTTACAATTTATTTAATGGCATGTTCTGATCCTTTAACAATTTTGTTTTTTTGGTTTCTATATTGGATTATTACAAAAAGGAAATTGAGTTAAAATAAGTACATTTTTATGTCAAGTAGCCAAGTTTTGTTTCCACCAGTTTTTCGTCTGTTTCAAAATAAAATCATTTTTTTCCATTTTTACTTTTGTATGGGTAATGATTTTTTTAAATTTTTTAATTTATTTTCATATGTGTATGAATGTACTGTCTGCATGTAGGTCTGTGCACCGGTGTCCTGCAATGCCACGGAGGTCAGAAGAGGGCGTCAGACTCCCCTGGAACTGGAGTCAAACATGGTTTTCAGCCACCATGTGGGTGCTGGGGATTGAACCCGGGTCCTCTGCAAGAGCAGTCAGCGCTCTTAACTGCTAGGCCATCTCTCCAGCCCCATGATTTTTTTTTTTTTTTACAGGCTGTTGTTTGAGATTTTTACATCATCTGGCTTTTTAACAAACTCTGTATTTGTTGTTTATATTTTTGTTTATAAGACTTTTACCTATTTTTAAGGGATTATTTCAGATTTTGCCATTTTGACCAGGTCCTCCATTTCATCAGTTCTCTTCATAAATCCCAATTTATTCAGAAATCCATTTTGTGTCTGCTTCTGGATTTAAGAAGGTGTGTCCACCACACCCTGTCCCAGCTGGCATCCAGATCTTGCCTCAAGCAGTAAAATTTTATCCTTAAGGAATGGACTTTTGATTTTTCCACTAACAATAAATTTATTCTCATTAAATTAGCAGGTAAACCCTGTTGGTGACAGGCAAGCCATGCACTCCAGATCCACCCACCCACCTGCGCAACACACACACACACACACACACACACACACACACAGCCTGTACTGTATGCACAGTATGGACAGACAGGCTGTTCCTACCTGAGTAGATTTCTTAAACTCTAAATGATTCTGTGTAAATGTGACAATTAAAATTAATGGTTCCACAGCCCTGCACAACAATGGACAACTTTAGATTTAGGTGTGCAGCCAATCAGGAAACTGAGAAATTTCTATGCCTTGACATCAATCAAGTTATTCTGGGCACCAAAATTTAACTATGATGTTTTAGGAGAAAAAAGGGGGGGGGGGATTTCCTATAGTCCAGAGTTAAGATATACAATTAAGTCATGTGTCTGTCCAACCTGTCTGTGTGTTATAACCATTCTCCCATGTGTCTTTGAGATTCATGTAACAGTCATGAGTCCAGGTTCTCATGTATGTTAATTTCTGTCAAAACAAAGTGGCCACTTTCATTCTACATTGTGTACAAAAACAAAAACAAAATAAATTAAGTTTATTTTTGGCATGCCTCTTAAGTTTTTTTTCAAAGGCCTGATTTGAATCTGGATTCCTAAGTTTCTACACTGGTTATATAAATATTTATTTATTATCTGTTACACTGAATTCAATCTCCAAATTTTCTTCACGGGCATTCTAACTTCAGTTTCCTTTCAAGTTTTTCTTGTTTCCAGACCTCTGAAGACCTGATTTTTGAGCCTTGGAGGCTCACTCACAGGTTTTTTTTTTTTTTCTTTTCTCTTACTTAACCAGGCTTCTGACAGCTGTGCTACCATCCTGCTGACCAGATACCAATTTAAAAAATCCCTGGATTCATTCATACTCTGGCACTTGTACAGTGGCACATGGCTTCCCCTCTTGATACCTACATACTACAATCTCTTCCCTCCAATGAAACAGCTTAAATGATTTGGGTATTGTCAGTTACTAAATTGTCTTGGTTTTATACTGCCTCAGTAGGACTATATGTTTCCTAACACCTCATTCTTTAGGTTCTCCCTTAGGGAAACTCTCTTTAACTATTGTATTGTAACTTTTGTCATGGCTGGATACATAATTCTTTTTTCCATCACTTATTAAAATATTTCAATAAGATCATAGTTTTAGAACCAAAGATATAAGACATCAATGCCACCATGAAAGCAAGAAAAACATGAAGGAAAGCATTCCCAGTGTTAAAGGACTATGGATGCCAACCCAGAATACTATACCCAGCAAAAATGTCGATTATAGTTGAAGGAGAGAGAAAAATCTTCCATGACATAAAAAAGATGATAGAATACATGTCCAGAAAACCAACTCTTCATAAAAAACTTTAAACAATTCAAAGGGCAGAAGAGAGGAGCAACAATCCTCAAACACCTAGGAAAAGAAACTAATAAAAACATAATGGTAGGAGTAGAATCAGAGGCTAAAAGTCGAAATGGATAATAAGGTAAAAGGGAGCAACATCCATCTTTCAATTATAACCTTAAATATTAATGGGCTAAACTCCCCAATCAAAAGGCATAGACTGGGAGAATGGATTAGGAAACAAAACCCATCTATATGCTGTCTACAAGAAACCCATCTCAATTTCAAGGATAGGCACCAATTTAAAGTGAAGGAATGGAAGAAAATATTCCAAGAAAATGGTACTAAAAAGAAAGCAGGTGTTGCTATTCTAATATCAGACAAAATAGACTTCAAAGCAAAAGAAATCAAAAAACACAAAGAGGGCCATTACATCTTTATTAAAGGAACAATTGATGAGGAATTTTCTTACAGTCATGAATATATATGCACCAAACTCCGGTGCACCAAACTTTATAAAGACAATTCTTCAGAATCTCAAGGCACAGATTAACCACAGCACACTAATAGTAGGGGACTTCAATACCCCACTAAGTCCTTTAGACAGATCAACAGGACAAAGGATAAACAGAGAAACATCTCAACTAAATGATACAATACACCAAATAGACCTCACAGACATCTATTGAATATTTCATGCAAACACCAGAGAATACACTTTGTACTCAGCACCTCATGGAACATTCTCCAAAATAGACCATATACTGGGACACAGGAAAAAAGTCAACAAATCCGAAAAGATTGAAATAATCTCATGCATTCTATAAGACCACAGTGCAATAAAACTCAATATCAACACCAAGATAAACCCTACAACCTACAAGAACACATGGAGACTAAACAACACTCTCCAAAATAATGAATGGGTCAAGGAAGAAATAAAGAAACAAAAAAATTCCTGGAACTGAATGACAATGATAATACAACACAGCAAAACCTATGGGACACTTTAAAAGCAGTCCTAAGAGGGAAGTTTATAGCTCTAAGAGCCTACATTTAAAAAAACACAAAGAGCACAAGTGAATGATCTAACACTGCAGCTAAAAATACTTTAGAGACAACAACAAATGAACCCTAAACACAGCAGACAAGAAGAAATAACAAAAGTCAGAGCAGAGATCAATGAAATAGAAATAAAGAAAACCATACAAAAAATTAATGAATCCAAAAGTTGGTTCTTTGAGAGAATAAACAAGATAGACAGACCTCTAGCCCAGTTAACAAAAAGAAAGAAGGAACAACTCCAAACCAATAGACTCTGTGATGAAAGGGGAAATATCACAAAAGACAATGAAAATATCCAGACAATCATAAGGGAAAACTTCAAAAACCTATACTCTACTAAGTTAGAAAACCTAGAAGAAATGGATGAATATCTGAAATCCTGGGAATCACCAAAGCTCAACCAAGAAGAAATCGACAGCCTAAACAAACCAATAATAAAGGAAGAAATTGAAAATGTAATAAATAGCCTCCCAACCATAAAAATGCTCAGGCCCAGATGGTTTCACAGCAGAATTCTATAAAATATTTCAAAATGATTTACAACCATTACTACTCGAGTTGTTTAGAAGGATACAAATGGAGAGAGTTCTGCCAGATTCATTCTATGAAGCCAGCATCACGCTATTACCAAAACCAGGTAAAGATACAAACAAAAAGGAGAAATATAGACCCATCTCCCTAATGAACACAGATGCCAAAATTCTGAACAGGATACAGGCAAATCGCTTACAGATCCACATCAAGAAGATCGTCCATCATGACCAAGCTGGATTCATACCAGAGATGCAGGGATGGTTTAATACGAAAATAAATAAATATCATCAAGCATATAAATGGAATGATAGACAAAAACCACACCATCATCTCAATTGATGTGGAGAAAGCCTTTGACAAAATCCAGCATCCCTTTATGTTTAAAGTCCTAGAGGGAAATGGACTGGAAGGATCATTCCTCAATGTAATCAAAGCCATATACAGGAAACCCATAGCCAATATCATCCTAAATGGGGAAACGACAGAAGCATTCCTCTTAAAGGTAGGAACTCGGCAAGGCTGCCCCCTGTCACCACTCCTTTTCAATATAGTGCTGGAAACCCTTGCTAGGACAATAAGGCAAGAAAAGGAAATTAAAGGAGTTCTAATTGAAAAAGAGGAAATCAAGCTATCCCTTTTTGCTGATGATATGATTGTCTACCTAAGGGATGCTAAGAACTCCACCAGAAAACTCCTAGAAATGATTAAATACTTCAGTAAAGTGGCAGGATACAAAATAGATCTAGAAAAATCAGTAGCCTTTCTTTACACCAACAAGGAACTGAAGAAGGAATACAAGGAGACCTTCCCACTCACAATAGCCTCAAAAACAATAAAATACCTAGGAACAAACCTAGCCAAAGACACAAAGGATCTCTACAACAAAAATTTTAAACCCCTGAAAAAGGAAATTGAGGAAGACATCAGAAGATGGACAAACCTCCCATGCTCATGGATTGGGAAAATAAATATAGTAAAAATGTCCATCCTACCCAAACTAGTGTACAGATTTAATGCAATCCCAATCAAAATCCCCAAGAGTTTCTTCACAGGCTTGGAAAAAAAAATCCTCAATTTCATTTGGAAAAACAAAAGACCCCGAATAGCCAAAGCAATCCTGAGTGAAAAGAGCAATACAGGGGGGATCGCTATACCAGACATCAAACTATACTACAGGGCTATAGTCATAAAAACAGCTTGGTACTGGCACAAAAACAGACCAGTTGACCAATGGAATAAAACTGAAGATCCAAACCTGAGCTCATACAATTTCAGCCACCTCATATTTGACAAGGGGGCCAAGAATACACAATGGAGGAAAGACAGCATCTTCAGCAAGTGGTGTTGGCAAAACTGGATCACCACTTGTAGAAGAATGAAATTAAACCCCTACCTCTTTGCCTCTGCATACTTAAAAGTCATTCCAGATGGATAAAGACCTAACGGAAATGCAAAACTCTGGAGTGTTGATAGAAGAGAAATTGGCAGCAGACTACAAGACATAGGTGTAGGAAAAGACTTTCCTAAATCAGACAGCAGCTGCACAAGAGATAAGATCACCATTTGAAAATGGGACCTCATTACACTCAAAAGCTTCTGTACATCAAAGGAAACAATAAAGGAAGTGAAGAAAAAACCCCACAGAATGGAAGAAACCTTCACAGCAGGTACATCTGACAAAGCATAATTTCCAGAGTATACAAGTTACACACAAAAACAAAGAAGAAAGAAAACAAATGAATCACTCAAAAGACAGAGCAAAGAACTGAATAGAGACTTCACAGAGGAGGAATTAGAGATGGCTGAGAAACATCTTAAAACTGTTCAACGTCACTAATAATTAGGATAATGCAAATTAAGACCACTCTAAAATATCATCTCGTTGTGATAAGACTGGCCAGGTTCAAGAAAACAAACAATATCAAGTGCTGGAAAGGTTGTGGGGAAAGGGGAACACTCATCTATTTCTGGTGGGAATGTAAACTTGTACAGCCACTATGGAAAGCAGTGTGGAGAACACTTGAAAGAACTCAAAATGAGCTTGCCATTTGACCCAGTCATACAACTCCTGGTATATACCCACAAGACTCATCTTACGGCAGAAATACATGCACAGCTATATTTATTGCCAGCTCTGTTCACAATAGCAAAACTGGAACCACCCAAATGCCCTCAACTGACGAGTGGATAGAAAAAAATGTGGTACATGTTACACAATGGAGTTCTATGCAGCTAAAGAAAGACAACATCATGAACTTTGCAGGGAAATGGATGGAGCTAGAAGATATTATATTAAGTGAAGTAACAACGTCCCAGAAACAAACGACAAACGGTATCCCTCATCTGCGAATGCTAGCGCCAATAACCCAGTTGTAAATTTTCTTGTGGAGAGGATGCAAATTAAAAGAACAACAAAAGACTGCATCAAAAAACTGACTGAAATGAATCAGGAGGGTGGGAGGGGTGAGAGGGGTGGGACAGGGTCTACTATTAGATTAAAGTATATTAATTGATGGAGTTCAACAAGTGTCCAAATTTGTCCAGACTCTGCCTACAAGTTACATGGTGTTTTAGGACTTAGTAAAGTAAACATTGATTTAAAGGTTCTAAAAAAATGGTAATGCACCTAGTTAAATTGAAAATAATTTTCACAAGTTACAAAAATCTGTATAACAATAACTTTGGGATTGGCATATCAAATGTTCTCTATATTTTGTTGTACAGTATCAACTTGTAGCATTCTCTTTTACCTGTAGGATTTAATTTAAGAAATTAAAATTGCTTCCCAAGTTAATGACATATAGTCACCCAAAACACTGGATGAATTGATGAAATCTGCGCTTGATTCCTGCCTATAGGTACGTGTAGTACAACTGCCTTTTTGAGACTCATGGGTCAAAAAACAAAAACCTAAAGTAAAAGAGGGGGATACAGATATATATATATATATATATATATATATATATATATATATATATGAAACCTTTTTGTCAAAACTTTGCAATTCAAATTCTTAAACTAAACTACGGGAAAAGATTTGTGTGTTCCCACAGGTCAAAACGTCACCAACTTAATGGCTGAGAAAGAAAATACACAGGTTTGCATTGTGTAGGATGTACCAGGAAGTGCCAGCAGAAAGGTTGGCCGTCTGACATTGAAAGGAAGAAAAGCCTCAGACTCTACAGGCATCAAACCCCTCTGTGGATTCACTTGTAAAACTATTTATAATGAGTCCTAATGAAACTTACCTTCTAGGTGCTGCAAATTTTATAGGAGAGATTTCTTACCTCTCCTTCATAGAACAAGGAGGATATGATGATGAGAGGTCATTCTCTAACTGTAAATTGGAGCCAACTATAAGAGGTAATCTCTTATAAACCTGGTAAAACTGCCTTCTTTAATTGACTAATAGACAAGGAACTGTGAAAAGGATTATTCTCTATTCAGAACCAAATATATATACTAAATTCTCCTTAAGCGTGCAACTTAAGCAAAATATATTAATACATGAGAGCTCTGATATCAGCAGTGGGTTATTCTACCAAGGAGATGTTGGCCAAAGGATCCAAGCCCCCCCCCCCAAAAAAAGTAATGGCTTCTTTCCTGTAAACTGGGATAACTGCAAGAAGAGAAGTGATAAGGCCCTGCTGTCAAAGACCTGATGTAAGCATGGGAAAGATGTATTGAGACCACACTTACAAGTGTACAGTTGGTCTCTGGAATACCAGAGAGTGTTACCAAAGGCCACTAAACCAGTAAAGCAAATATAGGTCTCCTTGAGTCAAGCAAGACTCCTCCATCAGCACCAACTACGCCAGGCAGTGTCTATCAGTGTCTATCAGTCAATTAAAGAAAGTAGTTATACCTGTTTTATAAGAAATTACCACTATAACAATTGGCTCTAATTTACAGTTAGGGAATGACTTCATTACCATCATGTTTTTCTTTTTCTATAAAAGGGATAGGTAGTAAGGTTTCTCAGCATCTGGAAGGTAAACTTCATTAGGACACATTATAATCAGTTATCCCAAATAGAATTCAAAGAGATGCTCGATGTCTGCTACTCAGGCAGTCTGAGGTTCCTCTTCCTTTTAATGTTCAGATGGGTCAGCCTCTCTGCTGATATCCTGCACAGCCAAAAGTCATACATTTTCAGGCATTTAGGTTGGTGTTTTTACCTGTGGGAAAATACAAATCTCCCATTGTCAGTTTCAAGATCTCGAAATTGAAAATTTATCAAAAGGCTTGGAATACAGAGTTTTCCATTTGTATCTCAGAGGGAGTACTCCACCACCTCCCTCTTTTTGTTTTTTAAATTTTTATATTTGACCTATAGATGCCTAAGTTGTATTACATATACCTATAAACAGGAACCAAGGCATACGTTTTCATCAAATTCACCCAAGCTGTTTACCATTGACTGTATGTTATTTATTTGGGAAGTAAATTTAAACTTAATTCCTTTAGTTAAGTTATCTTACAGGTAAAAGAAAATGTTACAGTGTGATACTGTATAACACAGAAATATATAGAGTCCATTTGTGTACCTTACCCCAAAGTTTTTGTTGGAAATTAAATAAAAATTATAAATAAAACAATTAACATTTTATATTCCCAAATAGTTCAAATGTATTTCCATTTCCACCAAAACCTTCAACCAAATTTAACTAATATAGACATTTTTACTAAGTCTTAAAATATCCTATAATATGTAGACAAAGCTTGGGCAAAGTTGAATACCTGCCAAATAAATTTTAACCAAATATACACTTTGTTCTTTAAAACTATGTGACTAGACTATGACTTCAGAAAAATCTAGTCCATTAACTTATATTGTTTATTTTGTATTTATGTATAAATCTCTACTGAAATACCTCTCTATATAAATATATGTTATTTTTAAATATACCATTTTAAACTGCAAACATTAGAGTGGATTTTAATGACTATCTTCCTCCCAGCTCTTGGAGATGCCTTCTCCAGGCCTGGCATGAAAACCTGCTTTAAAGATTTTTCTATATCTAGCTCATAATTAAATTTTCTTTTACAGTTCTTATGCCCATTAGTTAATTAAAGACTGGCTATATATGACCCATGAGAAATTGTTACCATAGCAGTTGGTCGTTTTGTAGTTAAGGAACAATTCCATTACCATCTTGGGTTTATTTTTTATTTATTTATTTTTTGTGGGGGCTTCTAGGAAGCTTCCTTTGCCATGAGCAGGTACAGTGCAGTCCTTCTAAGGAAAGGGGAACACAGTGCTCACTTTACAGACACTGTGGGGAACTGACCCCTCAGCACAGAGGTCAGTTGGTTACTTCTGTAACTCGACCAGATAGGTACTTCCAACTCAGGTCCTTAGCCTGGGGCAATGAGACACATTTCCTACTCTTGGCAAGTTTCTTTTGTTAGAACTTCAGGGCCTTTAAACTCTCCCAAAAATCCACCTATTTTGTCTCCAAAATGCTAAAATTAAAAGACTTACTTTAAGTCAAAATTAAAGGGCATGATTTAGAAAAATTGTTGTTAAGACCCCATGTACTCAGTTTCGTGGTTGGTATGTGCACAGCAGGAAGGCTGATGGTGCCAGAGCACAAACCAAGTGTAATCAGGAATTATGTGGGAAAAAAAATCTTTAAGGTGAAACACATTTAATAAGATCAAAATAAAATTAAATCAACCAATTAATTTTAATTGTGCACATATTTTTATTCAAATGATATCTAGGGTACCCAGGGGTTAAGTAAAAATATTACATTTTAAGTTAAGCATGTTGAAATGGATTTGAATTACTTAAGTGATACAACTAGCTGAACCCCAATTTTGGATCCACAAATAGCTGGCAGGTTTAGGTAGGAAGTTAGATTTAGAACTAGTTACCAAAAAACTTACAGTAAGACAAGAGAGCAATAAACTTTTATCTAAAACCAGATTTTTTATACAAAATTTAAGAGAAAGGTATTAAGTGGCCATTGTTTAAAATTATCTTGAAAAAAACTGCTCTTTGGTAGGGCGGTTCCTGCAAAAGGCCTTAATTTGCATCAGAAAGAAGTCGGCTCCAGCCTTGACTGAGCCATAGAGCTACCTGGAGAAAATTTATATATGAACAAGTTAAAGCTGGAACTGAACCTGAGGAACCGGTTACTCAAAGTAGTGGATGAAGTCTAGTTTTTTTCTTTGGAAATTAAAACCACAAAGTTTTATTTTAGACCTGTAAAATTATGAAAAACAGATTCCAGGGCCAAGCATGGCTACTAAGCCTTTATATAAAACTCAGCCTTGAAGTCAGTCTTTTATAGCTGCAGGAGTGACCTAGCCAGGAGACATGTGCCTGAAGGGAATGGGATACTCTCTCTGAGCCAAACTAGAGCCTGGCAGTTTTCCTCCAGGTGTGCAAAGCCACAGGTTCCCAGATCACCCTCCCATCCACTGAAACCAGCAGGAGAGAAGGCCCCAGGGCAAAAGATAGATATCAGGAGAGGAAGAAGAGAGGAAAAAGGCAAGATTTAGAGGATTGCATACCTAATTTGTCAAGGTTTCCTCCAGCCCCATGTCTGGACACCATTTGTGGGGTATCCCATTTATTCCCAGGACAATCCATGTGGAAAATACACGCAGGAAAGCACACCACATGGGTGCATGTTAAGGTCCAAATACAGAGAGAGAGTTTTATTCCAAAATGTCTGATTATATAGACAGCATGACTCAACTCCCAGGGCCAAATCCTAAACCTTTTCATCACTACATCCCACTCGATGGGTGTGGCCAGGGAGGTCCCATTGCTTTAGAATGCTACCCATCTTAACTAAATTTTCCCACAATTTTTGTTCTCCGTTTCTGTCAATATACTAGATATTGAGCACCTTCAGTACAAATTGAGATGTAAATAACACACTATTTCATCTTCTTCCAGAACAACTCCCTAACAAAATGTTTCTGGAATTCCTGTTTGTAATTCCTTTCAGAATCAAGGGTTCTCCTGCTTAAACATCACCATGGTGAAAAGATTGAGTATGAGAAACAGAAGATATTTGGAAGGAAGTTTGGAGAAAATGATCAGTCAGCACAGTAGATGAAATATATTTTGGGTTTTTTGTTTGTTTGTTTTTTCTTTCTTTCTTTATATATATTTTTATCAAATCTAGACCCATGTCCCCCACCTTATTCCCCCACCCCACCAGAGCTCATGCATTCTGCCAAACATGCTTTTCATCTCTTTCTCACTCTTTCTCAATATTCTCCATGTGGAAGTTGACTGTTTTGAGAAGTTCACTGTTTCAGTCAGTTCTTTGATGCAGTCCTTTCTGTTGTTGTTGTTGTTGTTTCCAATATGCATGATTTCCAACTGCTTGGACAAAAGCTCAAGGGGCCATGCACAAGAAATACTTACAACTAGGTAATTGGCACTAGCATCCACAGATGAGGGATACCATTCGTCATTTGTTTTTCTGGGACTGTGTTACTTCACTCAGCATGATGTCCTCTAGCTCCAGCCATTTTCCTGCAAAGCTCATGATGTCATCTTTCTTTACTGCTGCATAGAACTCCATTGTGTAGATGTACCACATTTTCTCTATCCACTCATCAGTTGAGGGGCATTTGGGTTGGTTCCAGCTCCTTGCTATTGTGAAGAGAGCTGAAATAAACATAGCTGTGCATGTATCTCTGCAGTGGGGTGAGTCTTGAGGGTACATGCCTAGGAGTGGAATGGCTGGGTCGGGTGGCAAGTTCATTCCAAGTCTTCCAAGGCTTCTCCACACTGCTTTCCACAGTGGCTGTACGAGTTTATATTCCCACCAGCAGTGGATGAATGATCCCCTTTTCCCACAACCTCTCTTGGTATCATTTGTTTTCTTGATCCTAGAGATGAAATATATTTTGTAAAAAAATGAACTGTGTGGAGGCTGGAGAGATGGTTCAGCAGTTAAAAACACTGGCTTGCTCTTACAGAGTTACCCAAGTTTGATTCTCAGCACCCACGTGGCAGCTAACGACTGTCATACCTCCAGTTCCAGGGGACCCAACAACCTCTTCTGACATCAGTGGGCATTGTATGAGATGAGTGTGTTAGGTCTGAGTTTTGCAGAATTACAAGGGACACACAGATGTCCACTTCCTCAAGAGGTTGTCACTTTATGACCTCTTCCCCTTACCTGAGGTCCTGCCCAGGGCCTATAAAGGAGTGTACCTCAATTGCTATCATGCTAGCTGGCTGATAGGCTCCAGGTGCCCACAGTTGCCATGCCCTGGCAATTCTTGAAGTAAATATATTCCCAGAGTGACTAAGCCTCATGTGCCTGTCTTTTATCAGGCATTTGCAACATTATAGATCTAACAGGGTTCACTTAAATACATGCAGGCAATACATTTATATACATAAAATAAAAAATAATTTTCTGGGGCTGGAGAGATAGCCTAGTGGTTAAGAGGACCGGCTGCTCTTGCAGAGGACCCAGGTTCGATCCCCAGCACCCACATGGCAGCTGAGAACCGTCTGTAACTCCAATTCCAGGAGAATCCAACACCCTCTTCTGACCTCTTGGCATTGCACGACACGGGTGCACAAACCTACATGCAGACAGTACATTCATACACATACAAAAATAAATTAAATTAAAAAAAATTTTTAAATAAAAAAATAATTTTCTGAGAAAAATTGTGAGTATGAAGTAGCAGCTTTTTATTGGTTGGTTGTATTGTTGTTGTTGTTGTTATTTGTGTGTGTATGTTGTCCAGGTGTGGGTGTCTCTGTGTGTACATACAGGGACCATGGTAAGATGCTACATGTCTTTTTTGTAGCTTTCCATCCTATTTATGTATTTGCATATTTATTTATTATTTTTAATTTTGAAATATTGAGAGAGGGTCTCTTAGTTAACTTAGAACTCTCCATATTGGCTATGCCACCTGGCCAGATTGTTCCTGGGATGTGGGATCCACCTCTATCTGGTTCCCAGCTCTGAAATTACAGGAACATGTGGCCACAGCTGCGTTTAAGTCAGCTCTGGGGATTTGAACTCAGGTCCTCTTCCTTTCACAGCCACTGCTCTTGTCCACTGATCTATCTTTCCAGCCTGAAGGAATAACTTTATGTTCACCTGTTTCTCCTGGTGCTTTTCTTGCTGCTGATGTCCTAATAAGAGAAGTACTTACAAACAGGTACTTAAACAAATAGGTTTTTTCAAGGTCATATTTTTGAAAGGGTAATGATTGTTATGTAACTTCTCACTTGGGGGAGTGCAGGAAAGATAGAATTGGATTTTTAGTAAAAATGATCTGGGTTCAAATCCTAATGTTTACACTTTCCACTGGGAGCTCCAGCTTCATCTTTAAGTTGATGACAAGCAATACTAAGAGTAGACTACAGGAAGCACCAGGAAGAAAGCTCAGTTTGTAAGGCACTTGCCTTGTAAGCATCAAGATCTGGGTTTAATACCAGCATCAATTTAAAAAGCTTGGTGTTTGTAATCCCAGAGCTTGGAATAAAGAGGCAGATACAATCCAGTGCTTGCAGGACAGCAAGCCTAACCTGCTGGGTAAGCTGCAGGCCAAGGAGAGGCCCTGTCTCAGAAAAGCAAAGTGAACAGCAGCTGAGGAACATCACCCAAGACTGTCTGCTGGCCTCCAAATGCCCAAGCGAGTGCATGCACAAAGACACACACACACACACACACACACACACACACACACACACACACACACACAGTGCCTGCAGTGGGATTTAGAGATGATGGATGTAGAACACTGAACACAGAGCCTCATCAAAATTCCACACAGAAATGCATCCTAATTTAAAATATTTAATTGCAATGTTGTAAAGGAAAAGTGTTTGGTGGCTGAAATATGCCCCATCTACAGGAACAATGCATGCCAATCGAGTGTTTAACAAGCTCAGAAAGCATTTAATACTGGATTTGGCTCTGGCCAATTCCCAAGACAAATGTGACTTGGAATTTTAAAATTGTCTATAATAAACCTGGGAATAAACCTGGGCAGAGGGCACAAAAGCTGATGGAGTTGAATGCATTGTTTATCTCTACGTGACCTCCGAATGGGAATTCTAGAAATTTCACTTTTCATCAGCATTCCTGAGCCAGTTTTCCCTTAGCAAAAGACTCTCAGTAGATAATACAGCTTTGAATTGTTTTACCCAGCTTTAAGTGTCTTCCAGATGTCAAGTCTGAAGTGTTACTATGCAGTTACATCCCACGAGTCTGGTGGTCGTTGCCTTGCCCAGGTAAGAAGGAGGTTTTAGAGTATCAAACAGCACCAATGCCCTGAGAATATGAGAGATCTGGTTGAGTGTGCAGCATTGTCTGTCTGTCTGATCACTCTGACTAGCTGTAGGTTGCAAGAAGATCACACTGTCTTTAACATTAGCATTAGGAAACCCTGCATTATAGCAGAGAAATGAGATGCAATAGACATAAGTAAAGCATGCTACTTTTTGTGCTAGTCTCTGAATCAAATGTGGCCTTTTGTAGTCTTAACACAGAGTTCAGTTCAATGAACATCTAGGACATGCTGCCACATGCCAGGCAGATAAATTGAGAACAGAGGCAATGCTGCCTTGATGGCGATGGAGACTGTTTCAAGAATAGTGAAAAGTGTTCCACCATGCATCTGAGGGGGAACAGCTGGGTGACAGACACAGTATTTTCTTTTTTGTGTGTGTATTTGTGTGTGTGTTCATATATGTGCTTGTGCACATGTGGAGAAAGATAGCATGCACATGTGTGCATGAGCTTGTAGAACTTAGATAATAGCTTTGGGTGCCCTTCCTCAAGTGTACTCCACCTTGTTTTTGATACAGAATCTCTCACTGAACCTGCAGCTTGCTACACAGGCCAGACTGAGTGTGCAGAAAGCCCAAAGATCCTCCTGCCTCCACCTCATCAGCACTGGGATTATGAACACAACCACTATGTTGGCTTTCATATGTGAATTCTGGAGGTTTACCGTAGATCCTCATGCCTGCATGATAAGTACATTACCAGCTGAATTATTTCCTCAGCTGGTAATACTTAGGTATAGTCAGTTAACATAGAAACTCATAGCAAGTCAAAGAGCAGAGAAGTGTCCATGGTGTGCTCAGCCATAAATGAGATATACCACACCCCTCCACTAATTTGGTAACTTCATAAAGAAACCATCCTGATGTAACAAATAAGAAGCATTTAATAAAGAATGAATTGCATGACTTTATTCCAGTTACATTAGTCCATGAAGACCTGAGGATAATAAATCAGTGTCTCGTGTGCAAGTTCACCAGATGGCTGTCACAACAGACTGGAACAGCTGAGCACATCTGGGCTATTGGACCATTGATGCATGCATTGCTGTCTTGTGCGTGATTCCAGGGTTTCTGGTTCTGGTTTTGTTCTTAAATCTAGATGATCTGGGATGGATAGGGGTGGGGTGGGGGGAAGGGAAGGGGATATATGCCTGAACTGGGTTGGAAAATGATGTATGAAATACACAAAGCATCAATAAAAATAAAAAAATAAAAATAAATAAATTAAAAAAAAATCCAGCTACCCACTCAGTCAGTGAGCAGGGGACCTCCCATTGTGAATCTATTTCAATAGTTGTTTCCTGAGAAATAAAAGTAACCAAAACAGACAAAATAGATTTCTGACTTCATGGAGAACTCTTTCTAACTGAACAATGTTTGCAAGGTGCATAAATAGGGCACCAGATGATTTTTTATTATAAACACTCATTGAGTATGTGTTCTGAAGCACAAATGTTGTAAATGAATAAGTAGAATGAGAGCTAGAAATAAAATTACATAATGTCTGTTCAGGTTTAATTGCTCCTTTTAGCACTGCAGCAATGTACTAGACCATTTATTCATTCAGAAAAATGCTGTGACTCAGAATAACATTTGTATAGTGGCTGTACCTGAGATCTGTGTGACATAAAGTGAAAGAAGAACCCTTGGAGCTGGGGTTTCAGGTATCTATGACTTACCCAATGCGGGTACTAAGAACTAAATTCAGGTCCTCGTGATTGAGCAGCAAGTACTCCTAAATGCTGAGCCATATCTCCAGGCAATAAAAGAGGCAATTCTGAGTTTTCAAATTACTGGAGATGTGTGTAAAAGAATGACTTTTATAGTATGGGCACATCTGGACTAAGAAGTTTTACCTAATCTTGCAACAAAAATGTTACTGTTTATAATGTAAACAGGCTCACAGAAACCTTTGCTTGTCTTGTGAAGGGGCACCTGTCCTTAATCTCCTAGGACCCCACCTTTCCCTCTACCTAACATAGCCAATGAATGTGGCCATCCTTGATTAAAATATCAAAGCTTTGAAAGCAACCTACTAATGTCATTGGAAGCAGGAAGAAAAGTTAAAGTCTGTAGTTGTGTGTGTGTGTGTGACATTCTACAGCTAGAGATCAAACAGAAAGACTTTCTGATAAAAAGCACTCCTGGCCCTGCCTTCTACTTTTGCCATTTCATAGTGGTGATACTGTTTCAATGAGAGAATGAGAGAAAAGCCAGGCTCTGGAGCACAGTTCTGAGACATCTGGAGGAGCAGGTGCTTGGTAGTTTGGGTCCACTCTTGGCCTTAAATCTAATGCTAAGAGCCAGGTTACCCTTCTATTTTTTTAGGCCTAAAGGCAATGTAGCTTAGAAACACAGAACAGGTGGTATTTTTAGTGTTTGTGTGAGTGTATGCTAATATGTGTGGAGTCCAGAAGTCAACTTCAGATCTCTTCCCTAAGGTACCTTCCTCCTTGCGTTTTTCCGACACTGCTCCTCATTTTCACCAGGAACTTGCTGAGAGGGTTATACTCCTTGGCCAAGGACCCCAAGAATCCTTTTCTGTCTCCCCACTGCTGGGATTACAAGTGTGTGCTGTACTATACCCAAGTGTTTAAGTGAGTTCCAGACATCAAACTCAGAACCTCCCCATTGGATGGCAAGCACTTTATTATTATTATTATTATTATTATTATTTTCTTTATTTTTTTTCATTTTTTAACAATAAGTAATAATTTATCAGTACAAGCATCCTTCATGTAAAACCAATTTGCAAGCAGTTGTGCCCAAACCCAAGGGTCCCACCATCCAGCTGAGGGGACTTGTATGTACAATCAAGTTGAACAAATAAGTGTCCAGTCTATATTGCTGTAGTTTTACCATTCACCCCAACCACAGCCCTTACATTCTACCATGCCCCCTCTTCTGCATATTGTTCCCTAGGCTTAGAAAAGGGGTACAGATGGACAAGAAGCAAAACAGTCTACTTTCTCTGGAGCTGTCGTTTTGACCTCTGGTCAATTCTGGCTGTTTCCTTTCATGGGCTGACAGTTTGTCCAGGAATAACCTTTCAATCCTACTAATGAAGCACAAGCAATTAGATATAAAGGTATTTAAACAGTACTAATTGTTATGGTAGGTTACTTTGGTATAGACACAGATGTTTGGATGGTATGTTAATCCATGAATTACATTTTTTCTGTAAACTATGACAGGGTCTTACTGTGGTTTATAACATCTCCTAACCATTAGAGGATGTAAGCTTGCGGAATCAGCTGTGGGTTATTCCTCCAAGGAGAGAGCTTTATTAATATTGTTTTGCAAGCACATTATTAATTGACCTGTCCCCTTAACCCCAGCCCTGGATTTTTGATTATACACACAATATACAGTGTAATCATCAAAACTTGATCTTTGCATCAAGCCTAACTAAGAAGGAAAATAGATTAATTTTAAAAATTGTTTTCCAACTGTAATGTTTTGTAAACTGTTCCATTTTAGCATGCCCCTGCACCATCCCTCTAAAGTCCTGTCATAAACCTTGAACAATTTATGTCACATGGCAGTTGACAAGGGTATTTTCAGCAGACACCCGGGACTCCAGCCTGCCAGTGAAAGGTTCCAAGGCTTCTTTAGCAAAGATCTCAGCGTACCTCTACTGGACACTTAGTTGTCAGTGGCTGCTGTCAGGGAATGACAAGAGGTCTCCTCTTCGCCCTGAACAAGTACAAAATCCCATGAGTCCAACAAACAGTGAGGGTACCACAGCAAGAGAATGGGTTGATTTGAGTTGAGTCAAGTCAAGTAAGCAGGGAAGAGCAGGTAGAAAATGATCCTAACCATAAAGAATGTGGTACAAAGACTGCTGATCAGAAAGCGCAGGGCTGCTTTCCTGCTCCTATCTCTACCTCCCCAGTGTTGGGAGGCAGAGATAGGAGGATTGCTGGGCATGCTGACCAACCTATGGAGCCTAATCCGTGAACTTTGGGCCAAGGGGAGGCACTGTTCTGAAAACAAGGTGGACTGCCCTTGAAGAATATTACCCAAGATTAACCATGCACAGGGACCTACACACACGGTCACACATATGTTCACATGCACGTATACATACACTAAAAAATCTGTCAGTATAGCAAGTGTGCAGGCAAATACCTGTAATCTCAGCAATTACAAAGCTGAAACAGGGCCAGGGCACTTGGTTAGATATTATTATGTTATTGATTAGTTTAATCATTTGTCAAATAAACAGAACTATTTGTGATTTTTATAAACATACATCTCCTGTCCCAGCATAAGCAAATAGCATAATTAAACAAGAAGATTTTTGTCCTTCCATTTGCTGTATAGCCAAAGGTGACTTTGACTTTTGATCCTCCTGCCTCCACACTTCACTTGCTGGGATGGCAGGCATGTACCACCATGCTTGGTTGAAGCAATGCTGGGATTCATCCATGCTACATAAGACTTCTACCACCTGAGCATCACATCTCCATCCCCAGACAAGAACATTAATAACTACATTTATTCTCGCTTTGAAGAAATAAAAAAAGGTGTCTGAAGAATGGATCACATTGTGTTCTAACCACTAGGGATGTAGAAAATGATCATTGGTCTTCAAATGGAATGGGCATTTTTGTAAGAGGAGAGTATTTAAGAAATAATAACTCATTTAGGATGATATTGGCTGTGGGTTTCCTGTATATGGCTTTGATTACATTAAGGTATGATCCCTCCAATCCAATTCCCTCTAGGACTTTAAACATGAACGGATACTGGATTTTGTCAAAGGCTTTTTCTGCATCAATTGAGATGATGGTGTGGTTTTTGTCTTTCAGTACGTTTATATGCTTGATGATATTTATTGATTTTCGTATGTTGAACCATCCCTGCATCTCTGGTATGAATCCAACTT
>VZQC01004706.1:606794-647222 GCA_009823505.1 Rhizomys pruinosus
TGTTTTGCTTCTCATCCACCTGTGCCCCTTTTCTACGCCTAGGGAACAATCTGCAGAAGAGGGGGCGTGGTAGAATGTAAGGGCTGCGATTGGGGTTAATGGTGAAACTATAACAATATAGACTGGACACTCATTTGATCAACTTGATTGAACATACAAGCCCCCCCTGCTGGATGGTGGGACCCATGAGCTGTGTGGGTTTGGGCACAACTGCTTGCAAATTGGTTTTACATGAAGGATGCTTGTACTCATAAATTATCACTTATTGTTAAAAAAAATGAAAGAAAAACAAAACAAAAAAGCAGAGAAAGATGCAGAAAACTTACAAAAAAAAAAAAGAAATAATAACTCGAAAATGTGTAAGGGATTTTTAATATGTAAATACAATTTAAAGCATTATTAATTTAGAAAAATAAAAATAATGACCTCATTTTCAAAGATAAAGAGACATTGGCTTGAGAGAAACAAACATGGTACTTGATACTTGAGAGTTGAATTGAGACACGTGCTCTTGTGCTGTTATTATAAAGAACCGACTGATAAACTATTCAAAAAAGCAAAATTTGTGTGGCCACGGAAATGGCCCAGTAAGTAAAGGTGCCTGCCCCCAACTTGATCTCAAGGACCCACAGTGGTGGAAGAAGAGGACCCACTCCAAAAAGTTGTCCTCATGACTCACAGATCCTCACACACACTAAATACGTAAGTGCTAGTGTAAAAAGAAGATAGCATATTTCTGTTTATTAAGATCAGTTAACAAATCAAACAGTAATTGCTAGGTCAGTATTCTTACTTCTGGCAAACCATCCTAAGGAGACAAGGAAAAAAATACAAGTCACCAGGCATGATAGCACATGTATTTAATTTCAGCACTTGGGAAGCAGAAACAGGTTATCTGTGAGAAACTTACTCCACATACCTTGTCACTTGACAATTTCAATAATCCTGTGAAAGTTGTATTATTCAGGTTACAATTGTCAAAAGAGAGATCCGAAATTTAATATGGTGTGAATATTGTCCAAGGCCAGGCACAAAGGATTCAGCTTCAATTCTAGCTTCGTTCCCAGGGTTTCTGCTTTGTCCAGGACCAGAACAGCACATAGACAGTGCTCTTGTTTTATAAAAACTTATTTATAAATAGGGGTGTGGGAATGATCAGACTCTACAGAAATCATATGCAGGGAAACAAAACAGGAAGAATCTTAATATTCACACATACTGGTTTGAGAAGGAGGATCGAGGGTGACTTTTTTCCTTTCTACTTTTCCTTTTTTTAAGAATAAAACAATCTGTTTTCAAGGGAAGCATTTCTGCCAAAATGTGAAATTATGCAATCTCACTTTTCACTCCAAGCTGATACTCTAGCTCATCCTGAACCATCGGAGCTGAAGGGCAAGCTTCCCTCTCGGTCTTCCTGAGACTTCAAGCCATTCTCTAGACATTTACCCCAGCATTTCTTTCTTTTCTTATTATCCATCACCACCGTTAAGGCCTAGGCTCTGCCCTTGTCAAAGAAACTCATTTCTTGGCATCTCTCAGCAGCCTAGGGTCTTTTCCCTCTTTCTAGTGTGAAAAGATTAATTCGTTTTCAGAACTTTGGCTCAGAATCGGAGAAGCTTTCCACTGGAGACCACGGGTCCTGTGTTCCTCCTCCTCTTTTTCTATTATGGCTGAAGCCTTTCGAGGTCATGGGATTAAATATGACTGGAGAAAAGTTGATAGTGCCAGAGGATGGAAAATGTATTATGTTTTTAATTATGTGTGGAACAGGAAAGGATTGCCCTGCGCTGGCTGTGTGTATATTTGTTTGTGTCTTTTTCCCTCTTTCCAACAAGGTCATCTCCAGAAAATAATGAAAGTAGATGAAATGGATTTTAGTGGAGAAAAGTGTATTAGAAATAAGCCAAAAACTTGACCATGAAAAGGATCATTTGCCTTCAGAATCTGAAATGCTCCAAGAAGATAAGAAGTGTGTGTTACGTATGTGTATGTTGGTGTATGTGTGTGTGTGTGTGTGTGTGTGTGTGTGTGTTGTTTCTGTACATATGTAATCAGAGAAAGAAAATAAATACACATATGTGTATTAGGGGGCACACACATGAAGACGCATGTTCAAAAACCTAGGACTCTTTATTTGTTATTTTCCTTACTGCTGTGACAAAATACCTGCCAAATACAATTTAAGGAAGGGTTTACTCTGGCTCACAGTTTGACAGTGCAGTCCATGATGGTGGGGAAAGCAGGGCAGCAGGGACAGGAGGCAGCCGTCGACTTTGCACGATGCATCCACACACAGGAAGCAGGGACTGAATAGCTCAAAGGACACCTTCTCTTTTTATTCACTCTGGGACCCCAGCCCCTGGAATAGCATCACACACATTTAGGGAGGGGCTTCCCACCTTGATTAATCTAGTCTAGAAAATGCCACACAGACCTGTTCAGAGACTTATCTCTAAGGTGATTTTAGATCTTGGCTGACAATTGATGCAAACCATCACAGGTTCTAAGTACACAGGTATTTTTAGAGCAAGCAGTATGCTATGTACGTGTGCAATTAAATTTTAGAGACTTAAAGCAATGGTTTATAACAACCTGTCTGAATCTAGAAGACAGCCATAAACTTGAATGCATTTGTCTTGCTGTACAACACAGCACCACCACCACCAGGAATTCAGGTACTACAAAGCTGTCGGGGACAGACTAAATGCTGGTCCTTAAAGAAGCCTGGGTCACCCAACTTTAATAAGTATAGCATTTGCAAAGTGTATGGGAAAGTGGACTGGCAAAAGTGAGCATGCTAATGATCACTGGTTGAAGAAAGATACCTCCAACATGTGGCAGGGCCCCAGAGCATCATGAGCTCCCTGAGTTCAGGAATCTCATCTGTCCAATCATAGATGTGGACAATCTTCCATTAGCTGTAAGAGGAATGATTGTCAAACCAGGGTAACAGACTCCCAAGGAACCCCTTAACATCATCAGCAGCTAGCTAATTATTTGAGAAATTGCAAATCAGTGGAAAGATGCTTAAACCCCCTTATTTGCTCAAACAGCCACAAGACAATGATTTGATCCTGTTTCACTGTGCTTATTTGCCCTTTAAATGTATCTTGTGACAATGTCTCCATGTATTTTACAGTTTCTAGGCAATTGTTTTAAATGTTGACTTCTGAGAGTTCTTTACCAACTGAAGATAGTCATCATTGTCAGAATGTGCTTGCCAGCACAGCAGTAGTTGAGTATATGGCTCATTTTCTCTCTTTTATGTGTATGTGTGTGTTCAGATGTGTGCATGCTGATGTGCCTGTGGAGGGCAGAGGAAAGCTATTGCTCCTTCAGTACCATCTATCATGATTTTTTTAGACACTAACCTGGAACTCACCAAATAAGCCAGGTAGAGATAGGAGGATCTCCGTGGTTTGTTTGGATTTCAGGCAAGGGCTGCCATATTTGGCTTTTGCACATGGATTCTGGGGCTTGAACTCGGATCCCCATGCTTCAGCAGAAAAGCAAAGTATCCTAATTTTAATTGCACCAAATTCGTCATGTTTTCATTTTATCGGTAACACCTCAGACTTCAAGTCAAATAACTCTCCCTAGCTCTAGATCCTGAGGCTTTTCATCATTGCTTGTTTTTGTGGGTTTTTTGTTTTTGTTTTTGTTTTTGTTTTTTTGTTTGTTTTTTCTTGTTTTGTTTTGTTTGGTTTGTTGGATCTACTTTTAAATTCAGATTCAATTTTCAGTAAAATTTTGTATAATTTAAGACATACTTCCATTTTTGGTGTCAAGGTCCAATTGCTGCTGTATTATTTGTTTAAAATGAAGTGTCTGGATCATTTCTTTTGTACTTTTGTTAAAAACCAGTTGTGCATGTCTGTTTGAATGTTGTTCCCTGTTCCTCAGCTTCTTCCCATGATTTTCATGTCAGCTGATCCAATAATACCATATTCTTTCTGTTGCTATAGCTGCACATGTTCTTAAACGGAATATGTGAGATACTCATTCCTTCTACTGTATAAAATTTTTATTTTTCAAAATTTCAAACAATATATATATGTTTTTGCATGTGTGTGGGTACACATGTATAAGTGTGTGGGGGTGGGCATTGTACATTGGAGGTCTGAGGTTGTGGTCAGGAATCATTCTCTATTGTTTTCTCACCATTTTATTGAGGTCTCTCAATCAAACCTAGCACTTACTGATTTGGCTGGTCTTACTAGCAGGCTTGCTGTAGGAGTCCCTGGTCTCTACCTTCTGGGGCTGAAAGTACAGGTGTGCCTACCCAGCATCTACTCCAGTTTCTTCGGATCCATGTTTCAACCACCAACTCATCTCCCCAGTCCTGGTGTGGTTTTTGTCTTATTCTGTTTTACTTTGTAGTTGTTTTAGTTATTGTACCTCCCCTGCATTTCCATGTAAATAAGTAATAATGATTTAAGATCTGACTTCTTCCCAATTTTTTTCCTAATAGTCTACACTGTTTTATTATTATTATTATTATTATTATTATTGTTATTGTAGTTCTAGGGATCGAATGCTTTTTTATGTATGCTAAGTAAATGCACTGCCACTAGATGACCCCAAATTGTTTCTGTGTCCTAAATACAAAGAATATTCTCTTTGCAACTTACTGATACTGGTTTGGTCTGTATCCCCCACCCCACCCTACCCCAAAAAACCATTATGGTAACATACAATTTTCTGTGATTTCTTGACTTGTAAACAACCCAAGGAACAATTAAGCAAATAATTAAGTATAAGGTGTGAAAGGCCTAAATAGAAACAAATTTAGAAAGAACCTTTTCACTGGCTTCAATCCAGGTACTCTATTACATGACAGAAAGTAATCATTTTCAAAATTATTTTAAACTTTTTCACTATGGGGCTTTGCTATGAATGTCAACTGGAATAGTCACTTCAGTAGTTAAGAACTAAATTAGAGCTGTCAGTGTGATGTTTGGTTTGCATTCAAATACAGGATGTTTAATACATGTTAAAAACAAACTAAGTAGAGACCTGATGTAAGCATGGCTGGATGGTGGGACCCTTGGGCTGTGTGGGTTTGGGCACAACTGCTTGCAAATTGGTTTTACATGAAGGATGCTTGTACTCATAAATTATTACTTTTTGTTAAAAAAATGAAAAAATAAAAAGTAATAAAAAAACTAAGTAATAGTGTGCTTATGGCATTTTGTGCCTACATCTGAAGCCAAATCCTTGCTGTCATTCTTCAGCATCATGTTTTTTGTTGTTGTTGTTTGTTGGCTTGCTTTGTTTTTTTTTTTTTTTTTGTGTGTGTGTGTGTGTGTGTGTGTGTGTGTGTGTGTGTGACTGGATCTCTCAATAGCCTAAGCTCACTATGTAGGCTTGGTTACTATCAGCCCCAGAATTCATCTGTCTCCACCTCAGCAGTTCATGGATTTGAAGTGCAAGTCACCATGGGCCATCTCTTTACACAGGTGCAAGGAATCAAACTCAAGTCCTTATGCTTTCAGCAAAACACTTTATTCAATGAAGTATCTCACTCACCAGTCCAATAGTTTTAAAGACTTTATGTGAGGAAACAGTGATTCACTAACTGGACAGCAGCCAAGCGTGGTTTGTGATTATGGATCCACTGCAGCGTTTAAGAAAAGATTTTTGTAAAGTGAATGAGGAGTCAGAGAAAGAAATGAATTGATGTAGTGTGGTTCTGCCACTGCTTTATTTGGATCACTCTAGTTACAGAATGAAAAAATTTCCTGCTTATGTAATACAGAAGACAGATAGCTTCAAATTAATCCTAACTTTTTTTAAAGGAAGTCAGGTTTATTTCCGGCATGGCAGCTGGCCTGCCTGTGTCCCCAGAGTGGCAGTTTTATACCCAGGCACACAAGGAAGTGAGTTTACAAGGAGATGGGGGCAAGGAGATGAGGGCATAGTTGGATCTGTGGCTGGTATCAGTAAAAGCACCTGGAGATAAACTGAGGTTGTGACCTGTATCAGTAGGAGCCTGCTTGCAGGATATTGCAGCAACATCTACCTCAGTTGGCTTCAAACATCCAAAAGGAAAGCATAACCAAAAATAAACAATCAGTAAAGCCTAGGAAATTGTTCTTCACGCATAAAACTTCAGATCTTATTGATTTGCTTACGTAGAGGGCCAGTCTCAAAGCTTACTATTAGGTTATAAAAAAGCACAAACCCCTGATAAAAAGGCACATGAGGCTTAAGTCACTCCAGGAACATGCTTTACTTCCATGTGGGACTGCGAGAGTGGCCGCCAGCAGGCTCGTGGTGGAAGAGGAGCAGGGTAGGGGCAAGATGGCGACTGCGACCCACCCGTTTATAGCCATGGGGCTTGAGATCAGTACCCAAACCTAAATAAAATATCTGGATGTGGTGGCACCCAGTACCCAGAGGTGGAGACAGGTGGATGGATCCCTGGAACTTACTGAGCAATCAGTCTAGCCTACTTGGAGAATTCCATGCAAAGCTGAGAGCTTCTGTCTCAAAAAACCAAGATGGATGGTGCCTGAGGAACAACAGCTGTGGTTGTCTTTTGACAATGTGTATTCATACATGTGTACTCCATACACCCAAACATGGACACACACACACACACACACACACACACACACACACACACACACACACACAGCGCACCAAAGGGATGTGCGTTAGATAGCTTTAGTTGTCAACTTGACACACCTGGGAAGCTCAGTTGAGAAATTTCCTATATTAGGCTGGCCTGTGGGCATGTCTATGAGGCATCTTCTTGATTTTTTGAGTGATTTGGGGCAGGGGGCGGGCGGCCAACTGTATGTAGTGCCACCCTTGGGCAGCTTAGCAAGGTCAGGGGAGCAAGCCGTAGGCAGTGTTGCCCCGTGGTCTGTGCTTCAGCTCCTACATCCAGGTTCCTTCCCTGAGTTCATGCCTGACTTGATGTATAACTGAGAGAACTAAGATAAAGTAATCACCCCCCAAAGTTGTTTCTGGTCAGTGTTTTATCAGAGCGATAAAAAGTACGCAGGACAGAAAGTGAGGAGGAGCAGAAGGAGCACAGGGAGAGCAGCTGGGAGAGAGCGAAGGCTGCAGCCGGCGAGGGCCGCGTGGAGCAGAGGCACCGTTCCGCCATGCTCTACTTTCTCCAAGCCTCAGTTTCTGCAAACACATAATTAATTTATCTGCATAAGGCGGTTGAGAGGATTATATCAAACAAACACGGAAGACACCACTGATGGATCTCGGAGCATGAAGTAGATGCCCTGATGACTTGTAACTGCCCTTCCTACCTGGCATTAGCCTGCGAACCTTCTCTCCAGTGATTTTGAAATCTATATGTGTCTCGGTTAAATTTGGAGGCCTCATCCATCAAAGAAGTTGTTAAACTGTTATTGCTTGATGATTTAGTACTGCTTAAAACCATTTGTCTTTCTCAGACATCAAGCAATATATTAGCATAAGTCAGGAACAGACATGAAAATCTTCAGAGCCCCTCAAAGTCTGTAATTAAAAATGCTGTGCAATGTAATTTTCAATTCACTTTGAAAAGTTGAGAAAACACTGCACCCATTTTGTATGCATTAAACTAAATCTCATGAAATACTTCATTGATTTTATAATCCTGGCCATTAGCAGCTAAGTGTTTATATGATTTGGCTCCCTAACAATGAGAAAACTTGTTAGGACATTGTTTCCTGTGGTTTTCCTCTACTCTACAATTTGCTGTGTCCAGAGCATTGTTGTGTTTCAGGGTGCATGTTTCCTGACACACATTTTTCCTTTCATGTGTTTTTGGAATGGGGTGCCACTGCACTGGTCACAGGGTTTTAATGAGCAGATATCTGCATATGTGTGGTCATTTCAGTGGGCCTGCATGCTGTTGTGATCATGTAAGTGCTCTCTCACCGTGTCTCTCCCTGCCTCTGTCTCTATATCTGTCTGTCTCTCTGTCTCTGTCTCTGTACCTCTCTCGGTCCTTTCCTCTGTGTTGTCCTATGAAAGCGAAATGTCCCTTATAGACTCATGTGTTTAAATATTTAGCCCCCAGATGGTAGTGGTGTTTGGCAAAATGGTGGAAGCGTTACCAGGTGGAAACTGTCTGAAGGAAGTGGGTTACTTGAAGCAGACTTTAAGGCTTAATAGACTGTGTTCTAGCCCCCACTTCCTGCCTGCTTGCCACTTGTCACTTCCTGCTAGAATATGACCAGCTGACTCTTCTGCCAACAACACTCCCTTCCAAGATGGACTGTATTCTCTTTCTCAAATGGCTTCTTATCAGGTTTGATCACAGCAGAGAGAAAAGTAATTAATCATTTATGTGTGTTAAAATATAATCATATATAAGGATATATGAATGTGAATATATATGTATGTAATATATATAGAGAGATATAATTTAATGTTGTTAAAACACTGAGAACTTGAAGGTGCTATTCATTTCAGTGCATAGTTTAAAAAACTCAACACAGAAGAAATGGGTCTATGGATAAACAATTCAAATGCCACCACTCAGTACTTGAACCCAGTGGCTGCAGGGTTAGAGATGGTGCTTCAGGACTTCCACAGTACTGAGGTCTATGCATGCACCAAGTTGACACAGATTCTCATGGCTCCCAGTCCTGCTGCCAGCTCATGCGAGTTGCACAATGTGATGTTATCACAGCTCCTGGATCGGTGGCCAGCAGTGCGCAGAGGCATTCCCTGTTTTCTGGGTTTAGAATTCATGTCTAAAGAGCTGAGGGTAGACTTGTACATGCATCAGCACTGTGCCTTCTTTGGAATAAAATGACTTCAACACTTAGGAAATCAGTCAAAATGAAAGGGATGGAAAGCATGTGTCTCCATCAAGGAAGGAACATGGAGTCTAAGAAATGGATGAGACCATACAAACAGTAATCCAGAAGTCCTTCAGGCCTAAGCATAATCATCTTATTGACTGAGATAGCTCAGTCAATAAAGTACTTACCTGCTGGGTGTGGTGGCACAGGCCTTTAATCCCAGCACTCTGGAAGTAGAGGCAGGCAGATCTCTGTGAGTTCAAGGTCAGCCTGGTCTACAAAGTGAGTTCCAGGACAGCTGGAGCTACAGGGAGACCCTGTCTCAAAAAGATAAAAAAATAAAAAACAAAAATAAAGTACTTACCTTACAGGCAAGAGAAACTGAGTTTGGTCCCTAGAATTCTCATAAATGAAGCCGAGCATGGTGGTATATACTTAAAATCCCACTGGGAAGACAGGCAGATCCCTAGGACTCACTGGCCAACCAGTCTACCCTATTTGGAAAGTTCTAGGCTAGTGAGAGACCCTGTTTCACAAATACAAAGTGGACAGCAATGAAAGTTCTCTGGCTTCACGTATGTGCACTCTCTCATACATGTATGTGTGCACACACATTCACATACATTGTTAGGTCTGGGCATCCCAGAATTCTAAGGGGCACAAGATGTCTACTTCCTCCAGAGGCTGTCAATCTTCTGACCTCTTCCCCTGTACTGGAGGTCCCACCCTGTGTATATAAAGGGGTGTGCCTCAGTAGCTATCTTGCTGCTGCTACTGCTACCCCACCATATGCCAACAGGTAGTCAGCCCTGGCAATTCCTGAAGTAAAATATGTTCCTGGAGTGACTAAACTTCATGTGGCTGATTTTATGGGGGGTTTGCACCATTATAATCTAACACGCATACCTCATACATAACCTTTTCTGAGACATAAAAATTTCATTCACATTTTACTGTCACGATGGCTCTTGTAGACAGGCATAATTAAACTGTTTATATCAAAAAATGCTGAAGTCACTATGGGTTATAAAATTGTAAGATGTAATGGAAAAAAACCTGGATTTGAAATCAAGATATTTTTCTCATTCTAAGTAGAAATATATTGACACAATTTACTTATGTCTCCGTATGCCTCTTATTCCTTGTGTGTTCAGTAGAGCCAAAGAATGAGATTTGGGTGCAAACAAGATATGCTGACAAATAGAGAAATGTGATACAGACTTAATACTACTATCCTCATCTCTCTGGGTCTCAGGATCTCCGGTTCATAAAGCAGCGCTTAAAGAAATGCTTACAGAGACCACTGAAGTTCTGAAAGGCAGCTCCGTAGATGATGGTTTGATTTTTTTCCGTTTGTGCAATATAGTTACTTTAAGTTTGCACACTGTGGAGCTCAGACTTGGATGCCACAGAGACAGTGTCTAGAAAGACAAAGGAACCACAGCAAATGTTACAGGGAAAGGAACATGATTTCTATTTCTGAGACCCATGAAAGAAATATCTTCTTTGAGAATAAGAGGCAGGAGAGAAAATAAATAGTATTGCAGTAGTGAGACCAACTCATGTGCTACAGAATGGGTGAAAACCCCCATGCTTCCTCAGGAACCAATGCTGCCTAAAGAAAAAGATGAAAATGTAGCCAGTATTTCAGGTGCCACAAGTACAAAGGCAAGCTTTGCCCAGCCATAGGCACTTGTGATAGGGAAGGGAGGTAGATATGGTTAATCAGGGAGAGCCTGCAGTGCTGTGCTTGCTTGCATGCCTGCATTTCTGAGGTGGATAAGCTGTGCTGGAAGACCTGAGTGGAATGCAAGCTTCCTCAATTTTATGACCTTTCAGAGAATAAGCCCAATATCTATGCCTAAAATGCATGGGGATAACTAGGTGGCTGTGGACATTTCTTTGGGGAACTGTATGGATGTGATAATTGAGGTGTGAAGATCCACCATGAATCTGGGCAGCAGCATTTAATGGGCAGGGCTCTGAACTGAAGGAAGGGAGAACGCAAGCAGAATACTGCACTCGTGCCTTCATTCACTGCATTCTGCTTTTGACTGTGGGTGTAATTGTGAGGACCGATTCACGTTCCTGCTGCTTTAGATTCCCCACCATGAAGAACTGTAATCTGAAACCTTGAGCCAAACAAACCCTTCTCCCTTACATTGCTTTTGTTGACAGTTGGTAAACAGTCAGAGACAGGAAGTGAAGATATCACAGTGAAGAACTGTGTCCTTCCACAATCCTGAACATTTGCTTAAAACCACAATATTCTATGCCTACATCGGAAATTAAAACCATCTTTCTTTTTACATTTCATATGAGTAGCATATCCTTCATCTTTTCTTTTTTAATTAATTTTTGAAACAGACTCCTTCATAGCCCAGGCTGGCCTCTGACTTACTATGTAGTCAAGCACAATGTTGAGTTTCTGATCTTCTCGCCTTTACCTCCTGGGTGCTAGAATTACAGCAGTATACCACCATGCCTAGTTTATACACTTCTGGGGAGCCAAACAGGGCTTTGTGCATGTGAGGTGGACATGAGCTACCACCCCCCACCCCCGCCCTTGATGCTTTTCCTCTTTGAGGAACATTAAGTGAGATTATTGTAGGTCAGAAGATAAAAGTAATAGAATGTTTTCAAGCTAAAATAGACACTAACTGCCTGGATAGTCTCCAAGTACAATGTTGATGGCTGAAGAAGATGAAGGAAATAGTATGCTCCTTAAAAGCATTCTTTGAGAAAATTCTACATATATTTTTTTTTATATTTTTGAGACAGGTTCTCCCTTTTAGTCCCAGCTGGCCTGGATCTCCCTATGTAGACCAGGCTGGCCTTGAATTCACAGAGATCCCCGTGCCTCTGCCTCCCAAGTGCTGGGATTAAAGGCATGTGCCACCATGCCTGCCATACTTGTTTTTACTCTATGTTCTTAGAAATACTGTATCGTATGTGCAACATATACAATTTGATTCTGATAGTCAGTAAAAACAGTGAAGTCTCATGACTAGTAAGGAAAACCAGGCCAAAAGTTGGAAGACCTAATTCCCATCCTGGAACATAAAGTGCTCCATAACTATTCATGGGATAAGTGCCTCATTAATAAATGTTGATTATAATAGGATTTTTCCTACTTCACAAAGTTATTCAAAGGAGCAAATTATATCCAAATATATGTGCATATTAGTAAAAGCAATAATAATTATGACAATAACGGCACATGACATTAGTCTTAATTTTATTTTTGATAACTTCTAGATTAACATGCACACTGATTTGTCAAGATACAATGTTCCATCTCAGAAAATAGAAGAGATAAAACCACATAGTACATCCCTATGAGGATGAGACACAAAGCCTTCATCACCTCTTCACAACTAAAACAGAGGAACAAGCATGCCAAAGTAAGTTTGAATTCAAAGGCAGAACAAAGGGCATCATTTTTCTTTGGGCTCAGAAAACAATTGAATGAATATCAACTACATTATTAGCATATTTTCAGAGGAGATCACCCACTCGCTCACCTCAAAATTTAATTATAACGGGTCATGTTAGTGCAGAACGGAATGTTTATAACATATATTTTATTCATATTTGAATGTTCAATTCTGGGACTAAATGTCATTAATACAACATATACAAATGTGAATTGCTTAGTCCATTCCCTGACATTGTGTGTGTGTGTGTGTGTGTGTGTGGTGTGTGTGTGTCCATCCCTGTGTGTGCATGTATGATTGCCTGGCCTATGCATGTACATGTAGAAGCCAGAGATCAATTTCTGCTGTTTTTCTCTATCAACCTTCACATTAGTTTTTGAAACAAGGACTCTCACTGGCCCTGGAACTTGACATTTGTAGATAGACTGGATGATTAGTGAGTTCCTCAGATTGGCCTGTCTCTACCTCCCCTGCAGCCCTGGAGTTGCAGAGCTACACTGCTACACCTCGCCTTCACATGGGTGCTGGGGATCTGAACTCAGTTTCCCATGTTCGTACAGTTACCATATCACCCACTGAGCCATCTCCCTCCTTTCCAGTATATATATATATATATATATATATATATATATATATATATAGTCTTACAATCAAATTGTATATGTGGCACATACTATATAATCTTTCCAAGAACATAGAGTAAAAACACATATGTAGAATTTTTCTAAAGATGTATATCATCTCCCCACAGTCCCAACTGGCCTGGAACTCACTATGTAGACCAAGCTGGCCTTGATCTCATAGAGATCTACCTACCAATGCCTGCCGGCTGCTGAGATTAAAGGCATGAGCCACACACCTGGCTTTTGATATTTTTGAAATACATTGTCCATGTGAATGAAATGAGTGTTTAGTGTTCACTACATTTCCCGTGTCACATATGAAGTAGCACACAAAATAATATAGTTGAGTCAATCATATAGATGGAGCAGGAGATGTGTAACAGGGGAGAGAGAAATAGATAGTAGTACCTGTGGACAGGAGAGGTAGATAGTGCATAGAGGAAGTACCTTGTACCCCATCCTGAGGCCTCCCATCTCTACTATCCATGTCCTAAAGACAACAAGGATTTCCCAGAGTCTTGGAGGGTAAGACCCAGACTGTGTCATGGGTGGGGAGGAGGGATAGAACACATGGTTGTTGAGGTTTCACTGCTATCCTACAGCTGTATTCATCTATTTAGCTTGTCTGATTAATTAATCCACCAGCTCCAGCAGAATGGTGACCAGCAAGCAACTGGGATGCCAGCATGCAGTGCATGTACAAAATGAAAGATGAAGCAAATATGCATCAGGACAGGGACTATCAAGTGCTTGAAACTCCTCGCAGGGGTCCTCCTACAGAGTTGGGATTGTTAGTGTTAACTGTTGACTCCACACAATCTAGAATCACCCAAGAGAATAGCCCCTGATCATGCCTGTGGGTGATTATCTGATTAACTTAACCGATGGGGGAGTATTCATCTTAACTGTAGGTGGGACCAGTCCTTAGGCAGGGGATTTGGACTGTATAACATGGAAAAGGGAGTTGAGTGCTAGCCCCTATCCATTCCTTCACTGTTCTCTGCTCTCCTCACTGAGTGTCATTTGACTATCTGCTTCAAGCTCCCATCCTCTTGACTTTCTTACAGTGATGGACTGCAACCTGGAACTGTGAGCTAAAATAAATCTTTGTTCCCCTGTTGGTTTTTCCAGAGAATTTTATCACAGCAACAGGAAAGGAAGCTAAGGCAGCAGGCTAAGACTTTCCACCCAGCACCTCATTATATCCTTGCAGCCATTCTATTCCCTGGTCCTCTTGAATCTCATTTTGCCAATAAGAACAGGTAAGTAAGAATGTAAAGTAAAATAATTTAAAAAATACTAGATATGGGGCTAGAGAGATGGCTCAGAGGCTGAGTGGGTACTGCTCTTCCAGAGGACCTGAGCTTGGTTCCTACTCCCTGCCCCCTCTCGCCCAGGTCAAGTCACTTACAACAGTCTGTACCTGTAACTCCAGGGGACCTGAGGCCAAGCTCTGGTCTCTGCAGGCATTTGTATTCAATTGCACATACCCACACAGACACATATTTATAGGTGATTAAATTTTTTTAAAGTACATTTAAAAAAGAAATATTGGAAGAGTCTGTTTACAGTGGTTTTGATTCCTAATCTGGAGCTTTTAAAAATACCAATTTACCAATTAGATATTTTGGGTAAGAAGAACCAGAAAAGGCTAGCAAAACAAATGAACATTAGAATATCATGAGAGGCCATTTGCTTTGAAGTGGAGTTTGAGTTAGGGGCTAGTAAGAGGCAAAGAAAACAGTATCCATTAACCAACATGAATAATCCTAAAACATTGCATTAGAGGACTGTTCCCAAGGAACAGAAAACTTGGGAAAGCGCCATTCACAAGAGTTGGAATCAAGATCTGAATTTCAAATTCACTACCTTCATGACATTGAAAATTTTATATGCAAAGTTATAGTAGGAAATGGGATACTGAGCTAAATAAGCATGCCTCTCAAAGAATTCCTCTCACAAATGATTACATTAAAGCACATAGTTAAATAGGACACATGCCTCATTATATATCAGTTCAATCAAAAATAATAACAGCCAGACTACAAAATAATGTGTTACAAATATTGTCGCATTACAACATGAAATATTTATATATAGTATATATGTGTGTGCGTTCCTTCATTCATATACTATAGATAATCTAACTAAAAATCTTATAATTTTTGAAAAACCTTTAAATATTGCTAGCTTCTGGTTGATTTTTTTTGGCTTTTTAGGTTTTTATTCAGAAGTCTCAGTATGTCTGTGACAATATAATGGAAACAACTCCCCCTACAGTTTAGTGGTAGACCCAAAAATCCCTAAGTAGATTTCTTTAACTGGAGCATGCCTTCATAATTAGTATGCCAAGTAATTGCCTGGAGAACAGGTGGATTTGAGTATTTCCTTATCTTTGCTCCCTTTTCTCCCTTCTGAAATGTATTCATAAGCTTCTATATTTATGCATGATTTTCATATCTTTGGAGACAACACATAAATTTTTGAACAGCACATACCTTTCTAATGGAAAACAACCAACCCACATTCACAAGTAAATGAGTGTAAATATATACCCAAATTCATCAAAGTCTTACAGAATTTTCAACCCATTTTCTAGAAAGATCTAGAAAGAAAGACCTTAGAGTTTACAAACATTTTTAATTAGTATACATTCATATGTCTACATGTACATACCACATTGTACCTGTAGAGGTCAGAAGCCAACTTCTGGGAGTGAGTCCTTTCCTTCCACCTTGTGGAGGCCTTGTGGAGGTCTCTCTTCATGTTGCTCCTGCCGTAGCTGCATTCTCCAGGCTAGCTATTCCCAGCTAATTTCCCTGTCTACACCTTGCATCTCACTATAGGAGTGTTGGGATTACAGATCCATGCCATTAAATCAAGCTTTTTACGTGGATTCTAGGCATTGAACCCAGGTTCTCAGGTTTGTACCTCTAACACTCTTACCTGCTCAACCATTTCTTCATCCCTTCCTGACAATTTTTTACTTTACCTGTTCATTATTACAAATGCAACTTTTTCTAGAAATATACTCTACAAAAATAAGATCATGAATTGAAAAGTCCATGTATCTTATCGGTTCAAAATAATTCTATTGTCCTCTCTCCAGTTAATTAACACTGTTCTTCTAGTACATCTACAATTGTAGTAAATAGTATATTCTTTCAAATTGCTTTATTACTTAGTGATAGGGTAGGACTTGGATTTTGTAGAAAAGGGAAATGGCAGCCAGGCATGGTGGTACATGCCTGTAATCCTAGTACTCGGGAGGCAGAGGCAGGCAGATCTTTGTGAGTTCAAAAAAAAGGAAAGAAAAGAAAAGGGAAGAAAGAAAATTTGAAGTTGTTGAAAAGGCAGCTTATACACCATATGTGGTGGTTCATGACATTTTTAATTTAGTTGATATTTTTTAAATATTTTACTGAATTTTTGTATATTTCATATAAAACCTCTAAATAATCTTTATACCCCCTCTGCCATCCACACCATCCCATGCCCCGCCACCAGACTTCATCCATCCTGTCATTTATATTAAGGCCTA
Organism: Rhizomys pruinosus; assembly: GCA_009823505.1. Lineage (NCBI taxonomy): Eukaryota > Metazoa > Chordata > Mammalia > Rodentia > Spalacidae > Rhizomys > Rhizomys pruinosus. The sequence continues at coordinate 623,158 of VZQC01004706.1, forward strand.
TCAAGTTAAGTCAGCCTACCCAGATGTCCCTCAGAGCAAGTTCATCCACTAGTTTCAAGTGAGCCTATCTAGAGTCACTCTGTTAAACATAGGTTCTTTCTTTTTTTAAATTTTTATTTATTCTTTATGTGTATGAATGTACTGTCTGCATGCAGGTCTGTGCACCACCCATGTCGTGCAATACAGCGGAGGTCAGAAGAGGGTGTCGGATTCCCCTGGAACTGGAGTTAAAGACAGTTCTCAGCTGCCACGTGGGTGCTGGGGATCAAACCCGGGTCCTCTGCAAGAGCAGTCGGTGCTCTCAACCGCTAGGCCATCTCTCCAGCCCAACATAAGCTCTTTCATACTCAGCAGTGATTGTTTGGGTTATTAGGCCTTACAGCTGGGGTTGGACCTAATAACCAAAACAATGACTGACACAGAAAATTATATTGAGGAAGTTGGTAGTGGCACTTTTATCTTGTGGATAATCAACAGCTACCTAGTTGATGTCTTCTGAGCCTGTGAAAGGTACGATGATTACTTATAAATTGGCTATTATTTTAAAAGACCACTGGAGGTCTCTTCACTTAGACTTGACTTTCACCTCTGAAATTATGGACCTATTCTTTATTGTAGTATCTGTTTCAAAGGAAATAAAAAATAACCAAGTATTTTGTTAGTATCAATTAAACTACATATCTAGTAATAATATAGCTTGTTGTGCATGCCTTATATGTATGGATTTATTGTATATATGTTTTGACATAAGATCTCAATAGACAGCACAGCCTGGTCTCAAACTCACTATCATTCAAGTTGGCCTCAAACTAGTGATCCTCCTGCTTCATTCTTCTGAGTGTTGGGACTGCACGTGTTCACCACCATGTTCCACTATTTGTTATTTGATAAGAGAAAACAAAAATACAAACAAAATAAACAAACAAATCTCAGTGATTTGGTGTGTGCTCTTCCAAGAAATGGGTTGTACCTAAAGAGATCTGAGTGTAAGTAAATGTGACTTTACTTATCAGATGTTAAGTATAACTTGGTCAGGAAGGGATGAAAGATGGGAAAGAAATTACCATAAGAGCATCACATGCGGGGCTAGTGGTCTGCACCTTGGTGTGGGCCGCGGGGTAGTTACCTGGCAAGCATCTGCCACTTCTGCCGCAGGTAGGGGGTTGTGGGAGGGACCGTCCTACGTCTTTCTTTCATGCCGGGACCAGAGGGTCCAGGGCTAGTGGTCTGCACCTTGGTGCGGGCCGTGGGGTAGTTACCTGGCAAGCATCTGCCGCCTCTGCCGCAGGTAGGGGGTCGTGGGCAGGACTGTCCTACATCTTTCTTTCGTGCCGGGACCAGAGGGTCCGGGTCTAGTGGTCTGCACCTTGGTGCGGGCTGCCGGGGCGCGGGCTAGGTCAGGCATATCCCCCCCCCCCGAGATTGGTGAGAATCCAAGTGGACCTTTTCTTGGAGAACCTTCAGAGCAAGAAGAGAAGAGTGGTTTACAAAATTGAAAACTAGACAAGTCAATACTCCATAAACAAGGAGGAGGAAAGGGGGGGGGAACATCTAAAAGAGGAAAGTAAAACCATCCCCTAACATAGTGAAAAGGTATTTGTGATCTGAACCACAAAAGGGAAGCCCACATGCCAGGAACACAACGAAGGGACAACATGGGAAAGGCACAGGAAAATCCTGCATCAAGCGCTACCAAACCAGTAGGAGATAGCTACAATGGGAACCCCTTGGAGGAGACGCAAGGAACAGATCTTAGAGGAATAATTGCAGACCTATGCAGAGAAATTAAAGAACATAAAGAGGAATTCAGAGAACTAAAGAGAGAAAATGAAAAACTCAAAAAGGACCTAGAGGGATACAATGACAAACATCAGAAAGAACTAAAGGAACAGATTGACAAACTCCAGAAAGAACTAGAAGGAGAAAAAAATAAAGAATACAGAGAACTAAAGAGAGAGAATGAAAAACTCAAAAAGGACCTAGAGGGATACAATGACAAACTTCAGAAAGAACTAAAGGAACAGACCAACAAACTCCAGAAAGAACTAGAGGGAGAAAAAAACAAACTCCGAAAGGAAGTAGAAACACTGAAAAAGGAAGCCAACCAACGAAGTAAGGAGCACCAAGAAGAGATTGAGAAGCACCAAGAAGAGATTGAGGAGCTCAAAAAGGAAATGGAAGTACTAAAAAAAACACAGGATGAAATGAAAAAGGAATTAGAACACACATTCAATCAAGAAGAAAGGAAAGGAAAAAGCCTCAGAAGTAGAATGGAGGAAGCAGAACAAAGAATATCAGATCTGGAAGATAACACAGAGCAATTAAAAAGCTCAAATAAAGACTATGAAAAATTTAAAAATACACAAAAGTGGAACAACCAGGAAATATGGGACACTATGAAAAGATCAAACCTCCGCATCATAGGAATAGAGGAAGGAGAAGAATCTCAAGAGAATAGTATTGATCAGATCTTCAACAGAATAATAGATGAAAATTTCCCCAAACTAAAAATAGACAAACCCATACAAATACAAGAAGCACATAGGACCCCAAATAGACAAGATCAGAAAAGAAACACCCCACGCCATATCATAGTTAAAATGCTAGATGCCCAAAACAAAGACAAAATTCTGAGGGCCACAAAAGAAAAACAAGTCACATACAAAGGGAAACCCATCAGAATTACAACTGACTTCTCGCCTCAAACCATGAAAGCAAGAAGAACATGGAGCAAAGCATTCCCTGTGTTAAGGGACTATGGATGCCAACCCAGAATACTTTACCCAGCAAAAATGTCGACTATACTTGAAGGAGAGAGAAAAATCTTCCATGACATAAACAAGATGATGGAATACATGTCTGGAAAACCAACTCTTCATAAAATACTTGAAGCAATTCAAAGGGCAGAAGAGAGGAGCAACAATCCTCAAACACCTAGGAAAAGAAACTAACAAAAACATAACCATAGGAGCAAAATCAAAGGCTAGAAGTCCAAATGGATAATAAAGTGAAAGGAAGCAACATCCATCTTTCAATTGTAACCTTAAATATTAATGGGCTAAACTCCCCAATCAAAAGGCATAGACTGGGAGAATGGATTAGGAAACAAAACCCATCTATATGCTGTCTACAAGAAACCCATCTCAATTTCAAGGATAGGCACCAACTTAAGGTGAAGGGATGGAAGAAAGTATTCCAAGCAAATGGTACCAAAAAGAAAGCGGGTGTGGCTATTCTAATATCAGACAAAATAGACTTCAAAGCAAAAGAAATCAAAAGAGACAAAGAGGGCCATTACATCCTTATTAAAGGAACAATTGACGATGAAGATTTCACAATCATAAATATATATGCACCAAACATCAGTGCACCAAACTTTATAAAGACAATTCTTCAGGATCTCAAGGCACAGATTAACCCCAGCACACTAATACTAGGGGACTTCAATACCCCATTAAGTCCTCTAGACAGATCAACAGGACAAAGGATAAACAGAGAGACATCTGAACTAAATGACACAATACACCAAATGGACCTCACAGACATCTACCGAATATTTCACCCAAACACCAGAGAATACACTTTCTACTCAGCACCTCATGGAACATTCTCCAAAATAGACCATATACTGGGACACAGGGAAAAACTCAACAAATATAAAAAGGTTGAAATAATCTCATGCATTCTATCAGACCACAGTGCAATAAAACTCAATATCAACACCAGAATAAACCCTACAACCTACAGGAACACATGGAGACTAAACAACACTCTCCTGAATAATGAGTGGGTCAAGGAAGAAATAAAAAAAGAAATAAAAACATTCCTGGAACTGAATGACAATGATAAAACAACACAGCAAAATCTATGGGACACTCTTAAAGCAATCCTAAGAGGGAAGTTTATAGCTCTAAGTGCCCACATTAAAAAAACAGAAAGAGCACAAGTGAACGATCTAACACTGCAGCTAAAAATACTTGAGAGACAACAACAAATGAACCCTAAACGGAGCAGACAAGAAGAAATAACAAAAATCAGAGCAGAGATCAATGAAATAGAAACAAAGAAAACCATACAAAAAATCAATGAATCCAAAAGTTGGTTCTTTGAGAGAATAAACAAGATAGACAGACCTCTAGCCCAGTTAACCAAAAGAAAGAGGGAACAACTCCAAATCAATAGAATCTGTGATGAAAGGGGAAATATCACAACAGACAATGAAAAGATCCAGACAATCATACGGGACTACTTCAAAAACTTATATTCTACTAAGTTTGAAAACCTAGAAGAAATGGATGAATATCTGAAATCCTGGGAATCACCAAAGCTCAACCAAGAAGAGATCGACAGCCTAAACAGACCAATAGTACAGGAAGAAATCGAAGATGTAATAAGTAGCCTCCCAACCAAAAAATGCCCAGGCCCGGATGGATTCACGGCAGAATTCTATAAAATATTTCGTAAAGACTTACAACCATTACTACTTAAATTGTTTAGAAGGATACAAATGGAGGGACTTCTCCCAAATTCCTTCTATGAAGCCAGCATTACGCTACTACCAAAACCAGGGAAAGATACAACCAAAAAGGAGAACTATAGACCCATCTCCCTAATGAACACAGATGCCAAAATTCTAAACAGGATTCTGGCAAATCGCATACAGACTCACATCAAGAAAATCATCCACCATGACCAAGTTGGATTCATACCAGACATGCAGGGATGGTTCAACATACGAAAATCAATAAACATCATCAAACATATCAATGGACTGAAGGACAAAAACCACACCATCATCTCAATTGATGCGGAGAAAGCCTTTGACAAAATCCAGCATCCTTTCATGTTTAAAGTCCTGGAGGGAATTGGTCTGGAGGGATCATTCCTCAATGTAATCAAAGCCATATACAGAAAACCCACAGCCAATATCATCCTAAATGGGGAAATGACAGAAGCATTCCCCTTAAAGGTAGGAACTCGGCAAGGCTGCCCCCTGTCACCACTCCTCTTCAATATAGTGCTAGAAACCCTAGCTAGGGCAATAAGGCAAGAAAAGGAAATTAAAGGAGTTCTAATTGGAAAAGAGGAAGTCAAGCTATCCCTTTTTGCTGATGATATGATTGTCTACCTAAGGGATGCTAAGAACTCCACCAGAAAACTCCTAGAAACGATTAAGAGCTTTGGTAAAGTGGCAGGATACAAAATAAACCTAGAAAAATCAGTAGCCTTTCTGTACACCAACAACAAGCAATTGAAGAAGGACTACAAGGAGACCTTCCCACTCACAATAGCCTCAAAAACAATAAAATACCTAGGAACAAACCTAACCAAAGACACCAAGGATCTCTACAACAAAAATTTTAAACCCCTGAAAAAGGAAATTGAGGAAGACATCAGAAGATGGACAAACCTCCCATGCTCATGGATTGGGAAAATAAATATAGTAAAAATGTCCATCCTACCCAAACTAGTGTACAGATTTAATGCGATCCCAATCAAAATCCCCAAGAGTTTCTTCACAGGCTTGGAAAAAAAAATCCTCAATTTCATTTGGAAAAACAAAAGACCCCGAATAGCCAAAGCAACCCTGAGTGAAAAGAGCAATACAGGGGGGATCGCTATACCAGACATCAAACTATACTACAGGGCTATAGTCATAAAGACAGCCTGGTACTGGCACAAAAACAGACCAGTTGACCAATGGAATAAAACTGAAGATCCAAACCTGAGCTCATACAATTTCAGCCACCTCATATTTGACAAGGGGGCCAAGAAGACACAATGGAAGAAAGACAGCATCTTCAGCAAGTGGTGCTGGCAAAACTGGATCACCACTTGTAGAAGAATGAAATTAAACCCCTACCTCTCACCTTGTACAAAGGTCAACTCCAGATGGACCAAAGACCTCAACGTGAAACCCCAAACTCTGGAGGTGATAGAAGAGAAGCTTGGCAGCAGACTACAAGACATAGGTGTAGGAAAAGACTTCCTAAATCAGACAGCAGCTGCACAAGAAATAAGATCGACAATTGACAAATGGGACCTCATTAAACTCAAAAGCTTCTGTACATCAAAGGAAGCAATAAAGGAAGTGAGGAGAAGACCCACAGAGTGGGAGGAAACCTTCACAGCAGATACATCTGACAAAGCATTAATTTCCAGAGTATACAAGCTACTCAAAAAACAAAGAAGAAAGAAAACAAATGAATCATTCAAAAGATGGAGCAAAGATCTGAATAGAGACTTCACAGAGGAGGAGTTAGAGATGGCCGAGAAACATCTTAAGAAGTGTTCAACATCTCTGATAATTAAGGAAATGCAAATTAAAACCACTCTGAGATATCACCTTACTCCAATAAGACTGGCTAGGATCAGGAACATGAATGATACCAAGTGCTGGAGAGGTTGTGGGGAAAGGGGAACACTCATCCATTGCTGGTGGGAATGTAAACTTGTACAGCCACTATGGAAAGCAGTGTGGAGAACCCTTAGAAGACTCAAAATGAGCCTTCCATTTGACCCAGTCATACCACTCCTGGGTATATACCCACAAGACACAACTTACTGCAAAGATACATGCACAGCTATGTTTATTGCAGCTCTGTTCACAATAGCAAAAAGCTGGAACCAGCCCAGGTGCCCTTCAACTGACGAGTGGATAGAGAAAATGTGGTACATGTATACAATGGAATACTATGCAGCAGTAAAGAGGGACAACATCATGAAATTTGCAGGTAAATGGATGGAGCTGGAAGACATTATGTTAAGTGAAGTAACACAGTCCCAGAAAAACAAACGACAAATGGTGTCCCTCATATGTGGATGCTAGTACCAACAACCCAGATATAAATATTTCTCATGGAGAGGGAGGCATAGTAAAAGAACAACAGAAAGACTGCATCAGAAAATGGACTGAAATGGTGAATTGGAAAGGGGGGATGGGTGGGAGAGGGACACGGGTGTATATTCGATTAAGGCATATTTAATTGACGTGAGCTCAGCAAGTACCCAGTTTCGCCTAGACACTGTCTACAGGACACATGGTGTTTTAGGACTTAGTAAAAGTAAAAGTAAACATGTGTATATTAAACAACATTGGTTTACAGAATCTGATAAAAATGGTAATGCATCTGAATTAAATGGAGATATAATTCGCTGTTGCCCACATTTGCTTTACATAAAATCTGTAGAGCAAGAACTTTGGGATTGACACATACAAATGTTCTCTATAATTTCTCTGTTGTACAGTATCACCTTGTAGCATTCTCTTTAAGATGATTTAACGTAAAAATTAAGTTTGCTTCCCAAGTTAATCATATATAGTCACCCAAAACAACATGGGTGAATTTGATGAAATCTGTGCCTTGACTCCACCCTATAGTCATGTATAATACAACTGTCTTCTGGAGACTCATACGCTAAAAAAAAGGGGGGGGGATACAGAAAGACATGAAACCTTTTCATCAAACCCTTGCAATTCAAATCTTAAAACTAACTATGGGAAAAGATTTGTTTGTTCCAACAGGACAAAACGTCACCAACTTAACGGCTGAGAAAGAAAAGATACAGGTTTGCATTGAGTAGGATGTACCAAAAAGTGGCAACGGAAAGGCTGACCCGTCTGAACATTCAAAGGAAGAAAAGCCTCAGATTGCCATAAACATCGAACCCCTCTGTGGATCCTACATGTAACAACTAGTTATAATGAGTCCTAATGAAACTTACCTTCTAGGTGCCACAAAGGTTCTGATATGAGAGACTTCCTTGCCTTCCCACCCATAGAACAAGGAGAAATATGACAATGATGAGGTCGCTCCCCAACTGTAAATTGGAGACAACTATTGTAGAGGTAATCTCTTATAAAACCGGTAAAACTGCTTTCTTTAATTGACTACTAGACATGGGAACTGTGGAAGGGATTACTCTCTGTTCAGAACCAAATATAATACTAAAGTCCTAGGGCTATGCACTCAGGCAAAATATATTAATACAGGAGCTCTGACATCAGCAATGGATTGTTCTACCAGGTGGATGTTGGCCAGGGGATCCAAGGCCCCACAAAAGGTAAGGGCTCCTTGCCTCTAAGTTGGGATACCTACAGGAGGAGAGGCAATAAGACCCTGCTGCCGAAGACCTGACGTTAACATGGGAGGGATGTATTGAGACCACACATGCAAGTGTACAGATGGCCTCTGGAATGCCAGAGAGTGTTACCAAAGGCCACTAAACCAATAAAGCAAATATGGGTCTCCCTGAGTCAAGCAAGACTCCACCGTCAGCACCAGCTACACCTCACCTGCCTGGAAATACTGTGCAGCAGAGGCAGCCATGTGCCTGTATATCCCAAATCTAATTGGCTATTGGCTCTCCCCTTGGAGAAATAACCCATGGCTGATGCCACAAGCTTACATCCTCTACAGGTTAGGAGATGTTATAAGCCACAGTAAGACCCTGTCATATTTAACAGGGGGGAAAATTGTAATTCATGGATTAACATATCCAAACATGTGTCTATGCTAAAGTAACCTACCATAACTATTAGTGCTGCTTAAATACCTATATATCTAATTGCTTGTTCTTCATTAGTAGGATCGAAAGGTTATTCCTGGACAAACTGTCAGCCCATGAAAGGAAACAGCCAGAATTGACCAGAGTCCAAGTCAACAGCTCCAGAGAGAGTGGACTGTTTTACCTCTCATCCACCTGTGCCCCTTTTCTAAGCCTAGGGAACAACCTGCGGAAGAGGGGGCGTGGTAGAATGTAAGGGCTGCGATTGGGGTGAATGGTGAAACTACAGCAATGTAGTCTGGACCCTCATTTGATTAACCTGATTGAACATACAACCCCTCACTCCCCGCTGGAAGGTGGGGCTGTGGGGGTTTAGGCACAACAGCCTGCAAATTGGTTTTACATGAAGGATGCTTGTACTCATGGATTATCACTTGTAGCTACAAAATGGGGGGAAAAATGAGAGAAATATGCAGGACAGTCATGGCAGAATGCATGATCTCGGTTGGTGTGGGGGGGGGGAAGGGAAAAGGAAATATGCCTGAACTGAATTGGAAAATGATGTATGAAATGCACAAAGCATCAATAAAAAAATGTTAAAAAAAAGAGCATCACGTAATTACAATACCAATGCAATTATTGTCTTCAATATTATTTGGGCTCTGAATGTCTTAATGTATCTGCTCCAAACTTGGCAGTGTAAGGAGCTACATTAAATAAAACATTTCTACATTAAGCCGGGAGAGATGGTCCTCTGCTTTTGCAGAAGACCCAGCTCCCACATGGTGGCTAACAGCTACCTGTAAATCCAGTTCCAGGGGATCTGACACATTCTTCTTTCCTCCATAGGGACTGTATCCACAGGTGTACTTACATACATGCATGGAAACACTCATATACATAAAACAAAAATAAATATAAAAAAGTTAGCTTATAAAGTAATAGATTAGAAATAAAGCAGCATCACTTAGCCATGTATTAAAGATCTTTTACAAACTCTAAGGGGCATATATTTATTTTTGTCATTTTCATTGAATTTTTGTATATTTCATACAGAACATCTCAATCGATTTTAATCACCTTTTACTCCTTCCCTACTAGCTCCCTCACATAGCCCACCCCCTGCACTGGAATTCATACACACTGTTATTTATGTCAAGGCCTACTGTGTTGAGTTAGTGTCCTCAGTCAGTCCTCAATGCAAGTTCATCCACTGGAGTCTAGTCAGCCCATCCAGCCAGTCCAGCCCATCCAGAGCGCCCCCCCCCACACACATACACTTTAAGATCAGCTCTTCCTCACCAAGCAGTAATCAGCTCCCAATAGTTCTGCTAAGAATGGGGTCTGCTTTCCAATTTCCAGATTTCTATGCTGGTTTTGCCTGCTTGAGTTTGCATAGGTCTTGTGCATGCAGACACAACTGCTGTGACTTCATATAGCAGGGTCCCAGGAGCTGTAGGAGTCTATTTCCATATGGTCATGCACCTCCTCCCTGGCTTGTACAATCTTTCTGTCCCTCTTCTGCAATAGTCCCTGAACCCAGGGAGTGTGAAGCTTAATATTGGAGTCCTGTACAAGAACCCACACTTTGCACACTCCTGATGTGTACGCTTTGGCCATTTGTGCCCTTTTGTGTTCCTGGCCCTCTGTCGTATGAGGGAGCTTCATTAGTGAGAGTTGAGAGATTCATTAGCATCCTCTTTGCCCCTTGTTCTGTGTTACATGAGACTTAAGTGTAGAAGTTGCATTGTAGATCTGCCACCCAGGCTTGGGCAATTCACAGACAATGTCTGTGTGTGACCAGTTGTGGGACATTGTGGGACATTGTTATGCTCTATGTCTGGTGCAAAAGAAGCTTCTTTGATCAGAGTCACTGGGATATTTGACTGTAACATAAGGATACATATTTTGCACTTAGTAAGAAATTACATTAATCTAGGTATGTGACAGCTTTGGGGTTTTCTCTAAGGTCTATGACCTCTCCATCCATGTGTGATCAGCTATGTATATAGTACACATATGAATTTCCTCCCATATGAGTGGGCTTTAAGTCAAATTAGGAAGCCATTGACTGCCCCAAGATAAAAGTGCCACCACTGCACAAATATCATTGTTGTGATAATTTGTCTTAAAGCTTGGGCCATGGATTGATGTTCTTCTTTGCAGCTTGTGTAGTATTGTCCAAAGCTATGAGAGCTAGTTTTCAGGGTAAGTGACTTCCAGGTCAGTTTCAGCTCCATTGCTCCAAATTCAGTCTCTGAAGTATGTCCTGTCTTCGGCAATTCCCTTGAAGTTCTGGGAGGCAATCAAGGGCTGTGGCAATAGTCTGTGTAATTTTGGGAGTCTCCTGCACAGCAACTCAATGAAAGGTTTCTCTTGTCTGGCACTTCTTGTCTTTTTTTTTTTTTCACATAAATTTATTTATTTATTTGTTTTTAACAAATCTAGACCCATGTTCCCACTCATTCCCCCACCCCGCCAGAGCTCATGCATTCTGCCAAACATGCTTTCCATCTCTTAGTCTTTCTCAATATTTTCCATGGGGACGTTGACTGTTTTGAGCAGAAGTTCACTGTTTCAGTCAGTTCTTTGATGCAGTATTTTCTGTTGTTGTTGTTGTTTCCAAAATGCATTATGTCCAACTGCTTTGTACAGAAGCTCAGGGGGCCCTACACAAGAAATACTTACAACTGGGTAATTGGCACTAGCATCCACAGATGAGGGATACCATTCGTCGTTTGTTTTTCTGGGACTGTGTTACTTCACTCAGCATGATGTCCTCTAGCTCCAGCCATTTTCCTGCAAAGCTCGTGATGTCGTCTTTCTTTACTGCTGCATAGAACTCCATTGTGTAGATGTACCACATTTTCTCTATCCATTCGTCAGTTGAGGGGCATTTAGGTTGGTTCCAGCTCTTTGCTATTGTGAAGAGAGCTGAAATAAACATGGCCGTGCATGTATCTCTGTGGTGGCGTAAGTCTTGAGGGTACATGCCCAGGAGTGGTATGGCTGGGTCGGGTGGCAAGTTCATTCCAAGTCTTCCAAGGGTTCTCCACACTGCTTTCCATAGTGGCTGTACGAGTTTACATTCCCACCAGCAGTGGATGAGTGTTCCCCTTTCCCCACAACCTCTCCAGCACTTGGTATCATTTGTTTTCTTGATCCTAGCCAGTCTTATTGGAGTAAGATGATATCTTAAAGTGGTTTTCATTTGCATTTCCTTAATGATTAGTGATGTTGAGCAGTTCTTGAGGTGTTTCTCAGACATCTCTAATTCCTCGCTTGTGAAGTCTCTGTTCAGTTCTTTGCTCCATCTATTGAGCGGGTCATTTGTTTTCTTTTTTCTTTGTTTTTTGAGTAGTTTATATATTCTGGAAATCAATGCTTTGTCAGATGTATCTGCAGTGAAGGTTTCCTCCCACTCTGTGGGATTTCTCTTCACTTCCTTGATTGTTTCTTTTGATGTACAGAAGCTTTTGAGTTTGATGAGGTCCCATTTGTCAATTGTCGACCTTAATTCTTGTGCAGCTGCTGTCTGATTTAGGAAGTCTTTTCCTACGCCTATGTCTTGTAGTCTGCTGCCAACTTTTTCTTCTATCACCTTCAGAGTTTGGGGTTTCACGTTGAGGTCTTTAATCCATCTGGAGTTGACTTTTGTACAGGGTGAGAGGTAGGGGTTTAATTTCATTCTTCTACAAGTGGTGATCCAGTTTTGCCAACACCACTTGCTGAAGATGCTGTCTTTTCTCCATTGTGGTTTCTTGGCCCCCTTGTCAAATATGAGATGGCTGAAATTGTATGTGCTCAGATTTGGATCTTCGGTTTTGTTCCATTGGTCAACAGGTCTGTTTTTGTGCCAGTACCAGGCTGTTTTTATGACTATAGCCCTGTAGTATAGTTTAAAATCTGGTATAGAGATCCCTCCTGTGTAGCTCTTTTCACTCAGGGTTGATTTGGCTATTCGGGGTCTTTTGTTTTTCCAAATGAATTTAAGAACTTTTGTTTCCAAGCCTGTGAAGAAACTCTTGGGGATTTTGATTGGGATTGCATTAAATCTATACAAGAGTTTTGGTAAAATGAACATTTTTACAATGTTAATTTTCCCAATCCATGAGCATGGGAGGTTTTTCCATCTTCTGAGGTCTTCTTCAATTTCTTTCTTTGAGGGTTTAAAATTTTTGTTGTAGAGGTCTTTGGTGTCTTAGGTTAGGTTTCTTTTTGGTTAGGCACTGCTTCTCATTATGTAGTCTTCAGCTATGTGTACAGAGCCATGCAGAGACATTTTATGGGTTATTTGTCATTAGATTGTTAGACTAATATGATTCCTTCAGGTTTTCTACACCAGACAGCCATTATTCATCTCTCTTCTCTTTCTCTATCTCCCTCGGCCTCTGTCTTTTTCTCTCTATTTCACCATCTAGCACTCCCTTCATGTTCTCCCCATTCAAAGTGTCCCCGTGTCCACATTTCTCCCTTGATAATACCAGTCTCCTATGGTCCCACCTCTCTTAAGCTCCTTCTTTCCCTTCATTGCCAAATTTCCTTTTATAACCTCCCTCCTCCTTCCATTCCAGCACCCTCATCTAACCCATTTCTTCCTTAGTAACACCTGTCTCCTACTTCTCTCTCAAGTTCTCTCTTTCCACTTACCTCCCTGGTTCCTTTCCATTCTCCTCCTTCCCACAGTTATATCAGGATACATACTTACATATAACGTTTTGGTGCTAGGATCCACAAATGAGGGAGAACATGCTTACTTTGTTTTTCTGATTCTGTGCTATTTCACTTAGCATAACAGTTTCCAGTTTGTCCTATTTCCCTGCAGATTTCATGATTCCATCTTTCTTTAGAGCTGAGTAGAACTCCAATGTATAAATGTACCACATTTTCACTCTCTACTGGTCAGTTGAAGGATACTTAGGTTGCTTCATCTCTTAGCTATTATGAAAAGAGTAACAATAAACAGAGATGTACAAGTATCCCTGCAATAGGATGAGTCATTTGGGTATATTCCAAGAAGTGGTATAACAGGGTCAAATGGTAGGTGTATTTTTAATTTTTTTTTTCTGCTTGCTGATATTATTTTTATTTTTCTTTGGCCAAGTATTTTAACAATGCAATCAATTTTTCATGAACTATTTTGTGTTTTATTCTATTTCCTCCTTTTTATATAAGGGTTGGAAGTACATGGATGCACGCAATTATTTTGGTTACCTCTGAAACTTTAACTCAGATATACTATGATCTAGTTCATGGTTAATCTCTCTTTTTCCTCCAGACCAATGTACAGAATTTGCTTTATTTATTTATTTTTTTAAATTAGTTTTTATTGATGCTTTGTGCATTTCATACATTTTTTCCAATTCAGTTCAGGCTTATTTCCCTTTCCCTCCCCCCCCCCACCCCCACCCCATCCCAGATCATGCATTCTGCCATAACTGTCCTGCATCTTTCTCTCAGTTTTTTTTTTTTTTTTCATTTTTAGCTATAAGTGATAATCCATGAGTACAAGCATCCTTCATGCAAAACCTATCTGCAGGCTGTTGTGCCCAAACACCTACAGCCCCACCATCCAGTGGGGGGTGACAGGTTGTTTGTTCAATCAAGTTGATCAAATGAGTGTCCAGACTACATTGCTGTAGTTTCACCATTCACCCCAATCGCAGCCCTTACATTCTACCACGCCCCCTCTTCCGCAGGTTGTTCCCTAGGCTTAGAAAAGGGGCACAGGTGGATGAGAGGTAAAACAGTCCACTCTCTCTGGAGCTGTTGACTTGGACTCTGGTCAATTCTGGCTGTTTCCTTTCATGGGCTGACAGTTTGTCCAGGAATAACCTTTCGATCCTACTAATGAAGAACAAGCAATTAGATATATAGGTATTTAAGCAGCACTAATAGTTATGGTAGGTTACTTTAGCATAGACACATGTTTGGATATGTTAATCCATGAATTTCAATTTTCCCCCCTGTTAAATATGACAGGGTCTTACTGTGGCTTATAACATCTCCTAACTTGTATCCCAAATCTAATTGGCTATTGGCTCTCCCCTTGGAGAAATAACCCATGGCTGATGCCACAAGCTTACATCCTCTACAGGTTAGGAGATGTATTTTTAATTTTTAATAGTTCACCGCACTGCTTTCCATAGGGGTTGCATGAGCTTGTAATCCCACCATCAATGTGGGAGCATTCTCCTTTCCCCACATCCTCTCCAGCATTTGATATCATTTGTTCTCCGATGTTAGCCAGTCTGACTGGGGAAGATGAAATCTTAAAGAGATTTTTATTTGAATTTATCTAATTAGCAATGATTTTGAATACTTTTTTTGTCTTTTTGAGACAGGGTCTCCCTGTATCCCCAGCTGTCCTGGAACTCACTCTATAGACCAGGCTGGCCTTGAACTCACAAAGATCCGCCTCCTTCTACCTTCCAAGTGCTAGGATTAAAGGTGTATGCTACCACGCCTGGCTGAATTTTGAATACTTTTTAGAATGTCTCTTAGCTATCTTTCTTTCCTCTTTTCAGAACTCTGTGTTCACATCCTTAACCCCTCTATTAATTGGGTTACTTATTTTCCTTGATTTTTGAGTTGTTTATATATTACAAATGTTAAACTTCTATCAGATGTGTTTCTGGTGAAGATTTTCTCCCACTCTGTGGTTTCCTCTTCACTTCCTTAGTTGCTTCTTTTGGTGCCCAGAAGCTTTTTTTTAGTTTAATGAGGTCCCACTGGTTGACTGTTGATCTTAATTCCTGTGTAACTGATTTCTGATTTAAAAAGTACTTTCCTATACCTATAAAGAGCCATTTATTTTACTGATACACATAAACTGCTTAGTGTCTTTGATATGGCATGCTTTTGGTTCTCCCTATGTAAAAGAAATAAAAGAGAGAAAAACAAAAGAACTTCAGGGTTCGATTTCTAATCATGACCTTTTAGGGTATGTGTGGATGTCAGGAGGAGGAAACTTCAAAGTCCACTAGTGTGATAGGAGAGATTGCATACATCAGAGTATATTTTTTAAATACAATTCTATAAAATAAAAATAATTTTACAGGACAGCACTCCTTCTAGAAAAGGTATGCTGCTTGAAGAATTTGCAGAACTTTAAAGGTAACGTGAATTTTGGAGTGGTCAAAGAGACTGCCCAAGCAATGTATGGCATTGCCCTTGCCCTGGGCTGCCTCCCATAACTTTATGGTAAGAGTCTATGTCTGGCTCTACTTCTCACAGGACAGCTGTGCAATGTGACAGGCCAGCCTCATTCTTGCTGCTGTGTGTCCCCATCATAATGAACTGTATCCCCAGTGAAACTGTAAGCCCAAATCACTCTTTTGTCCCTTAAAAACAAACAATGACAGAAAACCAAGATCCTACTGCTAAAGACACCACACACTTCAGACACAGGGCTTAGACTAAGTAAGCTGGAACTGACCTGGAAGCTTCCTCCCTGAAGACTAGTTCTCATATTATCAGAAGGTGCTATGCAAGCTGCCAGGGAAGAAATGCAAACAGTAGTCCTATCCAGATGTAAAGTCTATGAACTTCAGCAAGGCCTAGCCTCTATTGTACAATAGTGGCATTTCCATTTTGCAAGTAACAAACTTATCTAATTGCATCCAAGGTTCACACAATAGGAGGGAATTAGGGGCTGGAGAGAGGGCTCAGTAGTTAAGAACAATAGCTGCTCTTGCAGAGGACACAGGTTTGATACCCAGCACCTACATGGTGAGCAATAACCATCTATAACTCCAGTTCCAGGGGATCTGAAGCTTTCTGACCTCTGTGGGCATTGCATGACATAGGATGGCATACATATAAGAAATAAACTCATACTCAGAAAATAAAAATAATAAATGAAAAAGTAGTACAGAATTCATGCCTAGTATTATAAACCTAGCCAAATACTCATGGCTGGAAAGATCGTACACCCTAGAGGAAAACATTATTGCCATTTCTCTAAAGCAAACCAGCTTCCAACTGTATTATAAACAGGAACTATTATACCCACAAGTAAATGTAACCCTCAGCTTTCATCAAAAAAGCTACATTTGCAACAGATGGAAGCTATTTATAGAAATCCACAACAGGTCAAAATGCAAAGAATAAGAGACCTCGGAGTGCCCAGACCCAATGGATCCTTCTAAAATGCCAATATGACACCTAATAGTCAGAGAATATCATGGAAGAAGGGGCTGAAAGATTGTAAGAGCCAGAAAACCAGGACATGTGCTGCTAGGCCATGCCTTCTACACAGGAAAGGGAAGCTGCACCCAGGAAATATAATTGCCTAAGCGAGACCTGATTAATGACAACACCACTTGACAACGCAATGTGGATGGGACAATTTTACAAGGCTCCACTCTATATGAATCGCTACCATGGCTGCTGAGAGAGTAAGAACCAGTTCTGCCTAGGATGACTCACTGATAGATTATCCAATCCCAAGTAGCCAGTCCTGAATAGGTGTTTATATGAGCACACCTAGAGAGGTCAGTGGGATATATATGAATAATAACTAAAGGAATTTGGGGGGGTGGGTTGGGAGTATGAGAGGTGAGGATAGACTGGAAATAATGTAAGTGCAGTACTCATGTATGATATTCTCAAAAAATTAATGACATTCGAAATAAATAAATAAAAATTAAACATTACTTTTAATTTTTGATTCTCGGTCAAGTGTGCATCCTTGGATAAGTTTAGCAGATGGTCACATTTTATACATGCATAAATTGATGTCACTCAAAATGTCTGTGTTGCCAACAGTGATATGAAAGGAATATTAGATTTTGGATAATTTTGCAAGGCTATTTTCTCCCATTTAAAATATTTCTTCCACTAAAGAGGCTGAGTAAGACTCAGAAATTTAATGAAACAAAATCTCATATGTTTCAGAATGCTCCTGAAAATTACAAGATGCACAAGGTTCCTACCCATGGTTATATAAACATCGATTGAGGAAGAGGAGTTTCTGACCAGCTGAGCTGCTGGCAAGTCGTTCAGGAGTCCAGAGGGATGCAACTTCTGTGGGTCATCTCCCATGCTGAGGTAGGCTTCACAGTGATAAAGCGGCCTTTAAAGTACCTGTGTTCCAGGACTGAATGCCTCACCTGTGCGCCTTGTAAACAACCCAAATGTCTTCCTGACTCACTAAGAGACACTGGGTGGAATCATTTCTTTGGTCTATTGTCCATCCTCTCTGAGCCAAAAAGGCAGTTATTCATGTCTCCCCAGGAAAAGGTAATGAAGCCTGTAATTGCATTCTTGGAGGTCAAGTAGCATCAATTCTGGAAGGTTGAGTTTGTGTTTGATTCACTTTAACAGAAATTATTATATGTTAATTTAAGAATCTTCAAATAATTAAATTCCAAATTTGAATTATGCATGTGAATTTAGTGTTATCTATTTCTTCATTATATTTGGAAGGAAGTTGCTAAATTGGTGATTCTTCTTATTTCACAGGACAGACCATCACTTTAGATTTTTTTGGTAATTGGGTTTTATCACTGAAATAATAAATATCCCCAGTGGAGATTTTGCTCTTTCCCCTGACACACCGTAGTCCAGTGACTTATTAGTATTGCCATAATGCAAACTGTTATCATTGGAATTAAATCCGCAAAGTGTAAAGCCAAACAGAAGTATTTGTTGAAATTACTACTGCATGATTTTTCCCTGCAAAAGCAGACTTTGCATGTCTAACTTTCAAAGCATGGCCGAGTTCTGCTTTGCACGCACTCTTCCTTTGCTTTCCTCAGTCCTTCACTTCCTTCCTTCTTACCTTCCTCCCTCCGTCCCTCTGTACCCCCCCCCCAGCTTCTACCCCTTTTAGGTATTTGCATTCCTGCCCTCTTGACTTTCTCCTAATCTCTCCACCCATCTTTCCGTTCAGTTCTTTTAAAAATGTTTCGTTTCCTCTACCTCACTGCTTTCTTTCATCTTTCCTTCCATTGTGAAAATGTGTGGAAATTAAATGAATAAAAGTTTTCTACAGAGGGAAAACAATGCAGCAGGCTTATCATTTGAAGCCCTTTCTCCTTTCTACTAATGTTTAACCTGACATAAGCATTATATAATATATGCATGCGTCTAAATATTATATGGTGTCTGTTAATACATACAACTTCTTTTTTTATTTATTTTTTTATTTTTGTATGTGTATGAGTGTACTGTCTGCACGTAGGTCTGTGCACCCGTGTCGTGCAAATACATACACATACAACTTCTTATTTTACATATGGGTTTAAAGTAAATCTACGTAAAAGATAAAATATTTTGAGTATATGATTCTATTCACCTCATCACAAATTTCAATGATGTACCACATAAATATTATCTTTCTTTCCTTTCTCTCCTATGAAATAGAATTCCCCCTTCCCTTTCCAGTTAGAGTAACTCTCCATTTTCCTTGAAAATCCATAGAGAAATGTACCATTTCATAAGTGAACTGAAACATACACACACACACACACACACACACACACACACACACACACACACAAACACATCTGCCTGCTTATTCACAATGCCAGACAAGGAAAGTCTTCTTCAAATTCTTAGTCACCATGAAACAAGAAAATCCCAAAATAATGTAGAATTGCCACAGCCTTTGATTGCCTCCTAGAACTTGAAAGTCAAGACCCTATTGCTGAAGATACAATATACTTCAGACACAGGACTTGGAGTAATTAAACTGAAACTGA
This sequence comes from Rhizomys pruinosus, assembly GCA_009823505.1. Taxonomy (NCBI): domain Eukaryota; kingdom Metazoa; phylum Chordata; class Mammalia; order Rodentia; family Spalacidae; genus Rhizomys; species Rhizomys pruinosus. The sequence continues at coordinate 642,372 of VZQC01004706.1, forward strand.
CCTGGAAGCCTCTTTGCTGAAGACTAGAGCTCATAGTATCAGAAGGTACTATGCAAACTGTCAAGGGAGAAAACCAATCAACAGTCCTACCCTCCTATAAAATCTGTGAACCACAACAATGACTGACCCAGGAAATTATCTCCATTAGTGCAATAGTGACACTTTTATTTGTGGGTAATCAACAATTGTTGATTCCACTGAAATGAGTTATCTGGGGTAGGTTTCACGAGATAAAGCTATAAATTCTTTCGTATATCTGCTTTTTCATTATCTCCATACAGTGTGAATGCTGTTCCCTTAATGTCAATTATGAAATGAAAAATGTGGGCCAGGCATGGTGGCCCACACCTTTAATCCCAATGCTTTAGAGGCAGAGGCAGGAAGATCTCTCTGAGACTGAGACCAGCTTGGTCTACATAGTGAGTACTAGGCAAGCTGGGATTACGGGGAGACCATGCTTCAAAATGCCAAAATAACAGCAACAATAATAATGGGACCATATTTGCTCTATTCCAATCATTCTTTTTTCAAAATTGTTGTGGTCATTCTAGTTCTTTCATTTACACTTTAGATTCAGTTTGCCTTGGAATATATGTCCCCATATTTTTATTATATTTGTATAAATCTCGCTTAGATTTTGACAGAAATTCTATTAAATCTATAAATCAATTTTGGTAAAAATTTAAATCTTCATTTTATTGAGTTTTACATCAAAGGATAACATGTATCCTCATTAATTATGTCTTCCTGGCCTCCTTTTATTAATGTTTTGTGTAAAAACAATTCAGTTATTTTTTATGTGGTTACACATCATTTTGAATCACCAACACTAAGACATGGAAGTCCTGCCTCCTATTCAGCCTCATCAAAATTTAATATTGGCAATCATTTTTCTGTGTGACCCATTTAAATGAGGGTGATGATAGTATCTTATTATAACTTATACAGTTTCTTTTTAAATATACTTTTAATTTTATTTATTTTGTATGTGAATGAATGTACTGTCTGCATGCAGGTTGGTGCACCTGTGTCCTGCAATGCCTCAGAGGTCAGAAGAGGGTGTCAGATTCCCCCAGAACTGGAGTTAAAGACGGTTCTCAGCAGCCATGTGGGGGTTGTAGATCGAACCCTGGTCCTCTGCAAGAGCAGTCGGTGCTCTTAACTGCTAGGCCATCTCTCGAGCCCCACAACTTATACAGTTTCTTATAAAGTAAAGATATCCCTGTAATGTGGCCCAGAAATGCAACCCATTTAAAGAGCCAGAACTAAACATACAGCTGCCATGGACATGCTGCTGTTTTCAGTCACTCAACTCCATACTTACAGGATAAAACACTTCAATGTTCTAATGCGCCTTTATTTATTTGTTTTTATTGTTTATATATTCATCTAGTTATTTATTTTCATGTGTATGAGTATATTGCCTGCATGTATGTAAGTGCACTTATGTCATGCAATGCCTGTGAAAGTCAGAAGAGGGCATCAGATTCCCTAGAACTGGAGTTACAGGTGGTTCTTAACTGACATGTAGGAGTGCTAGGACCAAACCCAGGGCCTTTATAAGAGTAGCAGTGCTCTAAACCATTGAGCCATCTCTCCGGCCTCTACATCTTTACTTTTTTATTTATTTATTTATTTATTTTGGTCTTTTCGAGACAGGGTCTCCCCGTAGCCCCAGCTGTCCTGGAACTCACATTGTAGACCAGGCTGGCCTTGAACTCACAAAGATCCGCCTGTGTCTGCCTCCCAAGTGCTAGGATTAAAGAAAGGTGTGCACCACCATGCCGCCTAATCTTTACTTTTTTTAAAGAAAAAACATTTCACTTATCTAGATAAATGAAAACACAATAAGCCACATCTACAAACTAAATGTTCCAATCACTCTGTCTTTTGATAGCTAAATGAAAATTGATGATATATCCTTATATCAGAATATTATTCAATAACAAAATATTAACATTCCATGCAGCAAGGGTACTATGCTGAGCAAAATGAGTCTAGTCTCCAAAGGTTACATGTTGTATGATTCTATAGGACCTTGAGAATACAGAAGTACAGTAGGTAAGATCAATGAATGCCAGGTAGGAGAAGTAGGAGATAATGTGAACTTCAGGAGACACAGAAAGATCTGTGACTGATAGATCAGATATATTCTTTAATATAATGATAGATACATAGCATACTAAAAATCTATAGAGCTGGAAACACAAAAAATATTATAAATTAATTTAAAGCCAATGAAATATCACCATTATGTTCATCCCAGATTCAAACTGAATATGGCTAGACCCTCCTTTTCAATGAAAATAGCAATAAAATAATTTTCAGCTCTCTTCAAACTAACATCATTGTGTAAGACATCCGTGTGCACTCATTTATTTCGTACCTCCTGAAGCTGAACTCACACATGTTTTATCGTGTGTGGTATTTTATTTCTAAGACCTGCCAACTCAGTTTGAATCTAGAGTAAGAACACTGAGTAGAGAGTTCAAGTCCATGTTCTCTTCCCACCTTGTGGGAAGAGAATAGTCTAGAAGTTGTCTTGTGTTATTGGTATGAATTTGTTTTATAGACAACCAGTCATTAAGAATGGGCATCTTTAACTTAATCAAAGAGCCTGCATCATAAAAATAAATATAAATAAATGGTTAAAGAGTATTAAGATATTTAGAAAAAATATAATACCTTGGGTTTTAAGTAAATTTTAGAGACTAAGTTACATTACAATTGCATAATACTCACAAAGAAAGTATGGTGTTGGGGCTGGAGAGATGGCCTAGCGGTTAAGAGCACCGACCGCTCTTACAAAGGACCCAGGTTCGAACACCAGCACCCACATGGCGGCCGAGAACCGTCTGAGACTCCAATTCCAGGAGAACTCCAGTTTCAGGGGAATCCGACATCCTCTTCTGACCTCCGCGGCATTGCACAACACCGGTGCACAAACCTGCATGCAGACAGTACATTCATACACATACAGAAATAAATAAAAAATTAAAAAAAAATAAAGTATGGTGTTTACAGAGAGATTTAATTTTAGTTCATGAAAATTAATGTAAGAGTAGAATATTTGAAAGTTCCTTCAAACTAACTTGCTTTAAGCATTATAGTTTTTAAAATATTTTATTTTTTTTCATGGGTATTAATGTGATACCTGCATGTTTAAGTGCACCCATGTCATGTAATGCATGTGGAGGTCAGAAGAGGGCACCAGATCTCCTGGAAGTGGAATTATGGACAGCTGTTAGCTTTCATGTAGGTGCTGGGAATCCAACCCAGGTCTTCTGCAAGAGCAGCCAGTGCTCTCAACCACTGAGCCTTCTCTGAAGCCCAAGCACCATAAATTTAGTAAAGGCTGACCAAGGAAAGTAGAGCTGTACTATAGTAACAAGTTGAGGCTAGAGAGATATCTCAGTAGTAAAGTGCTTATTGTACAAGCATGAGGAACTTAGTTCAATCCCCAGAACACATGTATGAGGCCAGGTTTGGTGGTATAAATGTATTCCCAGAACTGGTTAGCCAGGACACCTGTGGGCTATCTGGTCAAGCATCCGTACCTAAATGGCCAGACCCAGGTTCTAGTGAGAGACTCTGTTTCTAGAAACAAGAAGAACTGCTCCTGAAGAACAATACCTGAGGTTGATCTCCACAGGTACACATACCCATGTACACCCCCACACATGTGCATTCCCACATATAAAACCATGCACACACCCCCACACACATGTGCATTCCCACATATAAAACCATTCACACCCACACACAATTTCATATGCACACACATATGAAAATTTATTTGAGTGTTAAAAATTGTTGGGCCAGGATTATGGTTAGTATATAAAATTATAATATCCCTGGTATGTGGAAATCTGATTAAATAGTGGCTCACATATCTGTGATCCCAGCACTTGAGAGGCTGAAGCAGGAGGATCCCAAATTGCAGTGCAGCCTTGCTCACATGCCAGATCTTGTCCCAAAGCAAAACAAAATAAAATGAAACTGGCTGAAAAGTCTTGCACTACTAGCCTTACAATAATTAATACTTGGAATATGTTCAAGAGTTTGGGCACAAAGAGTCATACAAAGGGAGACTGGGATGGCCAAAGTTTTAAAATGAATGTTTCAGTTCAGTGAGGTGATTAGCTTTCTAACAGAAAAAAAAAAAAAAAAAAAAAAAAGAAAGAAAAATCAGGCTGTTTGCACAGTTGGATAAGGAGCTTTTCATTTTCAATTTAGTGACTGCTTTCTTTGCTAAGTTGTACATGTCACATAATTACTTAAGAGTATAATCTGATGGGAAGATGAAATATTAATAAAACTTATTTCATGGTGCAGAAAAGCCATGGAAGACAGGTAAATCACAGATCGGGAGCTGCTTGGGGAACAACATTGACTCGATATACACCTCTTACATACAGGTCTTCTTGACCAGGCCTGAGTGGTCTTCAAGGTCTAGATGGGAAATCATTCATAACTGAATGAGGAATCAGTATACTTCATGCTATGCCAACTGTCCAACTGTATCACACACATCCATACCACCATTTCATAGCAGGAAACCAAAGCAAGTGACAGACATGTGCAGGGCTCAGGGTAGGCTCTGAAAAATACTCCTACTCTGGAATGCCAGAGAGTGTTACCAAAGGCCACTAAACCAATAAAGCAAATATGGGTCTCCCTGAGTCAAGCAAGACTCCACCGTCAGCACCAGATACACCTCACCTGCCTGGAAATACTGTGCAGCAGAGGCAGCCATGTGCCTGTATATCCCAAATCTAATTGGCTATTGGCTCTCCCCTTGGAGAAATAACCCATGGCTGATGCCACAAGCTTACATCCTCTACAGGTTAG
>VZQC01004706.1:649598-733930 GCA_009823505.1 Rhizomys pruinosus
TCAGACATATTTCCCTTTCCCTTCCCCCACCTCACCCCACCCCATCCCACATCATGAATTCTGCCATAACTTCCTGCATCTATCTGTTTTTTTTTCTTTCATTTTTAATCAATAAGTCATAATTATGAGTACAAGCATCCCTCATGTGAAAATTAATTTGCAAGCAGTTGCCCAAACCCACACAGCCCATGGGTCCCACCATCCAGCAGGGGGTGGGGGGGGGGCTTGTATGTTCAATCAAGTTGATCCAATGAGTGTCCAGACTATATTATTGTAGTTTCACCATTCACCACAATCGCAGCCCTTACATTCTACCACGCCCCCTCTTCTGCAGATTGTTCCCTAGGCTTAGAAAAGGGACACAGGTGGATGAGAAGCAAAACAGTCTACTTTCTCTGGAGCTGTTGTCTTGGACTCTGGTCAATTATGGCTGTTTCCTTTCATGGGCTGACAGTTTGTCCAGGAATAACCTTTCAATCCTACTAATGAAGAACAAGCAATTAGATATATAGGTATTTAAACAGTACTAATTGTTATCGTAGGTTACTTTGGTATAGACACAATGTTTGTATGGTATGTTAATCCATGAATTACATTTTTTTCTGTTAAATATGACAGGGTCTTACTGTGGCTTATAACATCTCCTAACCACTAGAGGATGAAAGCTTGTGGCATCATCCATGGGTTATTCCTCCAAGGAGAGAGCCAATAGCCAATTAGATTTGGGATATACAGGCTTATGGCTGCTCCAGTGGTGCAATCGGTTAGTGCTGGTACTTATACGACAAAATTTCTTTTAATAAGAGACTATCAGCATTCTGCAGGGCAGAGGCAGGAGGCACATCTCTCCATTGTCCCCTCTGCAGCCCTACATTCAGAGAGACCTTGACTCAGACGAAACTGGAATTTTGGCTTCAACACAGAAAAGAATTTCAGAACTAGCCAGTTTTAGCCTAGACTGTCATCCAAAAGACTAGCCATGAACATCAGATATCTTCTTCCCAAGCTCGGTAGCACCTGCTTGCATAGGGATCGTTACAAAACGGGTGCCTCTCCCCCTTTTGTGCAGCTGCTTGGATGTAGAATTTGCCGTATGGCTTTGGTAAGGGAGCCCTCCACCTCAACACACACGTCTGTAAGTAACCCATAACCACTGCTCTGTTAGTAACCCAATAAACTTGCTATGATTTTCCAAACAATAGTTTAGAAAATTGGTACCTCGCTTTGTTGTTAGGAGGGAAGAGGGGGCCGGATGTTAATCATGCCTCCCAGAAGGAAGTTTACCTACACCAGCTTATGAAGTAGAGTTGAGGTTTAACATAAATACTTGATATAAATATGAGCATTCAGAGGAAGAAAGTCATTCGGAGGAAACTAAACATGGGTGTGTGCTTTTCAGGGAAGGATCATACCTCATTGATTTATAATAGTCATGTATAGGATTTTGGTGGGGTTTGAAGCCATGATCACCAAAGCCTCCCAAGAGGCAAGCAGGGTCACTGAGAAGCAATAAAGATGGTGTACTTTTGTCTTCTTCATGACCTGAGACAAAGGTCTGAGGGCTTCAGTCTGGATTCCAGGGCTCCTTTTCTGGCCAACCAGCTCAAACCAATTCAGACAAGACCAAGGCCAGACCTCCATACCCCTTTATTTGAAGCCATAAATCTGTCAAGCTGCTTTTCTTTGTTTAAGCAGACCAATCCAAAGTTAGGGGAAGGAAAGTCACTGAAACGTTCACCAGCCAGATCCTCCTCAGGGAGTGGGGCTTTGAATTTTTGGTTTCCTGACCCCCCTCTCTACTGCAGAGAGCTTTGTTTCTCTGTATGAGTGTGTATATGGATGTGTGATTCTTCATTCTTTTAAACAAAGTCTCTGCTATTTCTGAGAATGTTCCTGCCTGATAATTCTTTAATTGCTGTAGAAAATGGACCTAATCATTAGACTGATGTGCCAACAGGAAAAAAAGAGTCACCGAGAAACTAAAGGAGACACTAGGTGGCTCCAGGGGCATCTGGTGGGATCACAGTGTACCAGACAAGTCTAGATCACAGGGATGCGAGAAGAGAGAATGTCTTTGCTAGACAATGTTAAATTTTTGTTTGAGATTCTCATATGATATCTGGTGAAAATAATGAAGCCCTAACCATGTTCATATACACTAAGACCTTAAGTCCAGTTCATTGTTACTTGAACATGAAATATCTAGATGAAAAAAAAATATTAACTTTACTTAAACAGCCTCACCCTCCACAGAAAATGTTCTAGCTTCTCGGCTAGTGACAGGCTTCAGTAGACTCTGGGCTGAGGGACTCTTCTCCATTCTCATGTCCCAATAATTCTCTGTCTTTTTATCTTGTATCAAAGACTTCTAATAATCAGTATCTGAGGGTGTGTATGTCCTTGCATATGATCTATAGAATAAAGGCCAACATCAAGAAACAGTATTTCACTGTATTACATTTTTTGCCTTGATGACTTCACTGTCGTTTGTCTTTTTTTTTTTTTTTTTTTGGCAGAGTCACACTTTGCAGGTCAGGCTGTCCTCAAAACATGATCCGGCTGCCTGAGCTTTCTGTGAGCATGCTCTCTCTCTCTCTCTGTCCCCCTATCTCTTGTGTGTGTAGGTCAGAAGTCAGCTTCAGGTGTCTTTCCTCAGGAGACTTCCACCAGGTTTTTGAGACCTTCTCAGGAATGGCATCCACCTTATTTTGAAAAAAAGGCAAGAAAAAAAAAGGCATCACTGGCCTGAAACTCACCTATGTGGTTGGTCTGGGTGGCCAATGGGCTCTAAGGACCTGTCTGTCCCATGCTTCCCAGTGCTGGGATTGAATTGATATTATAAGCATGCACCACCATGCATATCTACAAACAAAAACAGTTTCATGTCTTTCTTCTCAATCCTATGCTTTTTATTTCTGTGTTTTACTGTGTTCATTAAGATTTCCAATACAATGTCAAAAAGGTATTTTGAAGCCAGGTGTAGTGGTGTACCCTTTTATCTCAGCACCGGGGAGGAGGCAGAGTCAAGTAAATCTCTGTGAGATCAAGGCCAGCTTGGTCTACATTGTGAGTTCAGCTGGCTATAGGGATACCCTGTCTCAAAAACAAACAAACAAACAAACAAACAAACAAACAAACATATACAAAGGGTATTGTTTTAGTCACTTTTCCTGTTGCTATGATAAAATCACCATGACCAAAGGAACTTATAAAAGAAAGAGTTTATTTGAGCTTATGATTGATGGTTCCAGGGAATTAAGAGTCCATTGTGGCAGGGAGGCATGGTGGCCAGGGCTGGAGCAGAAAGCTGAGGTTCACATCTCCAACAAGCACTGGAAGTCAAGAGAGAGAAACTGGAGACTGCAAAGCTTGTTGAACTCACTAAGCCTGCCCCCAGTGACATACTTCCTCCAGCATGGCCACACCTTCCAAGACCTGACAAAACAGCACCACCAACTGGGGACAAAATGTCTGAATACTTGAAGCCTATGGGGGACACTCTCATTCAATTTAGAGAAGGAACATTCTTGCTTTGTTCTCAAGCTGAATGAGAGAGCACATAACCTTGAACACTTATCTGTAGGGTTTTCAGTTTCTTCTCCTCTCTTATTATGAACAGGGATTTAATTGTGTCAAGTACTACTTTCTTTTTTTTTTTTCTTTAACATTTCCAGGAACTATATTGTTGATCTCAGATGTTGTCAGACCCTCTCTTTTTAAATGTTTTCTTTTAAAAAATTTTTTTTTACTGTTATTAAGCTTTTTCCATAAAGATTTCATCATTTTTCTTTTTTTTTTTTTAATTTTTTTTTATTTATTTCTTATGTGTATGAATGTACTGTCTGCATGCACGTCTGTGCACCCATGTCGTGCAATGCCACGGAGGTCAGAAGAGGGCGTCGGATTCCCCTGGAACTGGAGTTCTCCTGGAATTGGAGTTTCAGACGGTTCTCGGCCGCCATGTGGGTGCTGGGGATCGAACCTGGGTCCTCTGTAAGAGCGGTCAGCGCTCTTAACCGCTAGGCCATCTCTCATGGTGGCTGAGATTTCATCATTTTTCAATCGAATTTAGAGTCACTTCCCTTTCCATCTCCCACCACCACCTGAGTCCCTACACTCTACCATACATGTCTTGCATATTTTTCTGAGTCTTTCCAGAGTTTTTTCCAGTTCTTTTGTTGTTGTTATTCTCCCTAACTTGTATTGTTTATATATACCCATATCACCTGAATTGGAGGATTTTTCTTTTTGCCCAAAAGATGTCATGTTTTCCTTAACGAAATTATCAGAGGTTCCTCCTTGGCAAGCCCAAACATCCATCAATCCTGCCCTTGTGTTTCACACTTGGGTCTTTCCCTCCCATGGTCCCCCAAACAAACTCCATTAAGCAAGCATCCTGTCTTGATCCCCCTGCACTAGCCTCCATGATACAGCCTGGGGAGTCCAACAATGCCAGTCTATACTCTGAGGAGGCTGAAATCCCCTTAGCTGCTTAGTTCACAAGCTGGGTATTACAGTAGTCCCCATCTGGCATTGAAGGCTTGAAGGATTCTTGGAGAGATATGAGTCTTCAGTCCATATTGGAGGGTTAAAAAGCTGTGTCTCATGGCTTTGATGAGTGGCAAAAGCAGTGGCAGCCACAGAGTTAATGCACATGCTAGTAAGAATTGAAAACAGGCCAAAGAACAGTGCTCTCTCTTTTTTCTTTTCGTCTTTTTACTATGATCTTAAGTTTTATATCTGAAGTACAATTTCCTTGGTCTTATTCATTGTTTATTTCTGGTTTTACTTTCCATTTGCATGCTTAAGGCTACACGGTTAGCCCAGATTAACCAAGGATTTTCTTTTCTTGAGGTCAGTTGAGGATCTGGTCCTCAAGGGGTCTCTTGTGGGTTTTTTGGGGAGGGGAAGGGGGGAGCCCCTGGATCCTTTCAATTTTTCATTTACCAGTTCCATCCACTCGAAGACAGAATCAGGTCTTGCTAGAACAGGCTTCCTTTTCTGAAGCATGAGCAGACTTTCCTCTTTATAGACTTGACACTGGCTGAAGTCCCAATATTGGATCTCCAAGACCTTCATGAACAGGAAGACTGGTGACACACATTTGCAGAACATTTCAAGAGATGCCCCCATGCATAGTCCCCTAAGACTTGGTTGACCTCTGAGGGCAAGGAACAAAGTAATCCCTTAGTTCCCTTGAGCCAAATTAGTATGGGCATTAAGTATGGTCATTAAGTACCCAGAGAGGCTAAATTACACCAGCCTGATACATTGCACCTTTATTAAAAATGTATCTTTTGAAAACAAACTGTTTGCTATTTCTATATCATATTTCTTGCTTCACATTTTCTATTTTAATTTTATGTTACTCCAAAAAATGCTTAGATACCCTCTATCATATACCAAAAATCCATGGTCTGAAAATAAATGGTAGGTTAGTTCTACAACCTGTCTAGGGATTCACAATATAAGAGCACAGTTGTTTTCAGATCAAAAGGACTATAACATTCCTCTTGCTCAGTTTGTCTTACAACTAGGTACTTGGTGCTAGCATCCACAGATGAGGGATATCATTTGTCTTTTGTTTTTCTGGGATTGTGTTACTTCACTTAGCCTAAAATCTTCTAGTTCTGTAGGAATGAAACTTTGCCTGGCTTGTGGCAAGAACTTGTAAGACCTGTCCTGCAAAACCTCTGAGAACTATCTGATATCTCTTCAGAGCATTCAGTTGCCTCTATGAGTTATCTGTAGCTCCAGAAGGTCCAGGATATTACAATGTTCTCTTGCCTCACCTATCTCTGCAAAGTTCCAGAACTGGATAGCCCCTACCCTTGAGGCATTGAGTAAAAATGTCACCTCTAGTTTACTGGTTACACAAACAGAAGCTCTGCAGCCCCCCAGTAGGAGCCAAGGGGGCTCACCCTTCTCTTCCACCTGCCCCCCACTTCCTTGCCCAGAGCACAGTAACTTTTGGTATATAAGCACACTGCTGGCATGAATAAAGAGAGAGTCTATTCTCTCGGGCTTTCTGAGTCCATGTCTCTTTGTCTTTATCTTTCTATTCCATCAGGTAAATCCTTTGCAGTCCCCTCCCTGCTCCTTGCCAAAGCTAAGCCTAGAGACTGTCAGCCTGCAGGCAGGAGACAGCCTTAAAGCTCTCAGTCCTGTGGGATTGCAAGGCCAGGTTCAAGAGAGGGCAGAAGATAATGTGGATAGTGGTCAAGCATATGACTAAAGGACTATCAGATGCTTATTAAACTCCAACATAATTTCATCCATTTACATGCAAATTTCATGATGTCATCTTTCTTTACCGCTGCATAGAACTCCATTGGGTAGATGTACCACATTTTCTCTATCCACACATCAGTTGAGGGGCACTTGGGTTGGTTCCAGTTCTTTGCTATTATGAAGAGAACTGCATAAAACATGGTTATACATGTATCTCTGTGGTAGGAAGAGTCTGGTGGATATATACCCAGAAGTGGTATGGCTGGGTCATATGGTAGGCTCATTTTGAGCCTTTTAAGGTTCTCCACACTGCTTTCCATAGTGGTTGTACAAGTTTGCATTTCCACCAGCAGTGGATGAGTGTTCCCCTTTCCCCACAACCTAACCAGCACTGGGTATCATTTGTGTTCTTGATCTTAGCCACTCTTATCACAGTGAGATAATATCTTAAATTGGTTTTAATTTGCATTTCCTTAATTATTAGCAACCTTGAACACTTTTTAAGATATTTCTCAGCCATCTCTATTTCCTCACTTGTGAAGTCTCTGTTCAGCTCTTTACTCTGTCTTTTGAGTGAGTCATTTGTTTTCTTCTTTGTTTTTTGAGTAGTTTATATACTCTGGAGGTTAATGCTGTGTCAGATGTATCAGCGGTGAAGTTTTCCTCCCACTCTGTGGGTTTTCACTTAACTTCCCTGAAAAAAATAGTTTCTTTTGCTGTACAGAAACTTTTGAGTTTAATAAGGTCCCACTTGTCAGTTGTCGACCTTATTTCCTGTGCAGCTGCTGTCTGATTTAGAAAGTCCTTTCCTACACCTATGTCTTGTAAGTTGCTGACAACTTTTTCTTCTATCACCTTCAGAGTTTTGGGTTTCACATTGAGGTCCTTGATTGATTTGGAGTTTATTTTTGTACAGGGTGAGAGGCAGGGGTGTGTCTTTCATCCATTTGGAGTTGATTTTTTACAAGGTGAGAAGAAGGGGTTTAATTTTGTTCTTCTACAAGTGGTGACCCAGTTTTGTCAACACCACTTGCTGAAGATGCTGTCTTTCCTCCATTAAGTCTTTTTGGCCCCCTCATCAAATATGAGGTGGCTGAAATTGTATGTGCTCAAGTTTGGATCTTCAGTCTTGTTCCTTTGGTCTACAGGTCTGTTTTTGTGCCAGTACCAAGCTGTTTTTATGACTATAGCCCCGTAGTATAGTCTAAAGTCTGGTATAGAAATCCTTCCTGTGTTGCTCTTTTCACTCAGGGTTGTTTTGGCCATTCAGGGTCTTTTGTTGTTCCATACGAATTTAAGAATTTTTTTTTCCAAGCCTGTGAAGAATGTCTGTGGGATTTTAATTGGCATTGCATTAAATTGGTATATTAATTTGGGTAGAATGGACATTTTTACTGCATTAATTTTTCTAATCCATGAGCGTCGGATGTCATTCCATCTTCTGATGTCTTCTTCAACCTACTTCTTCAGGAGATTATAATTTTTGTTGTATAGATCTTTGGTGTCTTTGGTTAGGTTTATTCCTAGGTATTTTATTGTTTTGAGGCTATTCCTTCTTTTCCTTCTTCAGTTGCTAGTTGTTGGTGTAAAGAAAGGCTACTCATTTTTCTAGGTTAATTTGTATCCTACCACTTTACCGAAACTCCTAATTGTTTCTACGATGTTTCTGGTAGAGATTTTAGCATTCCTTAGGTAAACTATCATATTGTTTGCAAAAAGGGATAGTTTGACTTCCTCTTTTCCAATTAGTATTCCTTCAATTTTTTTTCTTGCCTTATTGCCCTAGTCAGTGTTTCAAGCACTATATTGAAGAGGAGTGGTGACAAGGGGCAGCCTTGCCGGATTTCTAACTTTATGGGGTATCCTTCTAACTTTTCTCCATTTAGAATGATGCTGGCTGTGGCTTTCTTGTATAGGATTTTAATTATGTTGAGGAATGATTCTTCCAGTCCAATTCCCTCTAGTACTTTAATCATGAAGGGATGCTGTATTTTGTTGAGGGCTTTTTCTGCATCAATTGAGATGATTGTGTGGTTTTTGTACTTTTATCCATTTATGTGTTTTATTATAATTACTGATTTTCATATGTTGAACCATCCCTGCATCTGGTGTGAATCCAACTTTATCATGGTGGATGATCTTTTTGATGTGGGTCTGTATATGGTTTGCATGTATTTTGCTGAGAATTTTTGCATCTGAGTTCATTGATGGGATGGGTCTGTAATTCTCTTTTTTGTTGCATCTTTTCCTGGTTTTGATATTAGAGTGATGCTGGCTTCATAGAAGGAATTTGGGAGATTTCCCTCTGCTTGAAGCCTTCTGAATAGTTTGAATAATAATGGTTGTAAGGCCTCGTTAAATGTTTTATAGAATTCTGCTGTGAAATCATCTGGGCCTGGGCTTTTTTTAGTTGTGAGGTCTCATTACATTTCCAATTTCTTCATATGTTATGGGTCTGTTAAAGCTGCCAATCTCTTCTTGGTTTAGCTTTGGTAATTCCCAGGATTGCAGATATTCATCCATTTCTCTTAGGTTTTCAAATTTAATAGAGTATATGTTTTTGAAGTATTCCTGTATGACTGTCTGGATCTTTTCACTGTCTGTTGTGATATTTCCCCTTTCATCATGAATTCTATTGATTTGGAGTTGATCTTTCTTTCTTTTGGTTAACTGGGCTAGGGGTCTGTCTATCTTATTTATTCTCTCAAAGAACCAACTTTTGTATTCATTGATTTTTCTGTATTGTTTTCTTTGTTTCTATTTCATTGATTTCTGCTCTGATTTTTGTTATTTCTTCCTGTATGTTGTGTTTAGGCTCATTTGTTGCTGTCTTTCAAGTGTTTGTAGCTGTACTGTTATCTCATTTATTTGTGCTCTTTCTGTTTTTTGTTTGTTTGTTTGTTTGTTTTTTAATGTAGGCACCCAGAGCTATAAACTTCCCTATTAGGACTGCTTTTAAAGTGTCCCATAGGCTTGGGTGTGTTGTTTGTTATTGTCCTTTAGTTCCAGGTATGCTTTTATTTCTTTCTTTATTTCCTCCTTGACCCATTCATTATTCAGGAGTGTGTTGTTTAGTCTCCATGTGTTTGTTTCGGTAGCAGGGCTTATCCTGGTGTTGATATTGAGCTTTATTACACTATGGTCTGATAGAATGCATGAATTTATTTCAATTTTTTTGTATTTGTGGAGTTTTTTTCTGTGTCCAAGTATGTGGTCAGTTTTGAAGAATGTTCTGTGGGGTGCTGATTAGAAAGTGTATTCTCTGGTGATTGGGTGGAATATTTGGAAGATGTCTGTGAGGTCCATTTGCTGTATTGTATTGTTCCATTCAGATGTTGCTTTGTTTATTCTTTGTCTGGTCGATCTGTCCAAAGGACTCAGTGGGGTATTGAAGTCCTCTACTATGACTGTGCTGGGGTTAATCTGTGCCTTGAGGGCCTGTAGAGTTGTGTTTATAAAGATCAATGTACCTGAGTATGGAGCATATACATTCATGATTGTGAAGTCTTCATATTTAATTTTCCTTTTGATAAGGATATAATGTCCCTCTTCATCTCTTCTAATTGCCTCTACTTTGAAGTCTATTTTGTCTGATATTAAAATAGCAACTCCTACTTTCTTTTTGGTACCATTTTCTTGGAATATTTGCTTGGAAAAAAATATTCCAAACAAATGGTACCAAAGTTGGTACCTATTCACCATCCAAAGCAAATGGTACCAAAAGTTGGTGCCTATTCTTGAGGGTGAGATGGGTTTCTTGTAGACAGCATATCCATGGATTCTGTTTCATAATCCATCCTTCCAGCCTATGCCTTTTGATTGGGGAGTTTATTCCATTAATATTTAAGGTTATAATTGAGAGATGTGTGTTGCTTTCTGTCACCTTATTATCTATCCATTTGCATTTTTGGTCTAAGTTTCTACTTCTGCAGTTCTGCTTTTATTAATTTCTCTTTCAAGGTGCCTGGGGGTAGTTGCTCCTCTCCTCTGTCCTTTGAATTGCTTCAAGTATTCTCCAAAGGGTTGGTTTTCTGGACAAGTATTCTTTCATCTTGTTTATGTCATGAAAGATTTTTCTCTTTCCTTCAACTAGAATCGACATTTTTCTGGGTATAGTAACCTGGGTTGGCATTTATAGTCATTTAGCACTGGGAATGCTTTGGTCCACGTTCTTCTTGCTTTCTTAGTTTGCACTAAAAAGTCAGGTGTAATTCTGACAGGTTTCCCCTTATATGTAACTTGTTGTTTTACTCTTGTGACTTTCTTTGTTTGGGGCATCTAGTGTTTTAACTATGATATGGTGAGGGGAATTTCTTCTCTGGTCCAGTCTATTTGGTGTTCTATGTGCTTCTTGTATTTGTATGGGTTTGTCTATTTTTAGTTTGGGGAAATTTTCATCTATTATTCTGTTGACAATATGATCAATACCATTCTCTTGGGATTCTTCTCCTTCCTCTATCTTTATGATACGGAGGTTTGATCTTTTCATAGTGTCCCACATTTCCTGGTTGTTCCTCTCTTGTGTATTTTTAAATTTTTCATAGTCTTTACTTGAGCTTTTTGTTGTTCAGTGTTATCTTCTACGTCTGATATTTTTTTTCTGCTGCTTCCTCCATTCTACTTCTGAAGCTTTTTCCCATTCTTTCCTTTTGATTGGATGACCATTTGATTTCCTTTTTCATTTCTTCCTGTGTTTTCTTTAATATTTCCACTTCCTTTTGGAGCTTCTCAATTTTTTCTTGTAGCTCCTTGTTTCACTCCTTTGTTTCCTTTTCATTTCAGCATGGGATCTTTTCAGTGTTTCCACTTCCTTCCAGAGTTTGTCATTTTGTCCCTCTAATTCATTCTGGAGTGTCATTTTCCCCTTTTAGTTCTTTCGAAGTTTGCCCTTGTCTCCCTCTAGGTCCTTTCTGAGTTTTTCATTCTCTCCTCTTAGTTCCTGGGCTACCTCTAGGGAGACCCCATTGTAGGAGTCCTCCACAGGTTCCATAGAGTTTGGTGTGGAGTTATTCTGTGCTTTTCTCATATTGTTTCCAGGATTGCAGATATTCATCCATTTCTCTTATGTTTTCAAATTTAGTAGAGTATATGTTTTTGAAGTATTCCTGTATGACTGTCTGGATCTTTTCACTGTCTGTTGTGATATTTCCCCTTTCATCATGAATGCTATTGATTTGGAGTTGCTCTTTCTTTCTTTTGGTTAACTGGACTAAGGATCTGTCTATCTTGTTTATTCTCTCAAAGAATAATCCTTTAAATTCTTTAAGTTGAAGGTTATTTATTATTGATTTGGTTTATTTTATTTTATTTTTTTTTTATTTTTTTTTTCTTTCATTTCTTTTTTTTTTTTTTTTTTAATTAATTTTTATTGATGCTTTGTGCATTTCCATACATTTTTTCCAATTCAGTTCAGCTTATTTCCCTTTCCTCCCCCCCACCCCCACCCCATCCCAGATCATGCAATTCTGCCATAACTGGCCTGCATCTTTCTCTAGTTTTTTTTTTTTTCATTTTTAGCTATAAGTGATAATCCATGAGTACAGCTCCTTCATGCAAAACCTATCTGCAAGGCTGTTGTGCTCCAACACCTACAGCCCCACCATGCCAGTGGGGGGTGACAGGTTGTTTGTTCAATCAAGTTGATCAAATGAGTGTCAGACTACATTGCTGTAGTTTACCCATTCACCCCAATCGCAGCCCTACATTCTACCACGCCCCCACTCTTCCGCAGGTTGTTCCCTAGGCTTTAGAAAAGGGGCAACAGGTGGGATGAGAGGTAAAACAGTCCACTCTCTGCTGGAGCTGTTGACTTGGACCTCTGGTCAAATTCTGGCTGAGTTTCCTTCATGGCTGACAGTTTAGTCCAGGAATAACCTGCGATCCTACTGAAGAAGAACAAGCAATTAGATATATAGGTATTTAGCAGCACTAATAGTTGGTAGGTTACTTTAGCATAGACACATGTTTTGATATGTTAATTCCAAGAAATTACAATTTTCCCCCTGTTAAATATAGACAGGGTCTTTCACTGTGGCTTATAACATCTAACCTGTAGAGGATGTAAGCTTGTGGCATCAGCCATGGGTTATTTCTCCAAGGGGAGAGCCAATAGCCAATTAGAATTTGGGATATACAGGCACATGGCTTGCGCTCTGCTGCACAGTAATTCCAGGCAGGTGAGGTGTAAGTGGTTCTGACGGTGGAGTCTTGCTTGACTCAGGGAGACCCATATTTGCTTTATTGATTTAGTGGGCCTTTGGTAACACTCTCTGGCATTCCGAGGCCACTTGTACACTTGCATGTGTGGTCTCAATACATCCCTCCCATGTTTAACGTCAGGTCTTCGGCAGCAGGGTCTTATTGCCTCTCCTCCGTAGGTATCCCAACTTAGAGTCAAGGAGCCCTTAGCTTTTGTGGGGCCTTGGATCTCCCCTGGCCAACATCCCCTGGTAGAACAATCCATTTGCTGATATCAGAGCTTTACTGTATTAATATATTTTGACTGAGTGGATAGCCCTAGGACTTTAGTAATTATATTTGGTTCTGAACAGAGAGTAATCCCTTCCACAGCTCCCATGTCTAGGATAGTTAATTACAGAAAGCAGTTTTACCAGTTTATAACAGTTGGCTCCAATCAACAGCTGGAAAACGACCTCATAATCATCATATTTCCCCTTGTTCTATGGGTGGGAAGGCAAAGAAGTCTCTCATATCAGAACCCTTTCTGCTGGCACCTAGAAGATAATTTTCACTAGGACTCATTATAACTAGTTGTTACATGTAGGATCACAGAGGGGTTCGATGTTTAATGGCAATTGAGGCTTTTTCTTCCTTTGAATGTTCAGACGGGTCAGCCTTTCCGTTGCCACTTTTTGGTACAATCTACTCAATGCAAAGCTGTAATCTTTTCTTTCTCAGCCGTTAAGTTGGTGACGTTTTGTCCTGTGGAACAAACATCTTTTCCCCATAGTTTAGTTTTAAGATTTGAATTGCAGGGGTTTTGATGAAAAGGTTTTCATGTCTTTCTGTATCCCCCCCCTTTTTTTTAGCGTATAAGTCTCCAGAAGATAGTTGAATTATACATGACTATAGGGTGGAGTCAAGGCATAGATTCCATCAAATTCACCCATGTTGTTTTTGGGTGACTATATATATGATTAACTTGGGAAAGCAAACTTAATTTTAACGTTAAAATATCTTAAAGAGAATGCTACAAGATGATAGTGTATAGCAGAAAAATTATAGAGAAACATTTGTATGTGTCAATCCCAAAGTTCTTGCTCTACCGTTTTATGTTAAGCAAATGTGGGCAACAGCGAATTATATCTCCATTTAATTCAGCATGCATTAACCTTTTTATCAGATTCTGTAAACCCATGTTTGATTTAATATACACATGTTTATTTTACTTTTACTAATCCTAAAACACCATGTGTCTGTAGACAGTGTCTAGGGAAAACTGGGTACTTGTTGAAGTCACGTCAATTAAATATGCCTTAATCTGATATACAACCCGTGTCCCTCTCCCACCCATCCCCCTTTCCAATTCACCATTTCAGTGCATTTTCTGATGCAGTCTTTACTGTTCTTTTACTCATGGGCCTCCCTCTCCAATGAGAAATTTTATATCTGGGTTGTTGGTACTGCATCCACATATGAGGGACACCATTTGTCGTTTGTTTTTTGGGGACTGTGTTACTGTCCTTTAACATAATGTTTCCAGCTCCATCCATATTACCTGCAAATTTCATAATGTATCGTTTCTCTCTTAACTGCTGCATAAGTATTCCACTTGTATAAAGTACCTACATTTCTCTATCCTATCCACTGTCTGATGAGGGCACTTGGGCTGGTTCCAGCTTTTTGCTATTGTGAACAGAGCTGCCAATAAACATGAGCTGTGCATGTATCTTTGCAGTAAAGTTGTGTCTTGTGGGTATATACCCAGGAGTGGTATGACTGGGTCAATGGAAGGCTCATTTTGAGTCTTCTAAGGGTTCTCCACACTGCTTTCCATAAGTGGCTGTACAAGTTTACATTCCCACCAGCAATGGATGAGTGTTTCCCGCTTTCCCCACAACCTCTCCAGCACTTGGTTTCATTATTTACTGACCTAGCCAGTCTTATTGGAGTAAGAGGTGGTATCTCAGAGTGGTTTTATTTGCATTTCCTTAATTATCAGACGATGTCTAGACACTTCTTAAGGTGTTTCTCGGCCATTCTAACTCCTCCTTCTGTGAAGTCTCTGATTCAGCATCTTTGCTCCATCTTTTGAGATGATCATTTGTTTTCTTTCTTATCTTTGTTTTTTGAGTAGTTTATACTCTGGAAATCTAATGCTTTGTCAGATGTACTGCTGTGAAGGTTTCCTCCACCACTCTGTGGGTCTTCTCCTCACTTCCTTTATTGCTTCCTATTGATGTACAGAAGTTTTGAGTTTAATGAGGTGCCATTTGTCAATTATCGGTTATTTCTTGTGCAGCTGCTGTCTGGTTTAGGAAGTCTTTTCCTAGCACCTATGTCTTGTAGTCTGCTGCCAAGCTTCTCTTCTATCCCTCCAGAGTTTGGGGTTTCACGTTGAGGTCTTTGGTCCATTCTGGAAGTTGACCTTTGTACAAGGTGAGAGGTAGGGTTTAATTTCATTCTTCTACAAGTGGTGATCCAGTTTGCCAGCAACTTGCTGAAGATGCTGTACTTTCTTCCATTGTGTTCTTGGCCCCCTTGTCAAATATGAGCGTGGCTGAAATTTGTATGAGCTCAGAGTTTTTATTCCATTGGTCAACTGGTCTGTTTTTGTGCCAGTACCAGGCTGTCTTTATGACTATAGCCCTATATAGTTTGATGTCTGGTATAAGCGATCCCCCCCATATTGCGTTCTTTCACTCAGGGTTGCTTTGGCTATTCGGGGTCTTTTGTTTTTCCAAATGAAAATTGAGGATTTTTTTTCCCGCCTGTGAAGAAACTCTTGGGGATTCTGATTGGGATCGCTTAAATCTGTACACTAGTTTTGGGTAGAGATGGACATTTTTACTATATTTTATTTCCCAATCCATGAGCATGGGAGGTTTGTCCATCTTCTGATGTCTTCCTCAATTTCCTTTTCAGGGGTTTAAAATTTTTTGATGTGTAGAGATCTTGGTGTCTTTGGTTAGGTTTGTTCTAGGTATTTTATTGGTTTTTGAGGCTATTGTGAGTGGGAAAGGTCTCCTTGTAGTCCTTCTCAATTGCTTGTTGTTGGTGTACAGAAAGGCTACTGATTTTTCTAGGTTTATTTGTATCCTGCCACTTTATCAAACTCTTAATCATTTTTCTATTGAGGAGTTTCTGGTGGAAGTTCTTAGCATCCCTTAGGTGACAATCATATTATTCAGACAAAAAGGGTAGCTTGACTTCCTCTTTTCCAATTAGAACTCCTTTAATTTCCTTTTCTTGCCTTATTGCCCTAGCTAGGGTTCTAGCACTATATTGAAGAGGTGGTGACAGGGCAGCCTTGCCCAGTTCCCTACCTTTAAGGGGAATGCTTCTGTCATTTCCCCATTTAGGATGATATTGGCTGTGGGTTTTCTGTATATGGCTTTGATTACATTGAGGAATGATCCCTCCAGACCAATTCCCTCCAGGACTTTAAACATGAAAGGGTGCTGGATTTTGTCAAAGGCTTTCTCCGCATCTATTGAGATGATGGCGTGGTTTTTGTCCTTCAGTCCATTGATATGTTTGATGATGTTTATTGATTTTCGTATGTTGAACCATCCCTGTGATTTGGTTTATTTTAAAGATACAATTTGATTCATTATCTTGTATTTTATGAGTTTTAACAAACTGTGTGTTTCAAGAAACTAGTCCATTGCACCAGGGTTATCATTTGTGCTCTACTTCCCATTACTTTAGAATCATTTTAATGCCTGGTATCTTCTCTTTCATTTATTATATGAATTACTTGCTTTGTATCCATTTGTTAAAGTGAGACTGGATAGAGGCATCAATTTTACTGATCTTAAAAGCAACTTTTGGTTTTATTGATTTATCAATTGTCTGACTATAATTTCATTTACTCATGCTGTGAATTTTTATTTAATCTATAGCTTTTTATTTAAAATTAATTTCCTATCTATTTATAGCTTCTGTGACTTGAACAGACTAGTCCTGGCTTCTCTGTACAACTCAAACTTTGAGCCATTTAGATTATCATTATCTCCTAGTGTACCACATATTTTAGATTTTATTTTGAGGTTTTGTTTGGTTCCTGTTTCATGGAGAGGTGATATTTAAATATCTCAAAGTATTTAAGAATCGTTCTATTATTCTATTATTGACGTTTAGTTCAATTCCTTGGTTGACAAAGAACAATGAACATTATATATTTAAAAAAAATAAAAGCCATTTTATTGTTGAGAATGTGTTCTCTCTGGTTAATGTTCCATATTGTATTCAGAAAAATATCCATTCTATACTTCAAAAGATAGACTAACAGTGGTGATTATACCTCATTAATTGGTGGTGCTAAGTTAAACTATATCCTTATTGATAACTCCACCTCTTGTACTTGCCCTTGTATGATAAAGGGATGTTAAAACAAAGCTATAATAGTAGACTCATTTCTTCCTTCCTTATATCTCAATTATTTTCTGTTTAACACATTTTGATACACCTTAGGATTTAAGTCAAAGTTTGACCTAAAGCTGACTCTGTGTTTTAAATTTGACCTAAAGATGTATCTATGCAGTGAACTGTACTAGAACTGTTAGCAACCTGTAACCTGAGTTGGAAGAATACTCTTGCCTCAAGAGGCTGAGTCTCAGGCATCCCAGCAGCAGAACTTCCAGCCAGCCAGAGAGGGAGAAGCTTCCAATGTCTGACTGATTGTATTACACAAATGCTGACTTCATCCAATCAGCTCCTTTCCATATATCATTACTATTTTTGTTTATGAATATGGGCTATTTGTGTGTTGAAGTAGAACATCCTGAACCATGCTCAGTCCAGAGGACAGAAGTAGAATTCAAGACAGAACTTCCAGTGACCCTCAGGAGAACCAAATAACCAAACTAGACAGTTTAGTGGGTACAGTGGGTGAGAATATTTTCTCTATTTTTAAATTTAACATAATTTATCATCATCATTAGTGTGTGTGTGTGTGTGTGTGTGTGTGTGTGTGTGTGTGTGTGATGTTTGGCTAGTCAAAGGACAATTTTGTGGAATTTGTTTTCTCCTTCTACCTTTACATGGTTTCTGCAGATCGAACCCAGATCCTGAGGCTTGGAAGCAAGCACCTTTACCAGCCAAGCCATCTTACTGGCTGCGGAGAATAATTTTTCTATCTGATTTCAACGTTTCCTTAGTTTGTGTTTTGAGTTATATGTGATTGTTTGAACAAATATTTGACCCAGACTGGTTTTGAAATTTGATCTGGAATCACAAATAATTGCTGAGTAATATCTTTAAGCTAAATTTGCTAACTTTATCTTTTGACAGTTTTAGCCAACCATGCAATGGCCTTAGACCCTCTTGAGGAACAGAGGAGAGACACTGTGTGATAGTTCTCACTCTAGCATACTTGGAGGCTGATACACAAGTCTTGTCCGCTGGATTAAAGGGAAAAGGAACAAAAAGCAACCACCAGCAGCTGTCCTTAAACCTTAGGGCCAAAGGCTGATAACCTTTCCCTAGCCCACCTGTCTTCATCTGACATCCACACCAGGCAGCGCCCTATCGCCAATCCTGGACTCCCAGGCTGCCGCTTGATTAGCGCTTTCAGCCTAAATTCTGCCTGCACACACTCAACACACACCAGTCACTGTGCTGATTGCACTCACTGGACTTCCCTGGCTGGCATCCGATTGATTTTCCTCAGACAAATTCCACTAGCAAACACCACTTAAGCCTGATGGGCTAAATAAGAGACCAGAGATTCCTATCTGATGGTGAAAAGAACCCATTTATTCATCCACAGCATTGTTTTTATACCCAGAGTGATGTCATATCTCAGGGCCTGCTTTCAGACCCCCTCCCTCATGTTCTGTAAATATCAGGAGTACTTGTTAGAGTCTTTAATCCCAGGGCTGTCTCAAGGGTTTGCTAGTGCAGGCAAATGCCACCTAAGGCCAGGTTTCCCTGTAAACAGACAAGCAGGTAATTTAGCACAATGTAGCCACCGGTGGCCTCTTTCTACCTACAGCTGTGGAGCCTTGGTAGATCTAGACTTCTTCCCACGAAGCCCTGAAGTATGAGCTCCCTTTGTTCTGGTCTCTCTTCCTTTGGCATTGAGCTCTCAGTCTTTTGGGGGTTGTGTTATTACTTTTCTAATCACACATGAAAAAAGCATCTTAAGGAAGGAAGAGTTTATTTTTGCTCATAATTTGGCAGCATGAGCAGGAGGCAGCTGCTCACATTGTATCCACAATCATGAAGGAGAGAGAGGTGAATGCTGGTGCTCAGCTCACCTTCTCCTTTGTATGCAGTCCAGGATCCTAGCTGATAGGATGGTGACAACATCTAGGGTATGTCCTCCATCTTCAATTAATCCAATCAAGAAACTACCTCAGAGTGATGTCCAGAGGTTTGTCTCCTAGATGATCCTAGGTCCTGTCAAGTTGACTGTATTAACCTTCAGAGGGGGTATTTATACCCAGAGTTTTGTGCTCTAAGAGAGCATATGATATTGATATTAAGAGCTAGTCTGTCCTAAGCCAGGCATGGTGGTACAGACCTTTAATCCCAGCACTCGGGAGGCAGAGGCAGGTGGATCTCTGTGAGTTCAAGGCCAGCCTGGTCTACAGAGTTCCAGGCCAGCTGGGACTACAGGGAGAACCTGTCTAAAAAAAATGCTAGTCTGTCCTATAAGAAAACACATAACCTTTGGAAGTTAAGAAAGAGTCAATGCTGAGTCCTGTACAGAGGCTTTAGTGTGCTCAAGTCATATAGAATGGACCTGAGCTCAGAAGAAGGTATAGTAACTGGAAAATAGAGACTCATGGAACCATGTATATACTACAACTCTTCTGTGCTTAGACAGATCTTTGTCATTGTTTCTGTTATGAAACACTAGACTTATAAACATTTTGTTTGATCACAGTTCAGAAGGCTTTATGCCGTGATCTGTTGACTCCATCCCTTTAGGTCTGTACAAAGTAGTGTGTGCTGGTGGGAATGTGTTAGAGAGAACAATTGTTCAGTTTATGGCCAGAAAGAAAAAAAAGAAAGAGGAAGAGACCAGGGTCCCACATTTCCTTCTGTGATATGCCCCCTGTGACCTAAGGAAACTCCATAGGGCCCAGCTTCCCTAAAGGCTCCACCACCTCCCAACAGCACCACCATGTAACCCAAGCTTGTTACATTCAGCTTTTGGACATCATGTTTCCATACCACAGCATCCTCTATCTGTATTTGATGTGTAAAAACAGTAAAAATCTAGAAAGCCAAACCTGCTCTGACTGTCGCTTTCCAGAGAAATACATGAATAAATTTTGCCAATAATCACTTAGAATTACAGAACCCACAGACAGTAAAGTTTAATTTGAATTATATTCTATATTATTGGGGTACTCTAAAACGAGAAGAATAAAAAATCAATTCAGTCAAGCTCAATAGGAGGCAGGGCCTAGGCAGATAGGTCAGTTAGTAAATTATATGCAATGCAAATATATGGACCTAAGTTAGAGCCCCAACACCTTGAAAACAGCTGGGTTTCATAGCACAGTATTGTAATCCCAGTACTAGGGAAGTGGAGTCAAGAGGATCCCTGGGGCCCAGATCTAGTTGAATCAGAGTCCTAGATTCAGAGGGAGACCCTGTCTCAACAAGGTGGAAGGTGCCTGAGGAGGAACACTTGACTTTGTTCTCTGGCCTCCATATGCACATGAGCACAAGCAACTACACACACACACACACACACACACACACACACACACACACATGCACGTGCGCGCGCGCACAATCATCAGATGCATTTAAAAGATTAAATGAATCAAAACCTGCCTCTTCACAAAAAAGTAAGTGGTCATGTGTCTTTACAGTTACAATTATATGTTCAGAGAGGACAATGCTGTACATATTTTATGTGAACAGCAAGGGATGACAAATTATAGACTATCATGTACTGAATGTCTTGGACATTTCACATCACAAAGTAGAAATGAAACTGCCTACTCATACACTAATTGTCTAATGGCATAGACCAAAGTGTCTTCCTTCTGGGGCAAGAATCAGCTAATCTATTTAGCTCTCTCAAGTTCTTTTCTCTCTTTCTATTTGATATTGTGTCAGCCTTGTCACTCAGTGGACTCTCTCAGTGGACCTGGGAAGATACCCTCAATTGAGGATTTACGTAAATCAGGCAGGCCTGTGGTTATCTGTGCAAGATTAACATCTTAATTGATGTAGGAAGGCCCAGCCCACTGAGGGCAGTGCCATTCCATCAGCGGGGAGGAGAAAGCCAGATGAGAGAAGGTGGGCAGCATTTCCTCTGCTCTTGACCGTGAATATGATGTTTCTAGATGCCAGAGTTCCTGCCTTGACTTGCCTTCGGTACCGGAGTATAACATAGACTATGACTGTGCTGGGCATGGTGGTACATGCCTTTAATCCTAGCACTTGGGAGGCAGAGGCAGGCGGATCTCTGTCAGTTCAAGGCTACTCATCTACAGAGTGAGTTCCAGGCCAGCTGGGCCTGGAGACCCTGTCTCAGAAAGACAGAACACACCTCTTCTCAAACCTTCTCTGCTACCACCTTCTTGATTTGAGCTGTGCCAAACTGTTTTCTTCTGGCACTCTTATATGTATGGTCTGGAGACATTGAAATTTCCAGGTTTTCATGTCCCAGAGCAAAGAAATCAACCAAGGATAAATAGTGATAGAAATAGAGACTATTTATTAAGAAATAGAAAGGCATTCCTGAGAATGGACATGGTCCAGGGAGCTGAGAATGGTTAAAGTGTGATGGGTCCCGGCCACCAGCATGCAGAATCTTTCTGGGTCATTAACATAGCACCCAACTTCTTTGGCACTGAGGGTTTTCCAGTTTTTCTAGTGCATGCTGTTTCATGACCTATTACATTTTCAGGCTTCCTCTGTTATTTGTTTCATTCATAAATTAATTTTGATGCCTCTGGAATCTCCTTTTTTCCCATGTTTTCCCTCTAGAACATCTTCCTTCTAAATTATTTTGGTTTTGTTTTTTTTATTTTTGGGTTTTTGGTTTTTTTTAATATATATTTTGTACAAGATTATCAAATCTAGACCCGTGTCCCCCACCCTATCCCCCCACCCCACCAGAGCTCATGTATTCTGCCAAACATACCTTTCATCTCTTTCTCAGTCTTTCTCAATATTCTCCATGTGGAAGTTGACTGTTTTGACTAGAAGTTCACTGTATCACTCAGTTATTTGATGCAGTCCTTTCTGTTGTTGTTGTCATTGTTGTTATTTCCAATATGCATCACTCCCAACTGCTTGGACAAAAGCTCAAGGGGCCATGCACAAGAAATACTTACAACTAGGTAATTGGCACTAGCATCCACAGATGAGGGATACCATTCGTCGTTTGTTTTTCTGGGACTGTGTTACTTCACTCAGCATGATGTCTTCTAGGTCCAGCCATTTTCCTGCAAAGCTCACGATGTCATCTTTCTTTACTGCTGCAAGGAACTCCATTATGTAGATGTACTACATTTTCTCTATCCACTCCTGAGTTGGGGGGGCACTCGGGTTGGTTCCAACTCCTTGCTATTGTGAAGAGAGCTAAAATAAACATGGGTATGCATGTATCTTTGTGGTGGGGTGAGTCTTGAGGGTACATGCCTAGGAGTGGTATGGCTGGGGCGGGTGGCAAGTTCATTCCAGGTCTTCCAAGGGTTCTCCACACTGCTTTCCATAGTGGCTGTATGTGTTTACATTCCCACCAGCAGTGGATGAGTGTTCCCCTTTCCCCACAACCTCTCCAGCACTTGGTATCATTTGTTTTCTTGATCCTAGCCAGTCTTATTGGAGTAAGATGATATCTTAAAGTGGTTTTGATTTGCATTTACTTAATGGTTAGTGATGTTGAACACTTCTTAAGGTGTTTCTCAGCCATCTCTAATTCCTCTCTTGTGAAGTCTCTGTTCAGCTCTTTGCTCCATCTATTGAGTGGGTCATTTGTTTTCTTTCTTCTTTGTTTTTTGAGTAGTTTATATATTCTGGAAATCAATGCTTTGTCAGTTGTTTCTGTGGTGAAGGTTTCCTCCCACTCTGTGGGTTTTCTCTGCACTTCCTTGATTGTTTCTTTTGATGTACAGAAGCTTTTGAGTTTAATGAGGTCTCATTTGACAATTGCTGACCTTAATTCTTGTGCAGCTACTGTCTGATTTAGGAAGTCTTTTCCTACACCTATGTCTTGTCTGCTGCCAACTTTTTCTTCTATCGCCTTCAGAGTTTGGGGTTTCACGTTAATCCATCTGCAATTGACTTTTGTATAGGGCAAGAGGTAGGAGTTTAATTTCATACTTCTAAAAGTGGTGATCCAGTTTTATCAATACAACTTCCTGAAGATGCTGTCTTTTCTCCATTGTGTCTTCTTGTCCCCCTTGTCAAATATGAGATGGCTGAAATTGTATGGGCTCAATTTTGGAACTTCGGTTTTGTTCCATTGGTCAACAGGTCTGTTTTTGTGCCAGTACCAGGCTGTTTTTATGACTACAGCCCTGTAGTATAGTTGAAGTCTGGTATAGAGGTTCCCCCCTGAGTTGCTCTTTTCACTCAGGGTTGTTTTGGCTATTCAGGGTCTTTTGTTTTTCCAAATGAATTTCAGGACTTTTTTTTACCAAGCCTGTGAAGAAACTCGGGGATTTTGATTGGGCATGCATTAAATCTATACAAGAGTTTGGGTAGAATGGATATTTTTACAATGTTAATTTTCCCAATCCATGAGCCTGGGAGGTTTTTCAATCTTCTGATGTCTTCTTCAATTTCTTTCTTTAAGAGTTTAAAATTTTTGTTGTAGAGATCTTTGGTGTTTTTGGTTAGGTTTGTTCCTAGGTATGTTATTGTTTTTGAGGCTATTGTGAGAGGGAAGGTCTCCTTGATTTCCTTCTCCAGTAGCTTGTTTTTGGTGTAAAGAAAGGCCACTAATTTTTTTAGGTTAATTTTATATCCTGCCACTTTGCTGAAGCTGTTAATCATTTCCAGGAGTTTTCTGGTGAAGTTTTTAGCACCCCTTAAGTAAACAATCATATCATAAGCAAATAGGGAGAGCTTGCCTTCCTCTTTTCCAATTAGTAATCCTTTAATTTCCTTTTCTAGCCTTATTGCCCTAGCAAGTGTTTCAAGCACTATATTGAAGAGGAGTGGTGACAGCGGGCAGCCTTGCCAAGTTCCTACCTTTAAAGGGAATGTTTCTGTCGTTTCCCCATTTAGGATGATATTGGCTGTGGGTTTCCTATATATGGCTTTGATTACATTGAGGAATGATCCTTCCAATCCAGTTCCCTCTAGGACTTTAAGCATGAACGGATGCTGGATTTTGTCAAAGGCTTTTTCAGCATCAATTGAGATGATGTGGTCTTTGTCTTTCAATCCATTTATGTGATTGATGATGTTTATTGATTTTCATATGTTGAACCATCCCTGCATCTCTGGTATGAATCCAACTTGGTCACGATGGATGATCTTCTTGATGTGAGTCTGTATGCGATTTGCCAGTATCCTGTTTAGAATTTTGGCATCTGTGAGCATTAGGAAGATAGGTCTATAGTTCTCCTTTTTAGTCTCATCTTTGCCTGGTTTTGGTAATAGAGTGATGCTGCCTTCATAGAAGGAATTTGGGAGGATTCTCTCTGTTTGTATCCTTCTAAACAATTTCAATAATAATGGTTGTAGGTCTTTTTGAAATGTTTTATAGAATTCTGCTGTGAAACCATCTGGGCCTGGGCTTTTTTTAGCTGGGATGTTTCTTATTACATCTTTAATTTCTTCATGTATTATGGGTCTGTTTAAGCTGTTGATCTCTTTGTGGTTGAGCTTTGGTTATTCCCAGGATTTCAGATATTCATTCATTTCTTCTAGGTTTTCAAACTTGGTAAAGTATAGGTTTTTGAAGTATTCCTATATGATTTTCTGGATCTTTTCATTATCTGTTGTGATGTTTCCCTTTTCATCATGGATTGTATTGATTTGGAATTGTTCCTTCTTTCTTTTGGTTAACTGGGCTAGAGGTCTGTCTATCTTGTTTATTCTTTCAAAGAACCAACTTTAGGATTCATTAATTTTTTTTTGTATTGTTTTCTTTGTTTCTATTTCATTGATTTCTGCTCTGATTTGTGTTATTTCTTCTTTCTGTTGTGTTTAGGGTTCATCTGTTATTGCCTCTCAAGTGCTTTTATTTTTTTTTATTTTTTTTAAATGTCTTCTTTTTAATTTTTTTTTTAATTTTATTTTTGTGTGTGTATGAATGTACTGTCTGCATGTAGGTTTGTTCACCTCTGTTGTGCAATGCCATGGAGGTCAGAAGAGGGCGTCGGATTCCCCTGGAACTGGAGTTAAAGATGGTTCTCAGCTGCCATGTGGGTGCTGGGGATTGAACCCGGGTCCTCTGCAAGAGCAGTAGGCGCTCTTAACCGCTAGGCTATCTCTCCTTTAAACGTCTTCTTTGGCACATATATTCACCTCCACACTTTATGCCGTG
Source organism: Rhizomys pruinosus (assembly GCA_009823505.1). Classification (NCBI taxonomy): domain Eukaryota; kingdom Metazoa; phylum Chordata; class Mammalia; order Rodentia; family Spalacidae; genus Rhizomys; species Rhizomys pruinosus. Next base: position 674,488 of record VZQC01004706.1, read on the forward strand.
CACAGTCCTACCTGAGGGATGAAGCTCTATCTTCCTTATTACAACACTTATTTTTATTACTCTCTGCATTTCCCTCAGACAATAGTTTCCAGCAGACACATGCATGGACAATGACTATTTTAATTATAAAAGATAATACTGCTATTTCTCACTTATGGTTTCTCTTAATGTTTTCCCACAACAAATTTCTATAGATTCCAAACAGAATCAGTCCTTTCACACTTGTAAGAACTAAAAACACTAACTTAACATGTACCCAAGCTGCAACTGTGCAAGCTGAGGCCTCCGTATTTAATTATCTCAATGGCCATATCAGAATAAATGATAAGGATATTTGTCCTCAGTAGTCCATCCTCCAACCACTGTGTCCCTCAGAACTTATTGGGCTCCACTGGGGCCTTGTGGGGATAATATAGATAGATAGGAAAACTTTTTCTCAAGTGCTTTTAGCTGTAGTCTTAGATCATTCACTTGTGCTCTTTCTGTTCTAATGTAGGCACCCAGTGCTATAAACTTCCCTCTTAGTACTGCTTTTAAGGTATCCCATAGGTTTTCTTGTGTTGTATTGTCATTGTCATTCAGTTTCAGGAATGCTTTTATTTCTTTATCTCTTCCTTGACCCATTCATTATTCAGGAGTGTGTTGTTTAATCTCCATGTGTTCTTGTAGGCAGCAGGGCTTATCCTGGTGTTGATGTTGAGCTTTATTGCACTGTGGTCTGATAGAATGCATGAAATTATTTCAATCTGTTTGTATTTGTAGAGGTTTCTTCTGTGCCCCAATATGTGGTCGATTTTGGAGAATGTTCCATGGGGTGCTGAGTAGAAAGTGTATTCTCTGGTATTAGGGTGGAATATTCGGTAGAGGTCTATGAGATCCATTTGGTGTATCATATCGCTCAGTTCAGATGTCTCTCTGTTTATTCTTTGTCCTGTTGACCTGTCCAAAGGACTCAGTGGGGTATTGAAGTCCCCTACGATGAGTGTACTGGGGTTAGTGTGTGTAGTCCTGGAGAATTGTCTTTATAAAGTTTGGTGCACCAGAGTTTGGTGCATATATATTCATAATTGTGAAAACTTCTTGGTGCATTGTTCCTTTGATAAAAATGTAATGGCCTTCTTTGTCTCTTCTGATTTCTTTTACTTTGAATTCTATTTTGTCTGATATTAAAATAGCAACACCTGCTTTCTTTTTGGTACCATTTGCTTGGAATATTTTTTTCCATCCTTTCACTTTAAGGTAGTGCCTGTCCTTGAAGGCAAGATGTGTTTCTTGTAGATAGCATATCGATGGGTTCTGTTTCCTAATCCAATCTCTCAGTCTATGTCTTTTGATTGGGAAATTTAGTCCATTAATAGTTAAGGTTATGACTGATAGGTTTGTGTTGCTTCCTTTTGTCTTATTATCCATTTGCGGTTTTGGTTTAGGTTTCTACTTCTGCAGTTATGCTTTTATTGATTTCTCTCTCTAGGTGCCTGGGAATGGTTGCTCCTTTCTTCCATCCTTTGAATTGCTTCAAGTATTCTCTGAAGGGTTGGTTTTCCGGACATGTATTCTTTCATCTTTTTTATGTCATGGAAGGTTTTTCTCTCTCCTTAAATTATAATCGACATTTTTGCTGGGTATAGTAATCTGCATTGGCATCTATTGTCCTTTAACACTGAGAATGCTTGGCTCCAGGTTCTTCTTGCTTTCATAGTTTTCACTGAGAAGTAAGTTGTAATTCTGATAGGTTTCTCCTTACAGGTCACTTGTTGTTTTTCTATTGGGGCTTTAAGGATTTTGTCTTTGTTTTGGGTGTCTAGCATTTTAACTATGGTGTGGTGTGGAGAGTTTCTTTTCTGATCTTGTCTACTTGGAGTTCTATGTGCTTCTTGTATTTGTATTGGTTTGTCTTTTTTTAGTTTGGGGAAGTTTTCATCTATTATTCAGTTGAAGATCTGATCAATACCATTCTCTTGGGATTCTTCTCCTTCCTCTATTCCTATGATGAGGAGGTTTGATCTCTTCATAGTGTCCCACAGTTCCTTGTTGTTCCACTTTTTTGTATTTTTAAATTTTTCATAATCTTTACCTGAAGTTTTTAGTTGTTCTGTGTTATCTTCCAGGTCTGATATTCTTTGCTCTGCTTCCTGCAGTCTGCTTCTGAGGCTTTTTCCATTCCCTTCCTCTTGATTGGATGAGTGTTTGATTTCCTCTTTCATTTCCTCTTCTGATTTCTTTAGTAGTTCCACTTCCTTTTGGAGCTTCTCAATGCCTTCCTGTAGCTATTTGCTTCGCTGGTTGGTTTCCTTTTTTCAACATGGGATCTTTTCAGTGTTTCCACTTCATTCTTGAGTCTTCTTTCTCTTAATTCTTTGATTTGCTCTTTATAATCTTGTACTTCTTTTTTTTTCCAGTAGGCAAAATAACTATTTTTAATATTTTTCATTTCCCAAATGTATTTATAAATGATTCAGAATTTTTAATATTTTGACAAACATTTTATTTTTTTATTGGTGCTTTGTGCATTTCATACATCATTTTCCAATTCAGATAAGGCATATTTCCCTTTCCCTTCCCCCCTACCCCCACCCCATCCCAGATCATGCATTTTGCCATAACTGTCCTGCATCTTTCTCTCAGTTTTTTTTCATTTTTTAGCTATAAGTGATGATCCATGAGTACAAGCACCCCCACAGTCCCACCATCCAGCAGGGGGTGAGGGGTTGTATGTTCAATCAAGTTGATCAAATGAGTGTCCAGACTACATTGCTGTAGTTTCACCATTCACCCCAATCGCAGCCCTTACATTCTACCACGCCCCCTCTTCCACAGATTGTTCCCTAGGCTTAAGAAAGGGGCACAGGTGGATGAGAAGCAAAACAGTCCACTCTCTCTGGAGCTGTTGTCTTGGACTCTTGTCAATTCTGGATGTTTCCTTTCATGGTCTGACAGTTTGTCCAGGAATAACCTTTAAATCCTACTAAGTATGTTCATGATTGTGCTTCTGATATCTGTGTCCTGGGCCATCCCCAGGGGAATCCCACCGTAGGAATCTTCCACAGGTTTGGTAGAGCTTGGTGTGTGCTTATCCAGCACTTTTTGCATTTTGTCTCTTCTTTGTGTTCCTGGCATATGGGCTTCTCCTGGCCTGTATCCAATGTGAGTCCCAAATGCCTCTTCACTGTATTGAAGGCTTGCTTTACTTGCCTCCTTCAGATGCCTTCGTAATCCCAGTTGGCAATGGGGGATGTGTGCTCTTTAGCCTGTGCCCTAGTACCTACACTTCAGGTGGTCTTGGGAGATCTCAGATCTCAAGAGTCTCACAACCCCACCCTTTATACCAGCTGGGAGGTTAACTCTGCCTCCACAACCACAAAAGCCAATTAAGCCAAAGACAACACTAGATGAACTAGATTAAATTGAACAACAATCCCCCTTGCTGAAGCACCCAGCTCCTACCTACCTACCTGTGCTTCAGGTGGTCTTGGGAGATCTCCCCTTCTAAATTATTTTGAACTTCCTCTTTAAGCTTTACATACACAAATAAAATTTTATAGTTGGGTGTGGTGGCTCGCTTCTTTAATCTCAGCCCTCAGGAGGCAGATCTCTGTGAGATCCAGGCCATTCTGGTCCACGCAGTGACTTCTTTGAGGGCAGAACTAGGGATATTTTGTCAAAACCACAACAACAACAACAGCAGCAGCAACAACAACAACAACAAAAAGAATCATCAGTAATCTAAGGGCATGGTGAAACAAGATAGGATTCTGACTGAACTAGTCTGGAGCACTCTTTCTATTCATCTTTACCTCAATTTTTAGAGTGGGTTATCTTTTTGTTAAATTACCTTCTTGCCCAAAGGAGCCAGAAATATTGCTGAAAAGCTTTTGAACTAAATTCTGAAATTTTGTTCCAAATAAAATTCAATGGGCCATGATACAGTCTTGCAGGCAAAAGCAACACAAACCTATTAGAAAAATCATAGAAAAATGTTCACCCTCAGATATATACCTTTAATCTCATCTCTGTGAGTTCACAGTTTGCCTGATCTCCATGGAGAGTTCCATACCAATCTAGCCTACATAGTAAGACCCTGTCTCAAAAAAAAGAAATTGTTTAAAAATATCTTAAGCACGAAATGCAAGAAAGACTATTTCCTACAAGAACTATAATGATATTGTCTTCACTACCTACAAGTAGACTTCATTTTAAGCCAAATAATCTAAGAAACATAAGTTAAAGTAGGAAATTATAGATAAAGCCATTTTGGATTTCCAAAATCAGGCACTAAGTTTCCTTGCCCAAGAATACTTTGATGAGATGGAGTGCATTCAGGGTGATATGGTTGTAGACTCCCAAAAATACTTAGAAAACATCGTCTGTTGCATATTATGGTCTGCAATTAGACCCAGTAGCTAGGACAAATCCTAATTATTTAAAAACAGTAACAGCAGCAAATTGTTCCAGGTCTCAATTGAGCTAGTTTTAGAGAATGAAGCTTCTTTATGGGCTCCACATGCTGTGAAATTCTATTAAATTTCAATCAAACTCAGCCCCTTTTAGGAAGTACACAAACATCTTATGAAATTCTTTTCATTACTGTTGTTTCTTTCTGATTCCCTTCTAAATTGCTGTAACTTACTTAAGCCTGATACTCTAAGGCTGTGACCAGAGTCCCAGTTATAAAAGTGTTGTTTCAGAATAAGTGACTCTCTTGTTAGCTCACCATACTTTGTTAACAGGAATTCTGCCAAAGTCTCAAAAGGAAAATATCAGACTGGTGCAAACTACATATTGAGACTTAAACTTTCTTTTTTTTTTTAATTTTTCTTTATTTCAGTATGTGTATGAATGTACTGTCTGCATGCAGGTGTGTGCACCCGTGTCGTGCAATGCCTCGGAGGTCAGAAGAGGGTGTCGGATTCCCCTGGAACTGGAGTTAAAGATGGTTCTTAGCTGCCATGTGGGTGCTGGGGATCGAACCCGGGTCCTCTGTAAGAGCGGTCGGCGCTCTTAACCTCTAGGCCATCTCTCCAGCCCCGAGACTTAAACTTTCTTAAGGAATGTCCTGTCCATCCTATCCTACCTGTGTTTATGGAACCCTTCTTACTGGAGTAGGCAGGTGACAGGATTTAAGCCTGCAGTCTCAGATCTGCACATCAGAGATGGTAACTCTGCCTTTAAAACACATACATAGGGACACAACTAAACAGAAAAGGAATAAAGACAGAAAGGCAGCTATATGAAATTTGAACCAAAAATCTCAAAAATCTTTTCCACAAATATAAATTTAAATTATAGTCTGGGAAAGAAATCTTCCATTAACTTGAAAACAGTTTTAGACCCATTTTTTTATTTCTTTACTATTTTTTATGTGAGTGTACTGTCTATATGTAGATTGGTGAACCCATGTCATGCAATGCCACGGAGGTCAGAAGAGAGTGTCAGATTCCCCTGGAACTGGAGTTAAAGATGGTTCTTAGGGGCCATGTGGATGCTGGGAATTGAACCTGGGTCCTCTGCAAAAGCAGTCGACACTCTTAACCACTGAGCCATCTCTCCAGCCCCTAGACCCAAATTTTAAAAAGAATGAAGAAGAGGAGAGAACAAAAAGGAGGAGGAGAAGGGGGAGGAGGAGAAAGAGGAAGAGGTTAGTCAATTTTGTAATTACTGTGCTTGAAATATAGTTAAAATTTTAGACATAGATATAAAATATTCATATATATGTATGTCTCTGTATGTTCTATATTTTTCTATATACCTATGATATAAATTTTAGACATAGATATAAAATATTCATATATATGTATGTCTCTGTGTGATCTATATTTTTCTATATACCCATGATATTTCCATATTATCATCCCAGAAATATATGTTTGATCATATTTAAGAAGAATAAGCACTGACCTCCTATACCTTATATGGCAGTTATTCATTATGTGGCTGGTATGGTTAATATTGTCACACTGACAAGGTATAGAATCACCTTGACAACTAATTTATGTTATGCTTTGATGTTTTTAAGTTATGATGGCATGTCTATAAGAGTTTCTGATTGGGTTAATTGAAGTAAGAAGACCCATCCTAAATGTCAGTGGCATTATTTCATGGCTCAGTCCCCAGACTAAATAAAAAGGAGAAAGCTAGCCAAGCATTCACCATCTCAACTTCCTGACTGAAGACGCAATGTGACCAGTTGCCTCAAAAGCATCTGCACTATGACTCCTGTGACCATGATGGACTTTACCCTTACACTGTATTTGAACCAGAAGAAACCCTTCCCTCCATAATTTGCATTGGCAGATATTTGTAACAATAACTAGAAAAAAAAAACAATTCGAATGTTATCTCAGAAAATTAAGAACTGACCCAAACATTTTTCTAATTGATGTGACTTGGTTAATTTTTATTCAGTAATGATACTGGTTGTATTGAAGTAGGCATAGCTTCAGAGTTTTAGGCATCATAGAAAATACATGTGCATAACCTGTCTTGCCCAAATTTACTCATAAAATGTGCTTATTTCATTTGCATATTGTATAAAGTTGGAAGATGCTTCAGACGATGACCAGTTGTTAGTGTTGCATTTCATAAGCAACTCAGGGACAGGATGAGTGGTGTAGTTAGAAGTAGAAAAAAATTTTGTGTATAATACCTCACTTATATACCAAAGGTTTAAATTTTGGACTTTGAAAGCTTGTTTGAAAATAAATTCTGGCTGGGAGAGCAGCTGCTCATCTACACTTGACCAAAGAGAACAGTTCCCTTCTGTCTGGAGAGGTCATCCCTTTCAACCAAGCACATAGAATCACTGCACACAATGGAACAAAGAAGTGTGTCATTGGTTAGAAAAGGCTAAAGGTGCAAGGATATTTGTTCTGTTCATGGAAAAGGAGGAGAGAAATTTTTGTTAAAGTAGAGTGGTGGATTGTTCTATAATAAAAAGAATTATAGGACAAAACTGAAAAGATTTGAGGCAGTTATAGAAAATTGTGGAAGGTCTATGGAAGGTGAATCTTTTGAAAGTTAATTCCCATTTCATCCTTGCTTGAGATTATAAGTGAATTTTTAGGTGTTTGTGAAAAACTAGACATTAATACCAAAAGTACATTGACACAAAATGAGAATTAAATAAGCTGGAGAGATGGCTCAGGTTGTCAAAGAGCTTAATTTAGATGCCTGGCAGCCTGAGTTTGATCCTCAGAGCCCCAGAAAGATGTCATCAGTGTAGCAACTGAATATGTGCACACAGAAAAAAGAAGAAACATACACACATCATCATAACCATCATCAATTAATAAATAATTTTAAGGTGAAAGATTTATGTAATCTAAAGAGAAACTAGAGTACAATTTTTAGAAAATATTAGAATTAGGTCCTCTATTACAGTAACAAGAATTTCTTGCAATTTTCCAAGAAATATATTAGAATTGAATTTGTGCATGTTGTATTATGTGTGTATGTGTTTTCTGCATGTGTGTTCATGTTCACATATACATGAGTGCAAATGTATGAGTGTCACAATGTGTGTGTGTAGGTCAGAATACAAACTCCCGTATCAGTTCTAGCCGATCACTCTGTTTGAAAGAGACTCTCCTGTTCATCCATGTGTAAGCCAGACTACCTGGGCATTCTCCAGCTGCTGTCTCCTGTCTTCATTTAGAAGCTAAGATGTGTGTGCTTGGCTCCGGGCTTTTACAATGGATTCTGAGGATCCAGACTTAAGCTGTCAATCATCCATGGCAAGCTCTTTAACCACTAAGTCATCTTCCTAGGCTCAGATATTGAGTATTTTAACCTTCTATATAGTCATCCAAGAAAAAAATGTGTTTTGAGGACAATTTCTCATGGTTCATATTATTTTATGAAATACTGAGAAAACTGAGTATATTTTCTTACCAAAAGTAAAAGTTATTTTACAACAGGACAAGCTACTATCTGTAGCTTCCTCTGAAGTCTTCACATGATCACTCTGATTCACTAGGTCAACCAGTATTGGTCTTGCTAATACACAGACTTTGAATGAAGTCCATAAGATTGGTCAGGCTAATATCTCATATGATAAACTATTCAGCCAAGAATAGAAACTATCTGATTCCAAAAAAGTAGAACTGAAATCTGGAAGGAGAAAGTTCAGTGTTGAGGCCAAACTTACTAGCAACCAGAGAGCTGCATGATGCCTTCCACAGTCTTTGAAGCTTCTACTATTTAAAGCTTTAGCTTCTTCAGAGTATAGACTGCCATTGTTGGACTACCCAGGCTGTATCATGGAGGCCAGTACAGGAAGATCAAGACAGGATGCTTACTGGACCTCATTTGGGTGATCATGCCCTTGTGCTCCCAGTGTGGATCACAAGGGCAAGATTGATGATTGTTTGGTCTTGCCAAGGAGGAACCTTCAAACACTTCCTTAAGGAAAACATGACACCTTTTAGCCAAAAAATATTCAGGTGATATGTGTATGTATGTATATAATTTCATATATATATATATAATGTGTGTGTGATACAAGTTGGGGATAACAACACCAACAAAATAACTGTAAAAACAACAACAACAAAAACTCTGGAAGGACTCAGAAAGAGATGCGGGACATGTGTGGCAGAATGCAGGAACTTGGGTGGGGTGGGGGGCATGGAAAGGGAAGTGACTCTAGATTCAATTGAGAAATGATGTATGATGTATGGAAAAAGTTTAATAACAATAAAAAAAATTAATTAAAAAACAAATGTATAACAAAAAAACTTCACATTCAACAACTCATGATGGAACAGGCATGAATGCACAAATGTTACAAACTAGAGTCATGGAGTTACATTTGAAAGCTCAAAATTTAGACTCCATATTTGTATTCCCAAACTTGTAATCTTGAGATAAAAACTTCATAAAATGTATTTTGTCACATGACAGATGATCCAAACATTCAAAAATGTATATTATTCAGTGGCTCCCCTCAGAAGGGTATCAGTCTTTCAATATGAGACTTTGCATTTTCTCCAGGTGGGTCCAAGCTTTTCCAAATAAAAAAAAATCGATGATATTTTGGTTATTAAGAAATTGCTAAAAATGACTCGAGTTGAGCCTTAGTTGGTAGAGTACTTGCCTAGCATGTATGAATTTTGGTTTATGGGGTTCCACCCCTAGAACCCCATAAACCAAACTTGGTCATCCATGCCTATATGCCAGCACTTGGAAGGTAGAAGGAGAAGTAGGTATTTGTTTTTATTTTACGTGCATGAGTGTTATGCCTGTATGTATAGTAAGTACACCCATTTTGTGCAATGCCTATGGAGGACAGAAGAGGGTGTCAGATTTCCTGAAACTGGATCTCTAGGCAGTTTTCAGCAGCCATGTATGTTCTGGGAATAGAACTGAGGTCTTCTGCAAGAGCAGCCAGTGCTTTTAACCACTTAGCCATCTCTCCAGCCCTCATGTGCCATTTTACAACTGAGATTAACAAAGTAAAAAAATCAGTTGGGTTGTCTTGGCCAGATCCACTACCATTGTCATAAATGGTAGTCATAAAAGGTCTACTGGCTATGGATTAACTCCTTATGTAATACTTATTGAAAGACATTCCTGTAATAACATAGACTCAATCTCTGAATTTCCCAAATTTGCATATGACTACCAGGCTATAATGCATTCTGGCAGGGTATATATCTTTCAAGTTAAAAATATATTCTGAGGACAGTCAGACCTGCTGGAACTATACACTAGTCCAAGGTTTTGCCACAAAGGTAACAACATGCTAACTTATAATGCTATCTGACCTTTTTCTAGAAAGTAACATTGTAAGACATGGCTACTTTCCTCATTCAAAAAGATTTATCTTTCTTCTTCTAATTTGTATTTCCTTCCATGAAAAATCATTCCTTATTTTCACAGGAAAAGCATGGGAACTGTATTAGTACGCTTTCTTGTTGCTGTGACAGAATACCTGACAGAATAAGTCAAAGGAGGAAGAATTAATTTTTCTTCTGGTTTCATTCCAACATAGTGAAGAGGCTGTGTCATGAGCATGTGAGCCTGAGGAGGCTGCTTGTTCACATTATTGGAGACAAGAAGCAGAGAGTATGGAAGGTCAGAGACAGGAATAATCTAATCTAAGACCAGGCCCCAGTGACCTACTTCTGCCATCTAGACTCTGCCATCTGAAGGTTTCACAGACTCGCAACAAACAGCACCACTAGGTGGGGACTAAGTTCCTGAATCTGAGGCTGTTATTTCATATTCAAACCATAGCAGGACCATGATCTGCTAATGGTCCAAAACTACTGCTTCAACCATAGAGAGTTATTGTGTTACTATTTATGATTTTTCATCTTTTCAATGATACCCAAGCTAGAAAAAGTGGAACTTTATCCTTGATGTGTTAAACCACTAATTAATTAATGCTTTCCTATACTTATTGGAAAATTCTGACCTTTCCAATTGATAAATTTATTCTACCAGATGGAAATCCTGCCTGTGTAATCCCTTCATAAGTGTATTGTGTTTACAACCAACAATATTTGAAACCAATAAACTGACTATGAGCAGACATTCCTGAATTAAGCCCAGTAGAGTCCACCAAGTGTGGCTGTGATTTCTTACAGAACTCAGGAGAGGGACCATGACCAACTAAGACTAAATTTCCTATCCAGTGATCTCCAGAAGCTATGACTGATAGGCTGACATAATTAACTGACTTTTCTTTGGTGTTTTTGAGACAGGGTCTCCCTGTAGCCCCAACTGGCCTGGAACTAGCCCTGTAGACCACAGAGATCCTCCTGCCTCTGCCTCCCGAGTGCTGGGATTAAAGGCATGTGCCACCAAACTTAAAGATGTTCCTTAGCTGGCATGTGGGTTCTTGGAATTGAACCCAGGTCCTCTGCAAGAGCAGTCAGTGCTCTTAACCACTGAGCCATCTCTCCGACCCCATTAACTGACATTTTAAGACACCAGGCCAGCGAAAAGTTTATTCTTTGAACCTCTTCATGGGTTTAGCCCTTGCCATTTGGCTGATTCTCTCCTGCAATACAAATAGCTTTCCCTCGGGATTCTTATATCTCCTATAATCAGAGACCAACAGTTGTCAAAACTGAAAGTGATGCCCATCTTTTTTTTTTTTTTTTTTTTGGAGTATCTCTGTGGAAAAAAAATTTTTTTTTTATTGATGCTTTGTGTATTTCATACATCATTTTCCAATTCAGTTCAGGCGTATATCCCCTTCCCTTCACCCTGCCCCACCCCTACCCATCCCAGATCATGCATTCTGCCATAACTTTTCTGCATCTTTCGGGGGTTTTTTTGTTGTTGTTTTGTTTTCATTTTTTTTAACAATAAGTGATAATTTGTGAGTACAAGCATCCTTCATGTCAAACCAATTTGCGAGCAGTTGTGCCCAAACCCATACAGCTCATGGGTCCCACCATCCAGCAGGGGGGGCTTGTATGTTCAATCAAGTTGATCAAATGAGTGTCCAGTCTATATTGTTGTAGTTTCACCTTTCACCCCCATCGCAGCCCTTACATTCTACCATGCCTCCTCTTCCGCAGATTGTTCCCTAGGCTTAGAAAAGGGGCACACGTGGATGAGATGCAAAACAGTCTACTTTCTCTGGAGCTGTTGTCTTGGTCTCTAGTCAATTCTGGCTGTTTTCTTTCATGGGCTGCCAGCTTGTCCAGGCATAACCTTTCCATCCTACTAATGAAGCACATGCAATTAGATATATAGGTATTTAAACAGTATAATATATAGCATTTCTTTCCTACTAATGAAGCACTTGCAATTGGATATATGTATTTAAACATTACTAGTTGTTATGGTAGGTTACTTTGGTATAGACACAGATGTTTGGATGGTATGTTAATCCATGAATTACATTTTCTTCTGTTAAGCATGACAGGGTCATCGTGTGGTTTATAACATCTCCTAACCATTAGAGGATGTAAGCTTGTGATGCCCATCTTTAAGCAAACAAAGATGAATTTATTTCTTCTCAGAAAAATTTCAGTGGAGCCCATTTGGCTGATTCTTGGCAGTGCTGACATGTGAACAGAATGGAATTTAAAATCCATTCATAAATTACAGAAAGTTCTATATTTTTATAATATCAAACCTCACATAGATTCAAATAAGGAGAAATTAGGCTGCAGCAAATATGGAGACATTTGTTACCTGTTGATAAAATACTTGTTTTGCAAGTACTAGGACCCAAGTTTGATCCCTAGAATTCACACAAAAATGCTGGGTAAGGTGGGGCTCACCTGTAATTCCAGCACTGGAGTGGTAGTGAGATGGGTCACTGAGGCTTACTGGCCATCTACCCTAACTGAATGGCTGATCCTTAAAAGAAAACAAGCAAACAAACAAACAAACAAACAAAAAACCAATAAAACAAGGTGGAAGGGCTAGAGATGGCTCAGTGGTTAAGAGCATCCTTTGCTCTTGCAGAGGACCTACATTGATTCCCAGCATCCACATGGTGGCTAACACCTATCCTTAACTCCAGTTCCAGAGGATCTGACAGCCTCTTTTGGCCTCTGCAAGCATTGCATCATATCACGGTACTTTACATATATGCAGGCAAAATATTCATACACATAAAATTAATAAAGATTACAAAAACAAGGTGAAAAAAGATTGAAGAAGATACCTATATCTGCCTCTGGCCACCACATGTATGCACATGCACACACATTTTCATACACATATGCACTTACATGCAAACATGTACACACACATTTCAAGAAATATCACAATTTGTTTAAATTTCCTTTTGGTCCAAGTTGGGAGTTGTATATGGAGCTGACAAAAAGCTAACAGAAATGTGCCTGCCTCTGCCTCCTGATGGCTGAGGTTGAATATGTGCACCACCACACACCTGCTCTCATTTTATTACTCTTGATTGTTCACTTGGGAAGTCTCTGTTCAGCTCTTATCATCTGCAAAAAGGGATAGCTTGACTTCCTCTTTTCCAATTAGTACTCCTTTAATTTCCCTTTCTTGCCTTATTGCCCTAGCAAGTGTTTTCAAGCACTATATTGAAGAGCAGTGGTGATAGGGGACAGCCTTGCTGGGTTCCTGCCTTAAAGGGAATCCTTCTAACTTTTCTCCTTTTATAATGCTGTTGGCTGTGGGTTTATTGTAGATGGCTTTGATTATGTTGAGGAATGATCCACCAGTCAGATTCTTTCTAGGAATTTAAGCATGAAGGGATGTGGGATTTTGCCAAAGGCTTTTTCTGTGTCAATTGAGATGGTCATGTGGTTTATGTGTATTATGATATTTATTGATTTACATACATTGAGCTATCCCTGTGTCTCTGGTATGAATCCAACTTGGTCATGATGAATGATCTTTTTCATGTGGGTCTGTATGCAGTTTGAAAGTATTTTGTTGAGAATTTTTGCATCTCTGTTCATTAATTTTTTTGGTTGTATCTTTCCTGGTTTGGGTATTAGAGTGATGCTGGCTTCATAGAAGGAATTTGGGAGATTCCCCCCTGTTTGTATCCTTCTGAACAGTTTGAGTAGTAATGGTTGTAAGTCCTCTTTAAATGTTCTATAGAATTCTGCCTTGAAACCTATATGGGCCTGGACTTTTTTTAGTTGTGAGGGTGTTTATTACATTTGTAATTTCCTCAAATATTATGGGTCTGTTTAAGCTGTCAATCTCTTCTTGGTTAAGCTTTGTTGATTTCCAGGATTTCTGATATTTATCCATTTCTCTTAGGTTTTCAAATTTAGTAGAGTATAAGTATTTAGAGTATAAGTATTTAGTAGAGTTTAAATATTCCCATGTTTATCTGGAGTTTTCTTTTTTTTAATTTTATTTATTTATTTTCTATGTGTATGAATGTACTGTCTGCATGTAGGTTTGTGCACCCTTGTCATGCAATGCCACAGGGGTCAGAAGAGGGTGAAGGATTCCCCTGGAACTGGAGTTCTTCTGGAATTGGAGTTACAGATGGTTCTCAGCTGTCATGTGGGTGCTGGGGATCAAACCCGGGTCCTCTGCAACAGCAGTTGGCACGCTTAACCGCTAGGCTATCTCTCCTGCCCCTTATCTGGATTTTTCATTGTCTGTTGTGATGTTTCCCATTTCATCATGAATTCTATTGATTTGGTGTTGCATTTTCTTTCTTTTAGTTAACTGGCCTAGAAGTCTGTGTATCTTGTTTAACCTTTCAAAGAACCAACTTTTGGATTCATTGATTATTTGTGATGTTTTCTTTGTTTCTATTTCATGGATTTCTGCTCTGATTTTTGTTATTTCTTCCTGTCTGTTGGGCTTAGGGTTAATTTGCTGTTGTCTATCAAGTGTCTTTAGCTGCAGTGTTAGATTGTTTAATTTTCCTCTTTCTGTTTTTTAATATAGGCACCCAGGGCTATAAATTTCCCTCTTAGGACTGCTTTTAAAGTATCCCATAGGTTTTGTTGTGTTGTATTGTCATTTTGTTTAGTTCCAGGAATGTTTTTATTTTATTTTTTTTGTTTCTTCCTTGACCCATTCATTATTCAGGAGTGTGTTGTTTAGTCTCCACACATTCTCGTAGGTAGTAGGGCTTATACTGGTGTTGATATTGAGCTTTTTTGCACTGTGGTCTGGTAGAATGCATGAAATTATTTCAATCTTTTTGTATTTGTTGAGTTTTTTCCATGTCCCAGTATGTGGTTGATTTTGGAGAATGTTCCATGTGGTGCTGAGTAGAAAGTGTATTCTCTGGCGTTTGGATGGAATATTCTGTAGATATCTGTGAGGTCCATTTGGAGTGCTATATTGTTCAGTTCAGATGTCTCTCTGTTTATTCTTTGTCTGGTTGACTTTTCCAAAGGGCTCAGTGGGGTATTGAAGTCCCCTACTATTAGTGTGCTGGGATTAGCCTGATCCTTGAGGTCCTAGAGAACTGTGCTTAAAAATTTCAGTGTAGCAGTTTGGTGTGTATATATTCATGATTGTGAAATCTTCACAGTTACTTGTTCCTTTGCTAAGGATGTAATGGCCCTCTTTATTTCTTCTGATTAGTTTTACTCTGAGGTTTATTTTGCCTGATAGTAGAATAGCAACTCTTGCTTGCTTTTTGGTACCATTGCTTGGAATATTTTTTCCATCCTTTTGCCTTAGTTAGTGCCTATCCTTGAGCATGAGATGGGTTTCTCATAGACAGCATATAGATGGGTTCTGTTTCCTAATCCATTCTCCCCGTCTATGTCTTTTGATTGGGGAGTTTAGATCATTAATAATTAAGGTTATTATTGAGAGATATGAGTTGCTTCCTTTCACCTTATTTTCTGTTTGAATTCTTGGTCTTGGTTTGTATTTCTGCAGTTATACTGTTATTAATTACTCTCTCTAGCTGGTTGGGGATAGTTGCTCCTTTCCTCTGACCTTTGAATTGCTCTAAGTATTTTCTGAAGTGTTAGTTTTCTGGATATGAATTCTTTCATTTTATTTATGTCATGAAATAATTTTTCTTTCTCCTTCAACTATAACAGACATTTTTGCTGGGTATAGAAAGCTAGGTTGGCATCTATTGCCATTTAGTACTGGGAATTCTTTGCTCCACATTCTTCTGGCTTTCATCATTTACAACAAAAAGTCAGCTGTAATTCTGTTGGGTTTCCCTTTATATGTAACTTGTTGTTTTTCTCTTTTGGCCTTCAGTACTTTGTCTTTGTTTTGGGCATCTAGTGTTTTAACTATGATATGGTGTGGGGAATTTCTTTTCTGATCTTATCTATTTGGTGTTATAAGTGTGTATTAATCAGGGTTCTCTAAAAAACAGAATCAATAGAATGAATATATAGCTATATACAAATTTATTGATTTGGTGATTGGATGAATGTGTGATTTCCTTTTTCATTTCATCCTGTGATTTCTTTAGTATTTCCAGTTCCTTCTGGAGCTTGCCACTCTCTCCTCCTAGATCCTCCATTATCTGCTTGACTTCCTGTTTCATTTCAGCATACGATCTTTTCAGTGTTTACACTTTCTTTGGGTGTTGGTCATTCTCTCCCCCTAATTCTTTCCAGAGTTTGTCATTCTCCCCCCTTTATTTTTTTTCTGGAGTTTTTCCTTCTGTCCCTCTAAGTCTTTCTGGAGTTTGTCATTCTTTCCTTTTAGTTTCTTGATTTGTTCTTTGTATTCCTTGATTTCCTTGAGTATGTCTATGATTGACCTTCTACCATCTGTGTCCTGGGTTACCTCCAGGGAGACCTCATTTTTGGAGTCTTCTATAGGACTGATAGAGATTGTTAGCTATCTATTATTTGCTTTTCTTGTGTTTTTTTTTTCCCTTGTAATTTGGGCATGTGGTTTTATTTTGTCGTACTCTAATGCAAAATTCAAGTATTTATTCACTGTGTTGAAAGCTCACTTTTCTTCAGGTGCCTTCATTTTTTTCTTCTTTTTTATGAAGTTCTAGCTGGCTTAGGTTTCAGGTTTTCTCTTTTGGCTGTGTATTGGAAGGTCCAACTACCACTTCTCTTTCTGCTTTGAAGCTTCTCCAGAAATCTGAACAGGTAACAAATCAGGTCAGCTAGCTACTAAGCATGCCGGCTTGCTCATTCCAGAATGCTTCCTGTTGGCCTGTTCCTTTTTGGTTTGCTGGCTCTTCTGTTTCCTCTTTCCACGGAGTTACTACTGCTGTTCCCACTATGTTGCCCACACCACAAATCACAAAGGGTGGGTTGGGGTGGGACAACACAGCTACCTTGGCCTGTGTGCCAGTAACTGATGTGTCCCTGGGACCTTCTATGGCTTGCGTCTCAACCTGGGTCAGGCTGCTGCCACACAGCTCTTGCCAGAAGCAGGGGTGGGACTTCCATCTCACCCTGGGTTGCTGGGACCTTCACCATCCCACCCTGACTTTCTGGGACCTTCACCCAGCCCTCACATCCTGCATCTCACCCTGGGTCAGGTCAGTGGAATCTTCACCCAACCCTTGTGAAATTTCGGGGTGGAACCTCCATCTCACCCCATGTTGCTGGGACCTTCACTGTCTAACCCAAAGTCCCTGGCATCTTTACCTGGCCCTCTCGGCCTGCATCTCACCCAGGGTCTGATGGCTGGGACCTTCACCCAGCCCTTGCTAGAAGCAGGGGTGCGGTGTGGGTCTTCCACCTCACCTTGGTTCTCTGGGATATTCACCTGTCCCCTGCTGGAAGCGGGGGTGGGCATGTCGGGGGGTGAAGCCTCCAGTATCTTTTTTTTTAATAGTGTACTTTTGTCCCTGATACCCAATCTGCCATGAAGAAGTCACTTCAGCTTTTTAAAATTAGAGTCAGCATGATATATCCTGTTCTATTCCTTTGCTTTTAAATGTGCAAGTACATAACTGTTTAATTTGAGAAAGATTCATGGCATGTATCCCAGGCTGGTATCTAACTTGCATGTTTCCTTCTTCAGACTCCAAAATATTAGGAATATGGTTGTGAGGCATCATGATTTCTTTACTTAGGCGTCTCAGAGACACTAAGTAGTCTTCTCCTGTGATTAGGTACCCTTGTGCTGTTGTTATTATTGTGTTGTGATTATTATTGATTTTCATCTTGATAAGATCTAGACTCACCTAAGGTACAAAATTCTGGTCATGCTTGTGAGGGAGTTTCTAGACTGTGTTAACTGAGTTAGAAAGACCCAGCCTAAATGTGGACCCCATGGACTGGGATCCTGTTGAAATAAAAAGAAGAAAAGAGTAGATGAATTACTCTAGACTGAGAGTTTAAAACCCTAGTCCCAACTAATATTTCTGCCATCTCTACCTCACTTTGGTTCAGTGAAGATGGACACTTTCATACTTTGGATTTCAAGCCTCAGTCAGTTAGTAACAAAAAGCTGTCACTTCTCTCAATGTTCTTATTCAGTCTGGATCTCTGTGACCCAGTTGCCTGGGAATCCCATAACTCCATGAGGCTATTTGAATAAACTTTAATATATATGTAAATGTATAAGTATATATTTATGTGTTTGAATAATTTGGAATTATTTTTATAAGTATTATATCTACAATGAAATAAAAAATAAGACCCACTAATTATTTTGAATCGTAATCTATGTCATACATTTCTTCATCAATGATTGATTATTAAAGCTGAGGATATTGATCCTTGGCAGAATATGATCAAGAACCTGAATTCGTTTCTTAGCATAACACAAAAAACATAAAACTAAATAAAAGAGATATATTAACATTACTAAAGTAAAAGCTGAGAGTAAATAAAAATAGTAAAAAGAAAATAATTACTTAGTTCTTAAGAGAACTTGATTAGGGCACTTAAAAATATTATCTGTTCCATAATTAACAGGAATCCTTATTTTTCAGGAAAAAGGCAGTCTGAATTTTGTGAGTCTGGTGTGGAAGTTATGGCTGCATTTAACAGTTGGTTTTGTTTTATATGTGTTAAATTCCAAATGTAATCTCTGACGTTTCCCTTGATGCTAAGTTCCTAGGTGAGGGCTCTGGGACACTTCAATTATAAACTTATAAAAAACACTATCTTCAATCCAAACATACAGTTCAATTCTAGTTTTCATGCCTTATGTTGTGGATTGGGTGCCAAGGTCCCCCACAGAATTGTGTATTTGAGGATGGTACTATTCAGGAAGGTGGTGGAACAACTTTTACGTAGAGCCTGACACAGCTACTGGTTATTAGGGTGGCTTGAGAATTTGTGTGCCCTCCCCACTTATTGGCCAACAGTGGATGCACTGGGATCAGGTGCTCCTGCCCTGACTGTGGATGCACTGGGATCAGGTGCTCCTGCCCTGACTGTGGATGCACTGGGATCAGATGCTTCTGCTCTGACTGTGGATGCTCTGGGATCAGCTGCTCCTGCTCTGACTGTGGATGCACTGGGATCAGCTGCTGCTGTGCTGATGTGGATGAACTGGGATCAGGTGCATGTGATCTGACTGTAGATGCACTGGGATCAGGTGCTGGTGCTCTGACTGTGGATGCAATGGGATCAGCTGCTCCTGCTCTGACTGGATGTACTGGTTTCAGCTGATCCTGCGCTGACTGTGGATGTACTGGGATCATGTGTTCGTGCTCCAACTGTGGATGAACTGGGATCAGCAGCTCCTGCTC
The DNA here is from genome assembly GCA_009823505.1 of Rhizomys pruinosus. Classification (NCBI taxonomy): domain Eukaryota; kingdom Metazoa; phylum Chordata; class Mammalia; order Rodentia; family Spalacidae; genus Rhizomys; species Rhizomys pruinosus. The sequence goes on from VZQC01004706.1 coordinate 693,551, forward strand.
TGACTGTGGATGCACTGGGATCAACAGCTCCTGCTCTGATTGAGGATGCACTGGGATCAGCAGGTCCTGCACTGAATGTGGATGCAATGGGATCAGCAGCTCCTGCTCTGAGTGTGGATGCACTGGGATCAGCTGCTCCTGCTCTGACTGTGGATGGACTGGGATCAGCTGCCCCTGCTCTGACTGTGGATGCACTGGGATCAGCAGCTCCTGTGATGACGTGGATGAACTGGGATCGGGTGTACCTGATCTCACTGTGGATGCACTGGGATCAGATGCTCCTGCTGTGACTGTGGATGCACTGGGATCAGGTCCTCCTGCTCTGACTGAGGATACAATGGGATCAGCTGCTCCTTCTTGACTGAGGATGCAATGGGATCAGTTGCTCCTGCACTGACTGTGGATGCACTGGGATCAGCTGCTCCTGGTCTGACTGTGGATGCACTGGGATCAGCTTCCCCTGCTCTGACTGTGGATGCACTGGGATCAGCTGCTCCTGCACTGACTGAGGATGCACTGGGATCAACTGCTCCTGCTCTGACAGTGGATGCACTGGGATCAGCTGCTGCTGTGCTGACGTGGATGCACTGGGATCAGGTGCACCTGATCTGAATAGGGATGCACTGGGATCAGGTGCTCGTGCTGCAACTGTGGATGCATTGGGAACAGGTGTGCCTGCTCTGACTGTGGATTTGCTGGGATCAGGAGCTCGTGCACTGACTGTAGATGCACAGGGATAAGCTGCTCCTGCTCTGACTGTGGATGCACAGGGATCAGCTGCTCCTGCTCTGACTGTGGATGCACAGGGATCAGCTGCTCCTGCTCTGACTGTGGATGCACTGGGATCAGCTGCTCCTGCTCTGACTGTGGATACACTGTAATCAGGTGCTCCTTCCCTGACTGTGGATGCACTGGGATCAGCTGCCCCTGCTCTGACTGTGGATGCCCTGGGATCTGCTGCTTCTGCTCTGACTGAGCATGCACTGGGATCAGCTGCTCCTGCTGTGATTGAGGATGCACTGGGATCAGCTGCCCCTGATCTGACAGTGGATTCACTGGGATCAGGTGGTCCTGCTCTGACTGTGGATGCACTGGGATCAGGTGCTCCTGCTCTGACTGTGGATGCACTGGGATGAGGTGCTCCTGCTCTGACTGTGGATGCCCTGGGATCTGCTGCTCCTGCTCTGACTGAGCATGCACTGGGATCAGCTGCTCCTGCTGTGATTGAGGATGCACTGGGATCAGCTGCCCCTGATCTGACAGTGGATTCACTGGGATCAGGTGGTCCTGCTCTGACTGTGGATTCACTGGGATCAGGTGGTCCTGCTCTGACTGTGGATGCACTGGGATCAGGTGCTCCTGCTCTGACTGTGGATGAACTGGGATCAGGTGCTCCTGCTCTGAATGTGGATGCACTGGGATCAGGTGCTCCTGCTCTGACTTTGGATGGACTAGGATGATGTGCTCATGCTCTGACTGTCGATGCACTGGGATCAGGTGCTCCTGCACTGACTGTGGATGCACTGGGATCAGGTGCTCCTGCACTGACTGTGGATGCACTGGGATCAGGTGCTCCTGCACTGACTGTGGATGCACTGGGATCTGCTGCTCCTGCTCTGACTCTCGATGCACTGGGATCGGGTGCTCCTGCTCTGACTGTGGATGCACTGGGATCAGCTGCTCCTGCTCTGACTGTGCATGCACTGGGATCAGCTGCTGCTGTGCTGACGTGGATGCACTGGGATCAGGGGCACCTGATCAGAATGCGGATGCACTGGGATCAGGTGCTCGGGCTGCGACTGTTGATGCACTGGACTAAGGTGCTCCTGCTCTGACTGTGGATGGACGGGGATCAGCTGGTCTTGCTCTGAATGTGGCTGCACTCGGATCAGCTGCTCCTGCTCTGACTGTGGACGCACTGGGATCAGGTGCTGCTGTGCTGACATGGATGCACTGGGATCAGGTGCACCTAATCAGAATGTGGATGCTCTGGGATCAGGTGCTCGTGCTGCGACTGTGGATGCACTGGGATCAGGTGCTCGTGCTCTGACTGTGGTTGGACGGGGATCAGCTGCCCCTCCTCTGACTGTGGATGCACTGGGATCAGCTGCCCCTCCTCTGACTGTGGAGGCACTGGGCTCAGCTGCTCCTGCGGTGACTGTGGATACATTGGGATCAGCTGCTCCTACTCTGACTAAGGATGCAATGGGTTCAGTTGCTCCTGCTCTGATTGTTAATGCACTGGGATCAGCTGCTGCTGTGCTGATGTGGATGCACTGGGATCAGGTGCACCTGATGTGACTGTGGATGCACTGGGATCAGCTTCTCTTGATCTGAATGGGAATGCACTCGGATCAGCTGCTGCTGCTCTGACTGTGGAAGCACTGGGATCAGCTGCTCCTGCTCTGACTGTGGATGCACTGGGATCAGCTGCACCTGCTCTGACTGAGAATGCAATGGGATCAGCTGCTCCTGCTCTGACTGTGGATGCACTGGGATCAGGTGTTCCTGCTCTGACTGTGGATGCACTGGGATCAGGTGTTCCTGCTCTGACTGTGGATGCACTGGGATCAGCTGCTCCTGCTCTGACTGTGGATGCACTGGGATCAGCTGCTCCTGCTCTGACTGTGGATGCACTGGGATCAGCTGCTCCTGCTCTGACTGTGGATGCACTGGGATCAGCTGCTCCTGCTCTGACTGTGGATGCACTGGGATCAGCTGCTCCTGCTCTGACTGTGGATGCACTGGGATCAGCTGCTCCTGCTCTGACTGTGGATGCACTGGGATCAGCTGCTCCTGCTCTGACTGTGGATGCACTGGGATCAGCTGCTCCTGCTCTGACTGTGGATGCACTGGGATCAGCTGCTCCTGCTCTGACTGTGGATGCACTGGGATCAGGTGTTCCTGCTCTGACTGTGGATGCACTGGGATCAGCTGCTCCTGCTCTGACTGTGGATGCACTGGGATCAGCTGCTCCTGCTCTGACTGTGGATGCACTGGGATCAGCTGCACCTGCTCTGACTGAGAATGCAATGGGATCAGCTGCTCCTGCTCTGACTGTGGATGCACTGGGATCAGGTGCTCCTGCTCTGACTGTGGATGCACTGGGATCAGCTGCTCCTGCTCTGACTGTGGATGCACTGGGATCAGGTGCTCCTGCTCTGACTGTGGATGCACTGGGATCAGCTGCTCCTGCTCTGACTGTGGATGCACTGGGATCAGGTTCTCCTGCTCTGACTGTGGATGCACTGGGATCAGGTTCTCCTGCACTGACTGTGGATGCACTGGGATCAGCTGCCCCTCCTCTGACTGTGGATGCACTGGGATCAGGTTCTCCTGCTCTGACTGTGGATGCACTGGGATCAGGTTCTCCTGCTCTGACTGTGGATGCACTGGGATCAGGTTCTCCTGCACTGACTGTGGATGCACTGGGATCAGCTGCTCCTGCTGTGACTGTTTATGCACTGGGAACAGCTTCCCCTGCTCTGACTGTGGATGCACGGGGATCAGGTGCTCGTGCTCTGACTGTGGATGCACTGGGATGATGTGCTCGTGCTCTGACTGTCGATGCACTGGGATCAGCTGCTCCTGCTCTGACTGTGGATGCACTGGGATCAGCTGGTCCTTCTCTGACTGTGGATGCACTGGGATCAGGTGCTCCTGCTCTGACTGTGGATGCACCGGGATCAGCTGCTCCTGCTCTGACTGTGGATGCACTGGGATCAGCTTCCCCTGCTCTGACTGAGGATGCAACGGGATCAGGTTCTCCTGCTCTGACTGTGGATGCACTGGGATCAGGTGCTCCTGCTTTGACTTTGGATGCTCTAGGATCAGGTGCTACTGCTCAGACTGTGGATGCACTGGGATCAGGTTCTCCTGCTCTGACTGTGGATGCACTGGGATCAGCTGCTCCTGCACTGACTGTGGATGCAGTGGGATCAGCTGCTCCTGCTCTGACTGAGGATGCACTGGGGTCAGCTGGTCCTGCTCTGAGAGTGGATGCACTGGGATCAGCTGCTGCTGTGCTGACGTGGATGAACTGGGAACAGATGCTCCTGCTCTGACTGTGGATGCACTGGGATCAGCTGCTCCTGCATTGACTGTGGATGCAATGGGATAGGGTGCTCCTGAACTGACTGTTGATGCCCTGGGATCATCTGCTCATGCTGTGACTGTTTATGCACAGGAATCAGCTGCTCCGGCTCTGACTGTCGGTGCACTTGGATCGGGTGCTCCTGCTCTGACTTTGGATGCACTGGGATCAGGTGGTCCTGCTCTGACTGAGAATGCAATGGGATCAGCTGCTCCTGCTCTGACTGTGGATGCACTGGGATCAGGTGGTCCTGCTCTGACTGAGAATGCAATGGGATCAGTTGCTCCTGCTCTGACTGTGGATTCAATGGGATCAGCTGCTTCTGTGCTGACGTGGATGCACTGGGATCAGGTGCACCTGCTCTGACTGTGGATGCACTGGGATCAGGTGCTCCTCCACTGACTGTGGATGCACTGGGATCAGCTTCTCCTTCTCTGTCTGTGGATGCACTGGGATCAGCTCTTCCTACTCTTGACCGTGGATGCACTTAAATTGGTTAATCTGGCTATTGGCCTATATATCCACTTATATCCTGACCTGTATACCTTCTTAAACTCTGAGCCAAAATAAATGCTTTCTTGCTTAATTTCCTTCTTGTCACATATAATCATTCTATATTGTAGAACTTAATGTGGCTACAGTATAACATTGTATAGCATCTAAAAGTTTTCTGTGTTTTTCTCTGAGGTCCAAACTTATTAAAGGAAAAAATTTTATCCCAAAGATGCATCTTCTGTTTTAAATAGTACTTATAAAATTTAAAACAAAACATTGAAGGGAACCCTGGAATATAATGTAGGAAAACAAAAATAAAATCACTGCTGCCCTGACAGACTAGGTTATGAGAACCTGAGTCTAACCCAGGTTTGGTGGTTGTTAATCATAGGATCTGTAGGAGGAACCAACTGAGAGCCTTCCCGTGGGCAGGAGAGAATATGCTGGCCACAAAGGAGGCGGAACAGATATGTAAAGACACCTTTAAATACACTTATACATAGGGAAATTGTAGCGAATGGGACCAAGCCAGGTACAGAGAAGAGAAAGTAAGTGAAGAAAGTAACAGAAACAGTTTGTTGAATAAACCCCAGGTGAGCACAAAGTTCTAGTTATTAGTAGAAGAAGGTGCCCTGGGCCCACGGGGTCTTGCAATGTTTCCAGAGAGATGAGACAACACAGACTTGTGCATTGTTTCCCACCTTCACATCTCCAGGATTCCACAATGCAAACTTGGCGCTGGTCCCTAGGCTGCTACATCCACATCGAGTACAGAACACTGCTTTAAGTCTTAGACTGAAAAAGATAACTTTGTAGTCAAAACAAAAGTGAAAAAGCATAATGAACATGCCAGATTCAAAACTGACAGATTTTCTTAGTAAGGCAAACCAGACGGGTTTTATTCCCAGTGTTGGACAGAACTCTGTTTCTTTAGTTAAATATCAGAACAAATAGTTGGCTCACTCCAGGGTACATGCTACGTTTTCCCCCATTAAGTTCTTATTTTTCACTTCTGCCTCTTTTATCTGTACTAAGAATTCTTGAGTCCTTCTAAGCTATATGTGAAAATATGTAAAATTTTACTCTCAAACTGTCAATAAATTATTTTCTCAAAATTGAAATGTTAAACAACCACAAACCAAAATACCATTCCACCAAAGTTCACCCTGGGGTTCCAATGCATCTCTAGGCGTACTTACAGAGCATTGGTGGGGAGTTACTTACAGGAGTGTGGGTGACCTCAAAGCAACCTCACTGCCCAGTCTTCACCTTGCATGGTTGATAGCCATGGTTATGAAGCCCCTTTCAGTTAATCTCAGGTCTATATACCCTAGACCCTCCCAAGACTCTAAGGCCATGTGCAAGTAGGAGAGAATTGTATGTAAATAGCTATAATGATTAAAATCTCAGGTGAGGTTCCAGTAACTCTTCCCTCCCCATACCCTTGCATCCCTCTAAGGGGTGCAAGTAGTCAACAAGAACTATCATGAAGGACGCCATCAGGGAGGCACAGCTGATCTGGTGAAGAGGGCAGCTGTTCTGCTGGAGGACCAAGTTCACCTTCCACTCTGTTTCTTTGTTGTTGTTGTTTTTGTTGTTGTTTTTAGTTCTGAAATGGTTTATTTCAGGGATTTCTACCAGCTCTTTGTTTTACGAAGGATATTTGTGGTCTGCTCCTCTAATGGACTAATTCATAGAGAGCATGAACATACAAGAGCCTACCACCTGACCCTGTCATAGCACTCCTGGGTATATACCCACAAGACTCATCCTACCACAGAGATACAAGCACAGCCATGATTATTGCAGCTCTCTTCACAATAGCAAAGAGTTGGAACCAACCCAAGTGCCCCTCAACCAACAAGTGGATAGAGAAAATGTGGTACATCTAAAAAAATGGAGTTCTAAGCAGCAGTAAAGAATCAAGAACTTGGCAGGTAAATTGATGGAACTAGAAGATATTATCCACTCCTCTTCCTTTTTAAAAATATACTACCTTTATTGATGTTTTGTGTATTTCAGACATCATTTTTCAGTTCAATTTAGACATATTCCCATTTTCATTCCCCCCACCCCACCCCAGATCATGCATTCTGCCATAAGTGTCCTGCATCCTTTTCTCAGTCTTTTTTATGTTTAGGAATTCACATTTTCCTCCTTTAATTTTATATTAGTCTAAAATATGAATATATATCTTCCACCCATACACAGTAATAACAGAGTCTGAAAATAAGTGGCAAGTTGATTCTAGACCCCATAAAGATATTTACATACAAGAATATAGTTGCTTTCAGATAAAAAGAAATATAACAATAACAGCTTGACTTTCAACTGGGGATTTGGTGTTAGCATCCACAAATGAGAGAAACCATTCACCAGCCATTTGTTTTTCTGGGACTGTGTTACTTCACTTAGCATAATGGCTTCGAGTTCCATCCATTTACCTGCAAAGTTCATGATGTCATCTTTCTAGTACTCCATTGTGGAGATGTATCACATTTTTGTCATCCACTCATCTGTTGAGGGACATTTGGGTTGCTTCCAGCTCTTTGCTATTGTGAAGAGAGATGCAAAACATTATTGTTATATTTCTGATTAGTACTCCTTTAATTTCCTTCTCTTTTCTTACTGCCCTAGCAAGCATTTCAAGCACTATGTTGAAGAGGAGTGGCCATAATGGGCAGTCTTGCTAGGTTCCCACCTTTAATGGAAACGGTTCCAATTTTTCTCCATTTAGAATGATGTTGTCAGTATGTTTGCTATATATGGCTTTGATCATGTTGAGGAATGTTCCCTTCAGTCCAGTTTCCTCTAGGACTTTAAACATGAAGGGATGCTGGATCTTGTCAAAGGCTTTTCTTCATCAATTGAGTTGATTGTGTGGTTTTTGTCTTTCCGGCTATTTATTTGTTTTATGATATTTATTGTTTTACATATGTTGAATCATCCCCGCATCTCTGGTATAAATCCAACTTGATCATAATGAATATTTTTGATGTGGGTCTGTACATGATTTGCAAGCATTTTGTTGAGAATTTTTGCATCTATGTTCATTAATGAGATGGGTCTATAGCTTCCTTTTTTGCTTGTATCTTTGCCTGGTTTTGTGTGATTAGAGTGATGACGGCTTCATAGAAGGAATTTGGGGGAATTCCCTCTGTTTGTATCCTCCTGAACAGTTTTAGAAGTAATGGCTATAGGACCTCTTTAAATGTTTTATAGAATTCTGCTGTGAAACCATCTGGGCCTCGGCTTTTTTTTTAGTTGGGAGTTTTTTTATTACATCTTCAATTTCCTCAAATATTATGGGTCTGTTTAAACTGTCAATCTCTTCTAGGTTAAGCTATGTTGGTTCTCAGTATTTCAGATATTCATCCATTTCACTTAGGTTTTCAAATTTAGTGGAGTATAGGTTGTTGAAGTATCTTCATATGATTGTCTGGATCTTTACTTTGTCTGTTTTGATGTTTCATCACAAACACTTTATTTGGAGTTGTTCTTTCTTTCTTTTAGTTAACTGGGCTAGAGGTCTGTCTATTCTGTTTAACTTTTCAAAGAACCAGCTTAGGGATTTGTTGTTGTCTCTCAAGTGTTTTTAGCTGCAGTGTTAGATCCTTTATTTGTTTGTTTGTTTGTTTGTTTGTTTGTTTTTTATGTGGGCACTTAGGACTATAAATTGCCCTGTCAGGACTGTTTTTAAAGTACTCCACAGGTTTTGTTGTGTTGTATTGTCTTTTTCGGTCAGTTTCATGAATACTTTTATTTCATTCTTTATTTCTTCCCTGACCCATTCATTATTCAGTATTGTGTTGTATAGTCTCTATGTGTTTTTGCAGCTAGTAGGGATTATTCTGGTGTTCATATTGAGCTTTATTGCACTGTGGTCTGATAGAATGCATGGAATTATTTCAATCCTCTTGTATTTGTTGAGATTTCTTTTGTTCCCCAGTATGTGGTCAATTTTGGAGAATGTTCCATGAGGTGCTGGGTAGAAAATATATTCTCTGTTCTTTTGGTGGAATATTCAGTAGATGTCTGTGAGGTCAATTTGTTGTATTGTATTGTTCAGTTCTGATATATCTCTGTTTATTTTTTGTCCTGTTGATCTATCCAATGGGCTCCTTAGGGTGTTGATTTCCCCCACTATTAGTGTGCTAGGATTAATCTGTGTCTTGTAGTCCTGCAGAGTAGTGTTTAAAAAGTTAGGTGCACCGGTGTTTGGTGCATAAACATTTAGGATGGTGAAGTCTTCATGGTTAATTTTTCCTTTGACAAGGATGTAATGACCCTCTTTATCTCTTCTGATTAATTTTACTTTGAGATCTATTTTGTCTGATTAGAATAGCCACTCTGGCTTGTTTCTTGGTACCATTTGCTTGGAATACTTTTTTCCATCCTTTCACTCTAAGGTGGTGTCTATCCTTGAGGGTGAAATAGGTTTGTTGTTGAGAACATATAGAAGGATTCTGTTTCCTAATGCATTCTCCCAGTCTATGTCTTTTGATTGGGGAATTTAGCCATTAATATTCAAGGTTATTATTGAGAGATGTGCATTGCTTTCTTCCACCTTGTTTTTTGTTTGCATTATTGGTCTAGGTTTGTATTTACTCTGTTATGCTTTTGTTGCTTTCTCTCTTTAATTGCTTAGAGATAGTTGCTCCTTTCCTCCGTTCTTTGGATTTTGTCAAGGATTTTCTGAAGTGTTGGTTTCATAGACATGTATTCTTTCTTTTATTTTTTTCCAACGTCTGATCAGATGAAGACATGTATTCTTTCATCTTGTTCATGTTATGAAAAATTTTTCTTTCTCTTTCAATCATAATTGACATTTTTGCTGGGTATAGTAGCATCTAAAGTCATTTAGCACTGGGAATACTTTGGTCAACATTCTTGGCTTTCATAGTTTGCACTGAGAAGTCAGCTGTGAGTCTGATGGGGTTTCCCTTATATGTAATTTGTTGTTTTTCTCTTGTGGCTTTCAGTATTTTGTCTTTGTTTTGAGCATCTAGTATTTAAACAATTATATGGCTTAAGGATTTTCTTTTCTGATCTTGTCTATTTGTGGCATTCTATGTGTATCTTGTATTTGTATAGGATTGTCTTTTTTCAGTTTGGGGAAATGTTATTCTATTATTCTATTGAAGATCTGGTCAATAGTATTGTCTTGGGATTCTTCTCCTTCCTCTATCCCTATGATGTGGAGATTTGGTCTTTTCATAGTGTCCCAGATTTCCTGGTTGTTCCACTCTTGTGTTTTGTTTTTTTTTCATAATCTTTACTCGAGCATTCTAGTTGCTCTGTGTTATCCTGCAGTTTGATATTCTTTTTTCTGCTTCTTCCATTCTGCTTCTGAGACTTTTTCCCATTCTTTCCTGTTGATTGGATGAATGTTCAATTTCCTTTTTATTTTATCCTGTGATTTCTTTAGTATTTCCATTTCCTTCTTGAGCCTGTCATTCTCATCTTGTAGCTCCTTGGTTTGTTGGTCAGTTTCTTTTTTCATTTCAGCCTGGAATCTTTTCAGAGTTTCCACTTCCTTCTGGAGTATGTCATTTTCTCCCTTCAGTTCTTTCCAACATTTGTCATTATCTCCCTTGAGTTCTTTCCAACATTTATCATTGTCTCTCTCTAGGTCATTCTTGAGTTTTTCATTTTCTCCCTTTAGTTCTCTGATTTGTTCTTTATATTCTTTGATTTCTTTGAATATGTCTACAATTTTTCTTCTAAAGTCCATGTCTTTGTTTCCTTCCAGGGAGATCTCATTGTAGGACTCTTCTGTAGGGTTGGTAGAGTTCGGTGTGGATTTATTATGAGCTTTTCCCATGTTGTTTTTTCTTTGTGTCTTTGGCATGTGGATTTGTCTGTTTGTTTATTTGTTTGTTTGTTTGTTTGTTGTTTGGATTCTGGTGCCTCGATGTTGGCTGCACAGACTATATTCACTAATACTGCACTTCCTAGATCAGCCCCAACAGGTTTGGGGGGGAGGCGTGCACCTTCTGAGGTTGTGTTGCTACTTTGGCCCACTGTCCATGAGTCTAACTCTGCCCACACTGTGTTCTGGAACCCAATGGTTGGAGGCTTCCAGGTGATACCAAGTGTCCACAGTCCAGAAGTGGTATGCAAAGCACCACTGCAGGCGGGGCTCACCTGCGCACATGCTTGTGTTCTGCTCTGTGCATGTCTAACTCCATCCATGCCATGTGTTGGAACCTGAAGGTTGGACATTTCCAGGTGATACCAAGTGTCCAAAGGCCAAGAGGAGTGCAAAGCACCAAGGCAGGTGGGACTCACCTGGGTGCATGCTGGTGTTGTGTGGGCCACGAGTGTATGTCCACTCATGCCACTCGCTGGGTGCACACTGATGTTGTGTTGTGCTGTCTGCAAGTCTAACTCCCCTTGGCTTGTTTTTTTTTTTTTTTTTTTTTTTTTTTTTTTTTTTTTTTTTTTTTTTTTTTTTTTTTTTTTTCCTTTTTTTTTTTTGAGACAGGATTTTTTTTTTTTTTTGTTTTTTTGAGTCAGGGTCTCCCTTCTTTAGTCCCAGCTGGCCTGGACCTCATTACATATATTAGGCTGGCCTTGAATTTACAGAGATCCACCCACCTCTGATTCCTGAGTGCTGGGTATAAAGGCATGCACCACCACGTCCCGCTTCCACTCTGCTTCTTAAGAGAAGCCAGTTAGTACTCTGATTCCACGATTCTCCATTCATGGAGTTATAGTACTTCCTCCATCTCTCCAGGAAGTTCTTCTCACAATCAAGGAATGCTATGGATAACAAAGAAATAATGCCATTCTACTTAGCAAGTCATGGCTGAATTTATTCAGAAAATCTAGTTACCCAATGTCTCCACAAACACTGAATCTCACTTCAGGTTTTCAGAGAAACAATCACAAGCACAGATCACTAGTTTGAAATAATTCAAGGCAGATAAGAGGAAGAGAAGAGGGAATAAGAAAAGAAGCCAGTATACACTGCCCACTATGGCTTCACTTATGGTATTGTGGACAAAAAAGACAGAGGAGAGAGAGAGTCATCAACCCCTATTTGATTCCAGGAGAAGAACAAGGCAGTAGACTAAGAGAAGAGGGTAAATTATTTTTTGGTTTGAAATTTTTAGTCAGAGATATTGGAGCCTACTGCAACTGCTTGGATCTTTAGCCTGACCAGTAAAATTTCTAGAAATTCTCCTGGATAGTGCAACAATTACCATGTTCATTGAAGAGTATAGAATTTATCTGACTATGAGAAGACCAACATCAAGTGAATGAAGAAGTTCTATGCTGCTTTATTTATGGGTCTGTCAATTCAAAGATTGAGAGACAGGAAGTGGTTTGGGAAATGCTACAGCTAATTTCAGAAATGTACTGTCTATAAGGAGTTTATCTAAGAATAGGCAGACCCTATAGCTATTCTTTCACTTTTCACCTTTATAGAGTGATAAATTCAGTTCTGTGTCACCACTAATACATTTTGTGAAATAAGTCACACAAGCTGATGAATTTCGACACTCGCTCTCAAGCTGGTGGCTCTGTTTTGGGAGGTTATGGAATATCTAGGAAGTAGAGCTTTGCTAGAAGAAGCGGTTCACTGGAGGCAGGTTTTGAAGTTTTACAAACTCACCCTACCTTCTGTCCATGCTCTGCTTCCTAGTTCGTTGAGATATGTGGAGTCCCAGCCTCATGCTCCTGCCACCATAATCTGTGCAGCTCTTTCTCCCATGTCCTTCCTGCCATGGTAATAAAAGTCAAAATGAATTCAGCTCCTTTAAGTTGCTTCTTCTCAAGTGTTATTGGTCACAGTAATGAAAAAGGTAACTAATATAGAGAATTGGTACCCTGAATAGGATCAGTGTTGTGATAAAGCTAGCCACAGGGGTTGTAGAATTTGGGAAATATTTGAAGGAGGACTAGAATAAAACTATAGAGTCTGGACTGCAGGGTAGAGAAACCTCAGGATACCTTAAGCAGAGTTTAATGGACTCTTCTTCTAGGAGTGAAGTTAACCAGAATTCCCATGTCATTAAATGTTGTCATCATGAGGCTTCAGGTGGCAATGAGGGCCTCTCTTAATTTGGCCAGCCAACACACAGACTACGCAAAGACAATATCCATCATCTTCAACTGGGGTGGGGTGAAGTCAGTATTTTAAAATCTTATATTCAGGGGGCTGGAGGGATGGCCTAGCGGTTAAGAGCGCCGACCGCTCTTGCAGAGGACCCGGGTTCGATCCCCAGCACCCACATGGCGGCCGAGAGCCATCTGAAACTCCAATTCCAGGAGAACTCCAGTTCCAGGGGAATCCGAAACCCTCTTCTGACCTCCGCGGCATTGCACGACACGGGTGCACAAACTTGCATGCAGACAGTACATTCGTACACATAAAGAAATAAATAAAATTAAAAAATAAATAAAATAAAATCTTATATTTATAAATGTCATAAAGGAGAGATGGCTCAACAGTCAAGAATACTTGCTATTATTTCAGGAAACTGGTGTCCAGTTCTAGCACCAATGTAGTGTGGCTCACAGTCACCTATAAATCCAGTTCCTAAGGATCTTTTGGCTCCTGTGAGTACCTGCCTATGTGTGCATAAACATACATACACACAATTAAAATAATTTTTTAAATGTCATGAAGGTCATAAATCACAGAGCCCTTGAAAGTCAATAGTTATGACTTCACTCACCAAATAGTTGTTCAAAAATTATTACCAGATATTGAAATTTTCTTAAAGTAAGAGTTAGATAATAATCAAACATTTAAGTTTTAAAAATACCATTGTATTTTTAAGAATGACCAATTGATAGGCAGTATACCCTCTGATACATTATTGCAGAGGCTAAATCCAAGCACCAGTGTGTCTCCCTCAGATAATGGCATATTTGAAAAAGCCCCATTCTCCAATATTCATTAATAACTTGCTATAACTCCTCTATGAAAATTATGCAATTACATAAAAATCTTTATAAAAATCTTTATAATTATTTCTAAATTCTGAGCGTTGTTAAAATATTAATATTCTGCTTTTTCATACTGCTGGGGAAATGGTAATGCTGGTGAATGGAAAAAAAAAGACTGATCCTCCCTACCTGGCAGAGGTTTGCCCATGTTCTGGGTATTTGAACCTCTATTCCATATCTCTCTGCTTTTCTTGTAACTGTTAGGACACTTTGCTTTTGTTAAGTTATAAAGAGGAATGAGCTATAAAAAATGCTTCTTGAACCATAGCCACAAGCTCAGAATCTGTGGGAGTGTTGTGGCCCATGTTGACAATGGATTAGAACAGATTTCAGAATTGAGATACTTAGATTCACAGTTGCCATGAGTCAAGCCCACACATTTGTCCTACTAGGGGAAGGAGTTTCAGTGTGGGAACATGGGAATATACTGGAGGAACTTGTAATGGATCTTGAGCTCCTGAGAAAATACATTTGGCTTGAGATCCTGATGCTGCCTCATGTTATGCATGTGGTCATGGACAGTGCCTCAACAATGATTCAATTACCTTACAGTAAATAACATAATGATAGTGTATCAGAGCACATGGATGCATTCTGCTGATATAGGTAGCATCATTAGAAGTGGGTCTAAACATAGCCATAAATACTTTACAAGAATGCTGAAGTTATTAATGCCTACTATTGTAATCATAATAATCAGTATTAATACAGAATGAAATCCATAAGGTAAAGTCTTATGCATTGTGTTATGGTTACTGCCTATATTTTCTAAATACAAAATATATACATTTTTCCAGTACAAGAAAAATAGTGTGTGTTTAAGAAAGTCCTTTTGCTTCTTTCTGAAACTACTTCTTTTCTATTTAAGGATAGCCTTCACTTTTAACTACTAAGCTACATATCTTCACTGTAAAAGGGAGTTATAGACTGGGGAGATAGCTGCTGGCAACATGCTGGCTATGAAAATATGAGGACCTGCATTAGACCCCCAGCACTCATCTAAAAATTTGGTCATATTGTGCAGCTACAACCCCAGTGCTGGGGGAGCAGACAGAGGATTCCTGGAGTTGATTGGCCAACAAGTCTAGTTGAGCTGGCAAGCCCTAGGTTCAGTGAGAGGCCTTGTCTCAAAACTAAGATAGAGATCAGGTGAGAAAGATATCTGGTATCTGACCTTGGCATGTACATTCATAAACATGAACAGACATACAAGTGCACACGTTGGGTAAACAACTACTAGCAACAGTGGCCAAGGAAGAGATGAAAGATGATGGGGCAGCCCAGATCCTTAAGAAAGTATGCTCAGGAAAGAACATGAAAAAGGGAGAAAGATTGCAATTTAAATGAGGCATGATTTACAGAGACCAAGTCCACAAGCACTGGGCTGGGAGGCAGGGATTCCAGGCAGGAAAAGTTCACTATCTCCTTAATCAGCTAGGTATTCCACCCATCTAGCCAGCAAGATTTAAGATGAACCTGCCCTCCCAGGGTTGACCCTATAACCAGGTACCTGTCCAGTGAAACTGGTAAGGTGGGTCTTCCAACAGTTAGAATAGAGATTTTAGTTTTTGAACAGTTGTGGGCCTTTGCTTTTAATCTAACACTACCGTGACATTGGAGTCATGAACCCTTATTAAACAATGCTTCCTTACTTTAATTCCTCTAAAGATTTCTTGTTTCAAGTGTCAGCCAGTCAGTAGTGTCTGGAAGGCTAGTGGAAGGAAGCTCAGCTGAAGAGACAGACTGAAGCCATGGATAAATAAAGGTAACAGAAAAATCCATTTGTTCTATTTTATTTATTTATTTACCTACCATATAACTGTCTATATTCCCTGGCTCAAAATCTCAGCATGGATGAAGAGAAGCAAATATTCACTCAGGTTCCAAGCAGAAGGTAAGGATAATGACATGACAAGATTTCTGTCTTTGCAAATGGGTACAGTGACAACTTCAGAGGTCATATACCATGGAGACCTTGGTAGAAGGAAACTACAGTAAAATGCAGGTCCAAGATGACCTCTAACCCCAGAATCAGTGGAGAGTTTGAAAATGAGATCAGGGTGCATGCCTCTGCCACTAATAACAGATCAGAGATCTGGTCATAGTGCTCCTCAACCCTGTGATGTATTCTGCTATTGTGAGGGCAAGAAGCATGAGATAAGACAAATGTGTAATTACTTCTTGACCCACTCTCTCACTTTTCCATTTTCATGAGATGCCACAATTCATTATTTGCTTTGGTATGTACACAAGGGTAGCGGTGCCTTGTTGGTATTCATTTATTCAGCTTTCTGTAATCTATATTTAATGGAGTACCAGACTGTGGCATAATAAACCGTTTAGAAGGATAGCGGCTGCGCACGCAGGGGTTATTGCTTGCATAACCTGTACTTATTTTTCATTACAAAACTAAAAGAGCCAAACATAATTCAAACAAGCAAATGAAGTTAACACTTAATGGCTTGAAAAATGACAGTATAAGCTTGTACTATACCTGCCCTGAGTAGCTGAAAATAAAGAAAAGGAGTCCACCCCACCCCACAAACAGCTAAATAAAGTATTTTCATAAGTGCACTGTGAAATATGAATGTCAAAGCAAACAATAGCATTCTATATTTTTGGAGGGGTACTATTCCTTTAAATTGGCTTCAGTGGTAGTGAGGAGCACAGTCATCCTGAGGCAGCCTCCCCAACAAGTGGATTCTCTATGCTTGTAAGTCAGAGGGGTCTTCCTTCCAGCAGAGTACTTGGTAGCTTCCTTTTGAGCATTGCTGTTGAATATGCAACAGTGTTCAGCTAGTGCTCAGAAGGCAGAAGTGGAAACTAATGCCACTGAGACCCCAAAGTGTGTGGAATATAAATCTCTACTCACCTTGAAGCTCCAGGTGCCAATATCATGAGTCTCCAGTGCTGTCCTACAGAGCCAGGGAATGCTGTAAAAATCTAAAAACAAGGACACTACAGGGTATGGTGGCATAGGCCTGTAATCCCAGCATTTGGAAGGCTGAGGCAGAAGGATATCTGTGAATTCAGGGCCAGCCTGGTCTACATAGTAAGTTCCAGGACAGCTGGGGCTACAGGGAGACCCTGTCGCAAAGGAAACCAAATAAATAAATAAATAAAAATAAATAAAAACATTTTAAGTTTTTCAATTAAACACATTTCTTGTATTTGAAAGTTGTCCATTTAGTTCTGAAACTGTTTTGTCAAGTTTATTATAAGCCATTGTTTACATTGGGAAAAAATGATAACAGTTGATAGATTTGGGGCTGTGAAGATGGCTCGGTGGCTCAGAGCACTTTCTATGCAAGCATGGGGAACTGAATTCAGTTTTCCAAAAATGATGTAAAAGGATGGATGTGGCTACATATACCTGTGACCCATGGATATGGGGAGCTGAGACAGGAAGATTGCTGTCTCAAAGGAAAAAGACAGAGAGTAATAGAACAGGATGTTTGACATTTCCCATGTTCATCCTCCTCTGGCACATTCTCCATTTCTCTCTCTCTCTCTCTCTCTCTCTCTCTCTCTCTCTCTCTCTCTCTCTCTCTCTCTCTCCTCTCTCTCTTTCTCTCCCCCTACACAATATGAAAGTAAAAAGTGTATATATATATATATATATATATATATATATATATATTATATTTGATTTTTTACATGGTTAGCATAGCCTGGTGCAGTGGCACAGACCTCCAGTCTCAGAATTCTTGCAGTGCGAACAGTAAGATCATGAATTTTAGGTCATCTTCAGCTCCAAATTTAATTAGTTGACCGTTGTGCTACATGCTATCTTGATTTCTGGCCCTAAATCAGTAAATACAAGAAAATGTTTATCCTCTGGTCAAATAATGGAATTGACCTCTCATGTCACTTTCCAAGGCACCCAAAAGTATGAGCACCCTGGCTGGATTTCTCATTCTCAAGAATGATATGGATTACCAGCTTTTGCACAGTGACTTAGGATTCATATAAATGACTTATGATTTCTTGATCTTATGTCCGATGTGCTTATGACATACCATTTATTTCCTGCCACCTATTACCATTGATTCTCCACTTATCTCTATATATCCAGGTATTTCAGGAAGTTCGCAGGTAGGAAAATATTTTCTCTACACATTCTCTGGCCTCTCCTTCCATGTACCACCAATTTCTTCTGATATGTCATATAAATAACTGTATTATTGTACCACATACTATAACCCCTATTGGAGGACAAGAACAGTAAGAGCAATAAATTATTGGCTTTATTTCTATGATAATGTTATTTTTGTCTTGTAGTCCAATGACTAAGCATCAAATGCTTCATTAAGATGATCATCAAAATATAGGGGCTTATCATTTTTGAAACCTGGCAATGAATGAATTGTTCACGCCTATATATAATAAAGACCACTCATAGGTCTGAAAAGGTAGACTCTAGATACCTCTGATTCACCAATTATTTCAACCTATTTCAACCTATATCATTCGTTTTTTTTAATTTAATTTTAAATATAACTTCAATATACCAGGCCACTCTGGAAAGATGAGTACATAGCAATATATATTGGCACAAAAGGTAAGGTGAAATTGTAGCATAAGTCAAATTATGACTTTTCCCTAGTAAGAGACAAAAGATTTAGTACGAGGATTGTTAAATGAGAATACAAAGTTAACAAGATCAAGTCTAAAGCAAGCCAGCTCAGCATATGAACAGATGTTTACCAATTACACATAGGGGTCTGAGAAGACAGACAGTTACGTAGCCAAGCCATGTTTAAGTGCCTTTTTTACCAGGGAATTTAAGGTTACCTTTGGTAGGTTCTTAGACTCATAAAAGTGTTTAAAGAAAGACTTAGAAGTAAGCCCAGGGGCTGGAGAGATGGCCTAGCGGTTAAGAGCGCCGACCGCTCTTACAGAGGACCCGGGTTTGATCCCCAGCACCCACATGGCGGCCGAGAACCGTCTGAAACTCCAATTCCAGGAGAACTCCAGTTCCAGGGGAATCCGACACCCTCTTCTGACTTCCGCGGCGTTGCACGACAAGGGTGCACAAACTTGCATGCAGACAGTACATTCATACACATACAGAAAATAAATAAAAATTAAAAAAAAGAAGCCCAGGGATCCTTTTATTAGAGTTTGATCAAAAACAACAGATCAAGCAAGCTGTGAATCTGGCAGCTACTAGAAGGAGCTTGCCATTTCAACTGTTCTATCTGACCAGCAAGCCCAAATATTTTCCTGTCTCTACCTTCAGAAGCCATTATTCATTTAATCCTCACAAAACTAGGTGAGCCATTTCTTGTTAGTTATCCCTATTTAATGGAGAATAAAACTCAGGTAATGGTTGATTTTTTTTTTTACTTGCCCAAGGTCATACAGAGTCTACATTATTCCCTACATTATTCCATTTCAATTCTCTGGAGTTTGAAGAGTGAGCCTGTTATGAATAATGATAGTTGAACTTAATTTTATCTTCTTGTTATTGGAAATAGCTATAGGTGAGACAAGTTATGTAAATAACACTTTGTATATTTCCCATTCTTTTCTCCTCTTCTCAAAGGACCAATGTTCTTTGAATGCACTAATTTTAATCACTTCTTATTCTGTAACTTTCCAAGAACTAATTATCTTGATATAGATTCAGTCCCTCATTGTTTATGCAGAAAAGTTGTCTTTTGTGATGTTTCACTAACACTTGCAAAGCAATATGTGTTGGTTTGCCTGATAAATTCTAGAGATGAAAGAAATTACAAACTACTTCAATATTTATAGGAAATGGGGTCTCAAAGTGGCTGAATAATTTTTCCCCATGTAATGGTTCACAGGCAACCACACTGACATCTGAGACTTTGCCAGCATCTGTTTTTGATAACACTGGCAAAAGGCTATACATTATTTGCTGGCTTTCTACAGAATGAGGAAGGTAGATTTTGATTGTATACAATGTCCAAAACAAGCCAAGCACATGTCCCAACATGCATGTGAGGGGGAGAAACAAAATAACTCCTTCCAAAAATTAAACCATACGCTATGCCAACTTTCCAGGCAAGATGTGCCCGTGGTACAAGAGAGCCACGACTGTCACGATAGAAACCAACCATCTTCTGATTGAATTCAAACCTCCTCCCCATTCACAAGTGGAAAATCACATGTGATACTGTAAATCTGATCAAATGACTGTAGCTGGGGGGTGCAATGGAGTTAAATCAGCATAAGACAGAAAATCATCCTGTTTCAGACTCTATGTGGCATCAACAACCAGTCTCCTTACCCAAATGCCCATGATGATGCTTCACCTTATCATATATTTACATTATTCCCACTCTCTAAATACAGAGCATTTCACATGCCCTTTCCAGTACACTTAGCACTCAAGCAATTTCTTGTTTTGAAGACAGAGAGAGCAGAAAGCATGTAACACATTCTCTACCCACACTGTTAGCAAATCGGTGATCAAATGTCACGCACAAACAGGACAGTTAATGATTTTCTTTGAGCTGAAAACAGAATTTGATTACTGGAAAATGGGAACAATGCTTTAAAAAAACGTCCTGCATTGAATTGGATACAGGGTTGACTGAGGACTCTTTAAAATTCAGCCACTCAATTATCACAAATGCTGGGCAAAGCAAATCTTCAAGCCTAGAAAATGAGAAATTCAGAAAGTAATGACTAAATCAATAGTATCTATAAGAAGGGATGGAGGGAATGTCTTATCTGCAGTATTGGGTGGTATGTATAACACTCAGAGACTAACTCAATGCTTAGGCCAGATGGAGGCACACAGATGCTCAGCAGGTAAAATGGTTTAGAAATTCAGAGTGAAAGACAATACAGAGTGAAGGACAGTGATAGCATGCTTAACTCTATATGTGAGCGAAGCCACTAACATAATTTTTAATCCTGCAAATAGACACTCTCTTGATTTGGGAAAGCCATGTAGACAGGAGTTGTACAGTAACATATAATCCTGTTGAGCATGCTGAATTGATGGTACTGAGAACTTTGTTGTTGTTAGATGTTAGCTTACAGTTGACAGGGTGAGTGGGTCTGCAGATGCTAATATCCATGGCTATATGTGATTCAGGAGTATCTGGTGTCTTTAAGTGTAACAGAGACTTGAGTCTGTTGTGCTTAGCCTGAAAAGCTAGGGTCCCAGAAACTCAATAGGCCCAAAGTCACCTCAAGCCAGAGGCTATTAGGTTCTTACCCCTTGTGAAATTAAAGAATGAAATTCACAGACTGGGGGAGTGCAGGGGGAGAAAGAATGATTTTATTACAAGGAACTTGGGAGAGAAAAAGAAGGCAGAGCTCCTGCAGAGCAGGGGGTGTCCTTGGGAGCCTGGGAGTGGGTTCTTCTGAGCCTCCCTGCTTGGGAGTTAATAAGAGTGTACTGGAGAGAGGAAAGGAGGGGAAGATGAGCTGGTTAATCCAGATCCCATTTCAAGTGTACAGGTCCCTCAAAGTTCTGGTAATGTCTTCAGCATGGCTTCCAGGAACATGGTGCCCCTTTACAGAAAAGAGATAAGGAAAAGAAATCAGACCCCACCTCTGGTATCTGCAGCCTCTATCTATGGCAGAACAAAAGACATTTTTAGTTTAGAAATTTTTGGCATTTGTAGCCTCAGGAAAGAGAAAATGCAATAGAAGATCCAAGGAAATGTCGAGCTATTAGTCAAGAAAGAAACTGGTCACTTTGGGGGGTTATTTTTTAGCCTAAACTGTCTAAGCAATGTCTGCCTCCTATCCTCATGATACCTGTGAACAGGTAAGGGAGCAGAGGCAGGAGGAGGCCTGAAAGGTTGCTGAAAACCATGTAGAAGTTATATAGCTCAGCCAAGAACATTCTTTCAGAGTAAGTAAAAGACCTGAATTCAATTCCCAGTAATATCTGAGAGAGAAAAAAATCCCCTTCTAGTGTCCTTAGTCTCATTTGTGAAAGAATTGAAGAATTGACTCAAATGGAAGCTTTAGGACAAATTTATTAGAATTTAAGGAAACATCCTCAGTACAAGCAAACCAGAAATCTCAGCAGCTGCCTGAGGAGGGGAATGGAGGTGACATGGAAAAATGAACAAACCATAAACCATGTGGGTTTAGAGCTGTGGTGGAGGAGGTCAGGCAGACATGTGGCAAACTAACAGCCACATGGCATGGAGAATGGAGCTTTAGAAAGAAAGGTAAAGAAACCCAAAATCCTGGAGTAGCCAAAAGTGAGAGAAAGCATGGTTAGGCAAAAGATATGAAGAAAAAGAGATTATGATTTTCTGAATTCTTCAGAAAAGTAGACGGACTTATCCAGGTCTGTAACCAGCCAGGTGTAGACAAATAGCACCAAGAGGCAGGAATCCTCTCCAGGAAAAGATCTTTATCTCATTAACACACTAGGTATTCTGCTCATCTTTTTAGTGATACTTAAGGTGAACCTACCTTCATAGATCTGGTCCCATGACTGGGGATCTGGCAGAACTGGAATATTGGGTCTTTATTTAGGCCAGAGATTCTTATATTCTTGAGCAGTGTTAAGGGGTCTTTGCTACTATAACACCAGGGCCCATGTAAAAAGCCAGACATGGTGGCATATGCTTATAATTTAAGCAATAGGGAGGCAGACACAGATAGATTGCTGGTGCTCAGTGGCCAACCAGCCTTGCTAACATGGAAGATTCTAGGCCAATTCAAGACACCAAAGTGGCCAATATCCAGAGTCAAGAGACCCAAGGCTGTCCTTTGGCTTCCATGCAGATACACTTGCATATACATGTGCACCTGCACGTGTATGAACATGCACAAACATACTCAAACACAAAAATGTCAAAAATCAGAGAGGTGGTTAAAAATCTCAATTCAGGGAAAAAGGCAAAAAAAAAAAAAGAGAGAGAGAGAGAGAGAACATTTGCCAAATTTTTATCACTTAGTTTTGCTTAGTCAACGTGTATTTGATTGTGGTGCGGAAACTTGTTCCAATTTTTTAATTGTATTATTTAATTGTATTTTTACTTTTATGGATGTGTATGTGTGTGTGTGTGTGTGTGTGTGTGTGTGTGTGTGTGTGAATATGTACACGTTGTGTGTGTGATTACTCATAGTGGCCAGAAGAGGGCATAAGATTCCCAAGAAGCTGGATTTTCAAATGGTTGTGAGCAGAATTCTTATGTTCTTCAAGAACAGCAAGCACTTTCTAACTGCTGAGCCATCTCTCTAGCCCCTGTCCTGAAATTGTTTAAGAAGACAGAAAATCATCATGCTGAATGATTAAATGATATAACATATTTCATTACTAAAATATGGAAATCATTTCTGAGAAGCCTCAGAAAAATCAAGGCAGGATGTCTTTTTGCTACAACTCACTCACTTAGTGTGGCACGGCAGCTCCCTGAGGCAGAGAGCCCCTGATTAATCACCTCTGTGACAGCAAATAACTGAATGCAGAAAGGAGCAAAACTCTCCCTATTGTCAGATCCACAGAGGCAAAGCTTCTCCACTCTGCATGACCATGTCCATGTTCTGTAAGCATTGTAAACTATGGGGCTGTGGGTGTGTTTTACTGTGGGAAGAAACGTGAGATCCCTCCAGCAACAGTGGTGAGTGATACAGGGGAGAAACAGGGTCTCCTAGAGGGTCCTTGGTCTCATTCATAATTTAAGAATGAACTCAAATGCAAGCTTTGGGGAGATTTTCCTAGAATTTGCAAACAAATCCTCTCTGAAGGTAAGCTGCAAATCTCAGAAGCTGTCTAGAGGAGGGGAATGGAGGAGAGCAGGAAGAAAGGCATAAAGCAATGCTGGGTTTGACTCTGAATGGAGGTCAGACAGACAGACACGTGACCGACAAGAAGCCACATGGTAGGGAAAAAGGAGCGAGTTGTATAGAAAAAGGTAGACAAACCAATAATGTTCAGGCAGCCCAAAGCGTTAGGTAAAGCATGGTTGGAAAGAAGGAAAGAGGAGATTATTACACTTTTCTGAGGAATTCAGAGAAATGGGTAAGATTTATGAAGATCCCACGTCTGTAACCAAGAGGTAGGTTTTCACTGAGAACACAAATAAGTGGAAGGGCTTCTGGGTAGGAAAAGTCCACATGATTAACAGAGTAAGTATTCCTCTCAATCTTTGTAGCATAATTTAAAGTGAACCCGCCTTTCTAGGAGTGGTCTTGTAACAAGGTGATCTTGGAAAACTGGGTCTTCATCCAGGCAAGAGAATCTTATACTTTTGACTGGCTTCAAAGGATTCTTTTGCTCCTGTAACTATGGGTTAAAGATGCCCAGTGGAGAATGACAGAGGAAGCACCAAAGCAGCAGTGTCTTATTAAATATTCCCTTCTCCAGATAGCAGCACGTGCTTAGCTCAGAAACATGCTCCAGTAGCCGTTTTTTTCACTTTGCCTCCTCTCCCTCTCCACTTCAGACTCAGATAAATGGACAGAAGACAGAATCTCAGGAATAGTTAACTGGTGAATTTAATGCGTTGGTTCTATAGAGCTAATGGGGGAAGCCTCCACTTACATGGTACCAGGGGCTCCTAAAGCCCGGGGCTCTCCAAAGTTCCACCCACCATCACACTGGCAGGGTCCCAGAGAGCACCATACACTCCAGCCTCAAGCCCTTCGTCTCCCCCCACCCCCATGTAAACTGGATGGGAGGGGTCACAGAACCATATAACTCCGCCTCTGCAACCAGAAGGATTCGATATTTTAGGACCAGTTTGTTGGACAGAAAGCTTAAATTATCCCACAGACAGACTGTTAGCAGTTAAGGCAGCTGTGCCCCATGCTGCAAAGGCTTGTGAGTACACATATCTGAAGGACACGGTTTTGTGTACTTTTTTTCTGAGGAGAAATGATCAAGTCTACTTGCCCCAGATAAGGGACTATTCATAAACCAAAGAAAATATCCCATTCAAGTCTAGCTCTTTGTGACAATGAGTTTAATTAGAGTTACTTCAGGAGTGCGAGTGAGGGGGTCTGGTGAACCTCTCCTCACAGCAATGTTAACAAATTCTTTGTGTGGGGTGTAAGCATTCATGAATTTGTACAGGATGGAAAGCTTATTGGCCCTATCAAACCTGCTGGCCACTGAAGAAGAAAAGAGTCATGTCATGCCTAGGGAGGCAGTGTTCCTAAAGGGAGACATTGTTAAGAATTAATAATATTAATAGTGATAATAATAATGATAATGATGATGATGATGAATGACAAAGCAGACTAAAATTTATAGATAAGTCAAAATAAATTTATTAAAAAAGAAGAACTACCTCATTAGGAAGCAATAGCTCTCCTTAGCTGATTATCAACATACTAAAAGTAAGAAGGTTCAGCCAGATCCACCTAGCACCACTATTCACTTACAAGCTCACCCTTCTCATTTGGTGCTCTAACCCTTGGGAGACTTGTTTCCGCTACTTATTAGTATGTTTAATAAGGGTTCAGGAGGTTACAAGGCCTGAAATACTCCAGAGCAAGTCTGTATCTTCCAAGTAACTTAGGAGAACAATGGACTGTTCCCAGTGTAGGAATTTTCTACCCATTGCCCCATAAAACCACCTGAGACCACCTCTCAATCTTGAAAATCAGGAGAGCCTTTCTGTGAAGCACATGATCTCTACTTCAATTGCCCAAGTCTGGACTTGAAGAGAATTATATGCTCCACCAATTACTGTCCCCTGGTTTGTTCCATAGAGGTGGTGGGCAGTAGGAACTCAGTCATGGACAACAGTGGAATCAGCCTGGCCAGAACCTGGGAAGCAGATGGCTCATTGCTGAAATGCAGGCAGAACTTTTGAGCTAGCTGCTGTAGTGGGTATGACAATGGAAGAGTGTTCATGTGGGGACAAGGTGCTTGTACTCTGAGATGTTAACATAGCACTGCTTTGAGTACCAGCCAGGGTGGAAAGTGCTTAGTAGGCCTGCATATGAGCATGTGTGATGAAGAGATTTTAGCAATCAATCCCAAAGAGCTAGTATGCAGACAAAAATCTAAGCCATAATGTTGACTTGGAATTTTATATATCTGTAAATAAATACATCTACACTAATGGTTGGGTAAGTCTGCATTTGGCCCCATGACCCTCCACACATACGCTTGAATTAAGAATCCCAGTCAGAGTTAATGACCTCCTTTTGTCCCATCATATTTGGCCTCACTGCACCCTCTCAACCCTCTCCTCTTCAATTAAGAATCTCAGTCAGACTTAATGAACAGTACAAAGGTATAGACTTTAGTGCTGTCATAATCAATCAAATGTCCAAATTAGGAGAGACTGATCATAAATAGATATGGAAGTGGTTGCTAGACATAGGCAGGGAAGGCTGACCATCTGCAAACAGGTAAACTGAGGTGATTGAAAGAAAAGGGACAAAATCCAGGGTGACCTGGTGTCATCTAATGAAGAGGTAACTGAGAGCTCGGTCTGGGTTATTTTCCTTATAATAGAGTTTAAAATGACCCAGAGACCTCAAGAATAAGTACTTAAGGTATCAATTGGCTAATTTTCAAGATTATAACAAAGTTTAGTGTTTATGAGGGTTCTGAAAAGAATGTAAGAGCCAAAGAATGCGGTGGAATGTGTGAAATGCTGTCTTCTGTATATGACATGTAACCTATCATAATATTGAACTCATAGCCTCTGTGGTTATTGGCACAAGATCGTCATGAAATCAAGCTAGCTAAAATCTCTGCATTGACAAGGTATAAGATCTTCAGGATCATCACTTACTGAGGAACTATTGTCAGTGCATGCTTGCTGGGGGAGGGAGAATCATTCTCTTTAGAGGATTTGGCCATTGGTAGGTTTCTTACATTCCTTCTATCTCAAATTCTTCAGTCTTCCTGAGCCTTGGTGATGGTGGGGTTAATACAGAGAAGAGAGACCTCCATAAGACCCTAGGCATAAAGCAATTCTTGCTTTCCAAACAAGTCTGTCCAGAACCCCCATAAACCCCAAGCATAAAGCTTTCCAAAATGATCCTGCTTTGCAAGCAAGTCCTTCCCAGACCCTTGGGGGATGCAATCCCTGAATCCTTCATCCAACTCCATGATTCTATTTACTTTTTACATACACAAAAGTCCTTAACCTACCCTGCTGTCCATGTAGCCACTGCAGACTCCTGCTGCTCAGTAGTCAACCCTCGATGAGTAATAGAGGTTGGTATGGATTCTATGAGGTTGGTTGCTTTTTTATTCCACCTGTGACTCTTTCATTCCTTTTTTTTTTTCATTCCTAATTCTAGCATTACGCCTGGGAGGGAGTTCAAACCTGGGAACTCAAGCTCCTAATTCCTAATATTTT
Source organism: Rhizomys pruinosus (assembly GCA_009823505.1). Classification (NCBI taxonomy): domain Eukaryota; kingdom Metazoa; phylum Chordata; class Mammalia; order Rodentia; family Spalacidae; genus Rhizomys; species Rhizomys pruinosus. Next base: position 720,377 of record VZQC01004706.1, read on the forward strand.
AGTGTCAAAATCCAGGAGACCATTCTAACCTAGGAAAGGGTTTGCAGCTTAAAGCTCCCAATTCTCAGCAGGTATCACTGTATCCGTTTTTTTTTTGTTGTTGTTGTTGTTTGTTTTGTTTTGTTTTGTTTTGTTTTGAGAAAAGGTCTCACACAGCCCAGGCTGACCTCAGCTCCCTGTGTATCAAATGATGACCTCGAACTTCTCATCTTCATGCCTCCATTTCCCAAATGCTGGGATTAGAGGCATGTAAAATCACACTTAGTTGGGGGTGGTGCTGGAGATTGAACACAGGGGCCCCAGCATGCTAGGTAATCCTTCTACCAACTGAGCTCCATCCACAGCCTAGGATGTGTATCTTGCTTTTTATGACCCAGTAAGGAGTTAGCACTGTTCATTGTTCTGATGTATTTGATGAACTCACAGACCTGGTTTTTCTGACATGATTTTGGTGCACCCATTTGCCTATGTGTTGCTGTTTTAGTTTGATGAGATCATAGGTGGTAATGTACCTGCATAAGCAAGCTGTCATCTTGTGCATCATAATTTGTGCTGGACAGGTAGTTAATTTTCACAAAAAAATGCACAGTGCCATTCTGCCTCAGCATTTGTACCCAAATGCAAGGAGATTAAGCCCAAACCTTAAAGCTACTGGTCTCCACATGGGACAATTTAGAGCAAGGCACACAGAATGAAATAGCAACCTCTCATCCCCAATCCTCTCCCTCTATGCTACTAGTTTCTTCCCTCTTCCCAGTACACAAAGTTTAACATGCAGTGATATCAGAAATTAATTTAGAGAGGCATCCACATAAAGTAATAAGCTGATGTTGAAAGTGAAGACAGCAAGTAACTGTAAATTCAGATTCTTGGGGCTTAGATATTGTTCCAGGTTCAATCTGAGATGACACCGTGATGTGGGAAGTGTCACTAAGCTTTGAAGTCTCCTCGAATTTCCACAGAAGTCACAGGACACATTCTCCTGAAAAGATTCTCACTTGAACTGTGTGCTTCTGTCTTCTCTAATCAGGGTGATTATAGAATTAACCATTTGAGTGCTGGGAAAACAGCTTAGTTAGCAAGCTGGTTCCCTTTTAATCTCAAGGATCTGTGAAAAACTGTGAACAAAAAGGTGGGTTATTTAGAGAGATGGCATGGGCACAGCAGATAAAGGTACCTGCCACTAAGCCAGAGAAGTCTGAGTGTGACCTCTAGAACCCACATTGTGAAAAAAGAAAACAAATTCCCACAACCTCTAAAGGTGAACTGTAGCACAGGCACACACACACACACACACACACACACACACACACACAGAAAGACTTTCTTGAGTGCTCTGTCAAATATAGCCCTCCCAACCATTTCACTGCCTGCCATCTAAAGCTTGCTAAGTTGCCCTCCCAGCATTCAGCTGACCAAATTAGATTAAATTTTTGAATATTCCGTATAAATATAAAGTGATAAACAATAGTAAAATGTTCATAGCTAGATACATCTACAAGACTGTATACTTGTAGCACATGCATGCCTAGATGTATCTACAGCTCTACACACCTGTAGTAACACATACCTAGCTATTTATTATATAAGCATTGTATTTATTTGAAGTGTTCATAAATAAAATTTTAAACTATGATCAATTTCATGATTTTTATAACAACCAAATGAGATAAAATGTGCTAAAATCCTATAGATGTATCTATTTCTCTGTGTTCATGCATACATATGTATATATTATAGGTAGATGATAGATAATAGATAGATGATTCATAGATAGGTAATAGATAGATAGATAGATAGATAGATAGATAGATAGATAGAGATAGAGAGAGAGAGAGAGAGAGAGAGAGAGAGAGAGAGAGAAACAACAGATCTAGAGTTTACCAAGTAATACACATTATACCATCTAGTAAACAGGATGCAAAAGTGAAGGAGTTAAACCTGGTAAGTTCATAAGAAAAGTTAGAAACTAGGATGAGGAGATGGCTCAGTTGATAAAGTGCTGCTGTACAATCATGAATTCAATCTCCTAGATCCATGTAAAAGGATGAATGCAGTGGTGTATGCTTATAATCTTAGCACTGGGGGTGTGAATACAGGTTAGCCAGTCAGCTTAGTCTCATCAGTGAGCTCCAGGCCATCGGGATGCCACCTGTCAAACAATAAAGTGGGTGTCCCCTCAACAACAGCCCCTCAGATTGTCCTCTGGCTGCCATATGCTCTCACACACACTTGCATGCATACCCACACACATGTGCACTTGTACTCACATGAGCTTTCCCAAACATTCACAAAATAGTGAAAGTTTGGAAACAACAGAACTATGTAATCAATGAGGAGGCAGCCAGTACATCCTCTCTGATAAGTGACACAGATACACAGAACTGTATTCTTCATATCATTACACTTAGATGCAGTATAATTTTCTTTCCAAAAATCCTAGGCTGTATAGCCTGAAGGCATTCAATAAAACCAAGCAGAAACACTAGAAGTGAATCACACCAGTTTGACATTTCCAGCTCTGCTGTGGCCGCCAGACCAAAATATAGTCTTCAGGTCCCTTTTTCATTAGCGTGAAACTGCTGGGTTTAAAACAGTTTATCCGCTGAATTAATCTCCAGCCTGTCTCTCACACAGGGCAGATTCGGCTCTCTGCATCCGTCTTCTTGTTCTGAAACATTCTGATTTTATTTGTATGCATTCTGGGTAATGAATAACGATCTTCTGTGCTTCGAGAGTGCCATTTTCCCAAACAGCTCCTAGCATTTTGTAAATGTTAACTCATTAGACCGCATAGCGTCCAGAGTCATATATCACCCTGAGCTAGGTCAAAAGCTTCATATTTCATATTTCACACACGGAGAAATTTTAGGGACTTCAACCCAAGGTCACCCGCAGTCAGCAACCAAACAAGAGACAACAATGGGCAGAAACATTATCCCAGAGGCAGGCAAACCTACCTCTGCCTTCTGACTGCAGCATCTGGCCCCTAGGGACAAATGAAGACAGTAGTGCTTGAGACACCCTCTGTTAACACAGATGTGGCTGGAGGGTAGGACAGTAATGCTTGAGACGCCCTCCATTAACACACAGATGTGGCTGGAGGGTAGAACAGTAGTGCTTGAGATGCCCTCCGTTAACACGCAGATGTGGCTGGAGGGTAGGATAGTAATGCTTGAGACGCCCTCTGTTAACACAGATGTGGCTGGAGGATAAGACAGTAATGCTTGAGATGCCCTCCGTTAACACAGATGTGGCTGGAGGGTAGGACAATAATGCTTGAGACGCCCTCCATTAACACACAGATGTGGCTGGAGGGTAGGACAGTAATGCTTGAGATGCCCTCTGTTAACACAGATGTGGCTGGAAGGTAGGCAGACTGTAGGGCACTGCATGCCCCTACTAACGTCATCCTGGAAAAATGTGATCAAAATGAGTATCACAGAGAAATTCAGTTCCATCCATCACATCAGAAGTGATTCATTTCAGTTCCACTCAAGCAGAAGCTTGGGGCACGTTGGGGACTTTCAGGGACTAAAGCACCAAGGTTTATTATGTTCACTAGATCTGGGAGGACCTAGAATGCAGAGGGTCTCATCTGTCCACCTCAGAACAGTGAGCTGCTTTTTGTAACTCTCAGATTAATCCTTGATTCCTTTGAGGTTTTTTTAATTTATTTTTATTGATGCTTTGTGTATTTCATACATCATTTTCCAATTCAGTTCAGGCATATATCCCCTTCCCTTCCCCCCCCACCCCTACCCATCCCAGATCATGCATTCTGCCGTAAGTTTTCTGCATCTTTCTCTGCTTTTTTGTTTTGTTTTGTTTTCATTTTTTTTAACAATAGGTGATAATTTGTGAGTACAAGCATCCTTCACGTAAAACCAATTTGCAAGCAGTTGTGCCCAAACCCACACAGCTCATGGGTCCCATCATCCTGAAAGGGGGGCTTGTATGTTCAATCAAGTTGATCAAATGAGTGTCCAGTCTATATTGTTGTAGTTTCACCATTAACCCCAATCGAAGCCCTTACTTGTTGTTTTGTTCTGTTTTGCTTTGTTTTGGTTTGGTTTTGGTCTTTTTGAGATGAAGTGGGGGCCTGCCTTTTTGAGGTTTCTAATGACACCCATGAACCCAGGAGGAGCACACTCCATCTGTTTGCTTTTTTATTTTCCTGCCCTGTGTCCTTTCCTGGCACACTGCTCTGGTTTGAATGTGAATTGTCTCCTATAAACTCATGGGCTTGAACACTTTGGCCTCAGCTGGTATCATTGTTGGGGAGGGCTATGGAGCTTTAGGAGATGGAACCTTATTAGAGCCAGTGTGGAACTGCTCACAGGCACTGAGGCTCGACAGCCCAGCCTACTTCCTCTTCACTACTGTCGCAATGTAAGGAGCTAGCTGGACCTGCACTTGTACTCCTGTCATCATGCCCTCCCCACTAAGATTCACGGCTTCCCTCTGGAACTGTAAGCTAAAATAAACCCCTTTTCCCAAAATTCCTTTTCTCAGGATATTTTATCACAGCAACAGAAAATAAACAAGGACAAATATATTCACAATCCTGGTCATATAGGTTACAGAGCCCACACTGTAATCTCTCTAACTCTGCTTTTGGAAGTTCCTAATTAAATGCTGAAACACCCATGAGCCATGCAAGTCATCCTAGGGCCCTTTCCTGAAACAAAGTCTACTGCATACATTGCAGGGTGCCTGGCTACATACAACAGAAATTTGTGACACATAATACACAGAAAATTGATTCCAACATACCACCATGGGTACCAAATTCTGAAAATCCTCAAGGCTCATATGTCATAATATGCATCTATAACCAGGTACATCCTCCTGTATAGTTTAAACCATTGCCAGACTGCTGTAATATCTATTGAATGCTATGTAAATGCTGCAATATCCTACCGCATAGGTAATAATGAAAAAAAAAAAAAAAGTATGACCTGTTCAGAACACACACATCTTCTTACAAATTTTCTACCACTGTTTGGCTGAGGAAACAGTTATGGAATCTGTGCTCAAAGAGGGCTGAATACCATCTGTATTTTGATTTTCAGTGTTGTCTGTGGCTTAGCTTTTCTACCAAAGAGGATGTGGGTCCCATTCGCAAATGTGCTGAGACTAGGAGGGAAAGGATGAAGCTATGCCAAGGAGAGTATGTACCTCTCATATCTCAGTTTCCTGTCCTGTTCCCACTGCTAGGAATGTGTATGGGAAATGCAACATATGAAACATGGTGAAGTCATATGAATTATGTCCTATTTGAGATAAATCAAATTTGCATTTATTTTGAGATGATGTTGTTTCTTTTCTTTTCTTTCTTTTTTTTTTATTTTTTTTCTTCTTTTTGAGACAGGGTCTCCCTGTAGCCCCAGCTGTCCTGGAACTCACTCTGTAGACCAGGCTGGCCTTGAACTCACAAAGATCCGCCTGCCTCTGCCTCCCGAGTGCTAGGATTAAAGGCGTGTGCCACCACGCCTGGCTGAGATGATGTTTTCAAATTTCCCCTTAATATATAAACTGCAACCAAACAATGTATGTTCTATGACAATCTTTGCTGTCACACCTGTGTGAGACACAGACAACCAACCAGAACAGCAACAATGACAGCCGGGCTCTGACTCTGAGCACAAAGTGAAACATCATTTCCTTTGTCCCTTTTTGTCCTCTCAAACCCTAATTCCATCTCTGTCTACTGCGATGCTTATTCTTTAAAATATTTTCATTTTATGTGTATAAGTGTTCTGCCCGCATGCATGTAAGTGCACCATGTCATATGTGACATGGAGGTCTCTACTGTACTGTTTTATGCTAATCATCCATTATTAATTTAGGCATCCTGACCATGTAGACATTGCTGGTTGAGTAGAAAGGTATTAACATCTGAGGGTTAGTTACTTGTCTCCTTGCTGTGACTTAATACCTGACAAGAAGAAACCTGAGGAAGGAAGAGTGTCTTTTGGCTTACAATTTGAGGGAATACATTCCATGACGGCAGGAAGGCATGGTGGCAGGAACAGAAGGCCAGTCGTTCACATGGCATCCTGTATGTAGAAAGCAAAGTAGGAACCTACAAAATGTAGTAGGCCACTCTCAGTAATCCACTTTCTCCAGCAAGGCTCCACCTCCTAAAGTTTCACAACTTTTCCAAACAGCACCACCAAATGAGGACTTGAGTGTCCAAACACACGAACCTATGGAGAACATTTCCCATTCAATCTGCCACAGAAGGTGAGCCTTCTTTTTTTCTTCAAGTTTCAGTTATTTTTTTAAATTTTTTTAATAATAAGTAATAAGTAATGAATACAAGCATCCTTCATGTAAAACCAATTTGCAAGCAGCTATGCCCAAACTTATACAGCGCGAGGCCCCCATTGTCCAGCTGGAGGGGCTTGTATGTACAATCATGTTGATCAAATAAGAGTCTGGTCTATATTTCTGTAGTTTCATCATTCACCCCAATTGCAGCCCTTACATTCTATCACATCCCTTCTTCTGCAGATTGTTCCCTAGGCTTTAGAAAAGGAACACAAGTGGGCGAGAAGCAAAGCAGTCTACTTTCTCTGGAGATGTCGTTTTGGACTCTGATCAGTTAAGGCTGTTTTCTTTCATGGGTTGGCAGTTTATCCAGGAATAACCTTTTACTCTTACTGATGAAACACAAGCAATTATATATACAGGCATTTAAACAGTACTAATTGTTATGGTAGGTTACGTTGGTATAGACACTGATGTTTGGATGGTATGCTAATCCATGAACTATAGCTTTTCTGTAAAAGATGACAAGGTCTTACTGTGGCTTATAACATCTCTTAACCACTAGAGGACGTAAGCTTGTGGCATCAGCCATGAATTATTCCTCCAAGGAGAGAGCTAATAGCCAATTAGATTTGGGATATACAGGCATATGGCTGCCACTGCTGCACAGTATTTCCAGGCAGGTGAGGTGTAGCTGATGCTGATGAAGGAGTCTTGCTTGACTCAAGGAGACCAATATTTGCTTTATTGATTTTGTGGCCTTTGGTAACACTCTCTGGCATTCCAGAGACCAACTGTACACTTGCAAGTGTGGTCTCAATACATCTTTCCCATGTTTACACCAGGTCTTTGACAGCAGGGCCTTACTGCCTCTATTCTTGCAGGTATCCCAGTTTGCTGGCAAAAAGTCTTTACTGTTTTGGGGGCTTGGATCCCCTAGCCAACATTTCCTTGGCAGAATAATTCATTTCTGATATCAGAGCTCTCCTGTATTAATATATTTTGCTTAATTACCCAGCTTATAAAGATTTTAGTATTATATTTGGCTCTGAATAGAGAATTATCCTTTCGTAGTTCCAATGTCTATCAGTCAATTAAAGAAGGCAGCTATACCACTTTTATAAGAGATTACCTCTATAACAGTGGGCTCTAATTTACAATTAGGGAATGACTTCATTATCATCATGTTTTTCTTTCTTCTATGAAAAGGAGGTAAGAAAGTCTCTCATATCAAAATGTTGTGGCACCTAAAAGATAAAGTTCATTAGGACACATTATAAATAGTTGTTACAAATAGGATCCACAGAGATATTTGATGCCTATAGCAGTCTGAGGCTTTCTTTCTCCTCAGACAGTGTAGTCATTTATTTGTTTTCTGCTTTAACAAATTACTCCAAAATTAGGGGCTAAATCTATGTGGGCTATTGTATCCCATCTCCATGACTTTAGAATCTGGGCATGGGCTAGCTCGGTGCTCATTTCAGAAACTCATACTACATGATGTTGTCCCCCAGGGTAGTTATATCTTCTGAGAAATGAGGTCCCTTTCATAATTCCCTGCTTTGGGGAAGAACTTAATTTCCTATTGGGATGGAAGTGAAGCCCTTGACTCTTCTAAAGCATGCTTCTTGATGCTATGTGGGACATGGGTGCACTGCTGCTAAAAGTCAGCAGACAGTAATTTCCAGTGCATCTTGTCTTTATCATTTACACATTCATTTGACTATGGTAGAGCCACTTAAAGTAATATTCCATTTATTCTCAAAGTCAATCGCTCAGAAGTTTTGTTTACATTTGAAAAATCCCTCCATATTTACCTTATAGCATAGCCTAATCAAGAAAAGGGTATTATATTAAGGGTTTTTCCACGTGGCCTGGCATAATGACACATACCATCTTACTATAGTAGTTATTCTTGTCCTCTGGTCATGGCAATAAAACAAGAAAGTTAATATAGAGATAGTTAAGTCTGTTCTACTTGTAATACAACTGTCTACACTCCCTGGTAGAAGAAAGGGGTGAGTCACAGGACCCGCGCTTGAAATGCCAGCCATTTCCCTACCTATATTTCCTTCCTCTTCCACTCCAAGTACTCTTAGGTGATTCTGCAGTACATAGGAAGTGAAGGCTGACTAACTCTGGGGTTCCATGAAGCCACTTCCATGATCGGGTGGGACTTTGCAGTGTTACAGCTCTGGGGTTCAAGCACTCTTCTAAGTGACTACTCGTCCATTCTCTGGAAGTAAGCTCAATAAAGTTATTGGTTTGCCAAGGTGGACTTTGATGAGATCTTTATTTTGGTCTGTTGGTCCCCCATCTAGGGTGAACAAACTTTTATTCATGTATCCCCAGGAAAACTTAATGCACGGTAAGGGTATTCTGTCCCATTCGCAGGTGAGCCCACACTCAACGATGTATGTGCCTGGGAAAGAAGGACAAGTTGAGAATCTTAGGAATTAGTTTACAATTCTGTCTACCACACACAAGATAGAAAAATTTTGTTAACTTAGCCTAACTATGAATTGGACAATTAGGAACCTATTGTTCCTAGGAACATAAAAGTACAAGAAGCAAATAAAGTAGCTTCTTAAAATCATGGGAAGCTGCTGGGAGCTGAATTTCCATTACCTCCAGTTCATAGGTTGAAAACATAACTTCTCCTGTCTCAGAATGTGACTGTGTTAAGAGGTAGAACTTTTTCAGAGGTAAATACATTCAAATTGGGACCACCTTGATGAACCATAATCCAATTTGTCAACTGTCTTTTTGTAAAGAAGAAGTCTAAGCTGGCATCTATAAACACCTTTGCTATCAAGACTGATGACTTGAGTTCAATTCCCAGTACCCACATGGCAGGATGCAAGGAAAAAACAACTCTGCTGCAGCCTCTTTAACCTGTATTCATTCTATAAACCATATATTATATATGTATATTTCAGTGTTTTGTGTGATATGAGTGTTAATATTAGTAATTAAGATTGAAATAAAAGAACCTACATTCACTTGGCCAGGCTGCCAAGATAGGCAAATTATATGTCAGATTGTTGTCATTGAACCCACAAAAGCTTGTGTATTTATTGTTATCCAATAAGTTTTGACATTGTGGAAAGACACAAACATCATTGTTTCTGGTATAGCATGCTCACAAGAGACATACACACATACATACACTAAGTAAGTTAAAAATAATAAATAAATAAATAAACAAATGAAGTTCAAAAGACGTTTGAATGCAGAAAGATCCCCCAGGATTTATATACGGAGCAAAACTCATATGAAGGCGTAAGCCAAGGAGAAAGGCCTCAGGAGAAATTAGTCCTTTAGGGACCTTGATCTTTGAATTTTAGCCTCCAGAAGTGCGAGAAAAGCAGCTTTCTGTGATATGAACTGTCTGATCTGGGATATTTGATTATGCAGCTCCACAGATGACTATGGGAGACTTGACAGCAAATTAAACAAGCAAATGAATAATGTTCTGAGTAACACAATTGTCAGTGTCTCAAGATAAAATGAAGATAGAGATGACGCCTACTATTTCATGTTGTTTGTTTAGAACAAGGATGAAATGTCTGGAAAGAAAGTAATGGCTTTATCTGGGGCTCTGCCTTTTTGGGGTCTAAACTTTCCAGAAAACTCTAGAGAGGGTGTAGTTTCTTCACAGAGAGACAGGAGCCCTCAGCCAGGGTACAGTCTGGAAACTTGGACCTGAGTCATCAAGCAGCCCTCTAGGGAAATAGAGGGGAGATTCTATGACCTGAGATGCTGTCACTCCCTGGGCCATGTTCAGCCCTGGACCACCTGTGCTCAGGGTTTACACAGTGAGGTGGTTGTGTCTAGAGCAAAATAGTTACTGGTCTCAGAGAGCATTTCCAAGGGCCAGAGTGGTGGTGGCAAGTCTAAAATGGGGAGACTTTATGAAAAGATAAATGCAGAAACAGCAAATTCTAGCTTTCCTTGCACCATGTGAATATTTTCTCCCCCACCATCTTTAGAGAAGAAAGTCTAGTCATTTTATGACTTAACCTACACTTAAAATGGAATAATTGGGGCTGGAGAGATGAGTCAGTGATCAAGAGCACTGGCTTCTCTCTCAGAGGATCCAGTTGCCAGCATCCACATGGTAGTAAACAACCATCTGTAACTCCAGTTCCAGGGGATCCATGCCCTCTTCTGACTTCCCTGGGTATTGCATGACCTGGGCACACTTACATAGATACATGTAAACAAAACACTCACAGACATAAAATAAAAATAATGAATATTTTAAAGGAATTAGTTGGCATCATGGCTCAAGCCTATAGCACCAGCACTTGCAAAACCCAAACCAAAATACAGTAATTCTTTGAAAGAAGTTTGTGGGCAAAAGCATGTTATAGGCACACAACTGGAGCCAATAGTAGATCTGGAAGCCTCACTGAGGAGTTTTGGATTTTCAGTAGATCCTTTTAGATTGTAGCTTGACTAAGCAGTAGCTCATGTGTAGAGATTTCTATCATTTTCATTTTTTCCATAATGGCCTTTTGGAGGTATACTTTCCTACTATGACAGTCTCTCTATTAAAGTATGCAATTCTGAGCCTGCAGGGCACTTGGGAAGTTCTGTTGACATTACTTTAATTCACTACCTTGCTGCAGGTTAAAAGTGCAACAAGTTAAGAATAATTTGTGAAAAGATCTCAGCAAACAAGCCAATAATGAGATAAGTTGGATTATATCTAGTAAGTATTAAGGATACCCTGCCACAAATCACATGAACATAGGCATAGGAAGATTCCAGGAGAAAGAGATTCATTTGTCTCATGTCATGTTTAAGTCCTTATCACTATTAATATTAACTTTGAGACACAATATGATATCTGGTACATCATTTGAGCTTACTAAATATTTGTTGGGTAAACAAGTGAATAGATAAGGAATCAAGCTGTTCTGTATGTTTGCTTTTAAAAATTGTTTTATTATGTTTAATTACCTATTTGGGGGGACACATGCCATACCATATATGAGGTGATCAACTTGGGGGTTCCTTCCTTTCCTTCTACCTTGTGTGTTCTGGCATTTGAACTCAAGTAATAAGGCTTGCATGACAGACGTCTTTACCCATTGAGCTATCTTTTTGGCTCTGGTGTATATTTATGAGTTATTTCAACATGAACTCATTAGGAAAGATTAAGAACTGCTCTTGTCCCTCTTACCCTGAATCCTGAGCCATAATTCCCTAATATATTTTATTTATATATTTGTACTTCTCCAGTATGTTCATATTAATTTGATAATAATATTTCATGTTTTATTAATTCAATATGTATTATAATTAATATTTCACTTGATATTGTTTAAATACATCTAATATGTCTCCATTTTTTTTATTTCTGTATGTGTATGAATGTACTGCCTGCATGCAAGTCTGTGTACCCATGTCGTGCAATGCCGCGGAGGTCAGAAGAGGGCGTCGGACTCCCCTGGAACTGGAGTTCTCCTGGAATAGGAGTCTCAGACGGTTCTCAGCCGCCATGTGGGTGCTGGGAATCGAACCCAGTTCCTCTGTAAGAGCGGTCGGCGCTCTTAACCGCTAGGCCATCTCTCCAGCCTTTCCTTATTTTCTGCACTTTTGAATATGGACATCACACAAGCTAGTGGCGAATTTTGCGTGTTTTAAAAAATTTCTCCTGATGCTTTTCATTTCTTTTTTAAGATTTTATTTTTATTTTTGATAAATGCATGTATGTGTATGTCTTGTTTATATGTTTGTTCATGCATGTGCAGTGCCAATGGAGGCCAGAAGAAAGTGTTGGATCCCCTGGAGCTGGAGTTAAGGTGATTGTGATCTGCCTGACATGGGTGGTGGGAACTGAACTCAGGTCCTCTGAAGATCAGTGCATGCTCTTACACACTGAGCCATCTCTCCAGCTCTGAATGCCTTTAACATTTAACAAGTCTGTACTCAGAGATACAGAATTTGATGAGTATTCATGTGCTTACTTAGGCTTTTTCCCAATACATTTTTCTTTGATTAGACATTCACTGACATGGGAATTAACTATTGGGTCTAGTTCAAATATAAACTGGAACAGACAATACTGGCTGGGAATTCTACATCTATTTCTACCTGTTCCTCTTCAGGGAAGCTTTGTCTATTCGACAAAAGGATGGAGGATTTTTCAATCTTTCCTATTGGATGAAATGTTGCTAATGGCAAACACATGATGACTGAGAAGAAAACCAGCTTCAGGATGAAAATAACTTCAGTCACAGCCATGGAAAAAGCTTCAGTTGTCTGGCATTAAAAATGTATCCTGTTAGGGTAGAAGTTTGTTCTAACTCTAATTTTCATTTCCTGAACCAACCCAGTTTTTATTAGGTCAGACAGTAAGGAAATGCTTCAAAAACAAACTAGAGGGACAAAAGAACCAAGTGAAATATCTCATCAAGGCAGAAGCTATTTGATCAACAAAATAAGGGAAATAGTGGATTATAACCCAAAATACAAAACAAAGGTATATACAAGCATGCATAAATAAGTAGAAGAGACCAAGAGTCTCCAAATGACCAGACAATGTAATCTATGCAGATACTCCTCTCCTCAAGGAGGTGGATTCTAACTTCCCAGAGATACTAGGTACAGGTTGTACCATGTAACATTTTTTTTTTCCAAACAGAGAAGAAAAAGAGTTACTTTATTACAGGGAAGCACGACAAGCAAGACATTAGTCTCAAGGTGCTCTTAAGCTCAGCATCTGAAAATGTGTCCTGAGTAGGTACCACTCAGAGGATGTAGTAAGAATGTCATTTTTTTTTTCCTGTGGCCCTACTCCCAAACAAAATAACCCCATGCTAATTCCTGGAATGAAGCAGCAAATTCAAATTGTATGAGCTTATGACCAGCATGACCTAAAGTCATCAAAATAATGGAGGTCTGAAAACTTTCACAGCCATAGGTATCCTAAAGATACATGAGGGCTTCATGTGATGTGTTCTCCTACATAGGATACAGGAACAAAGCAGTGTGGAGAACCCTTGAAAGACTCAAAATGAGGGGCGGAAGAAATGGCTTAGTGGTTAAGAGTGCCTACTGCTCTTGCAGAGGACCCAGGTTTGATTCCCAGCACCAACATGGTGGATAAAAACCGTCTTAGGTTGGGTGTGGTGGTGCACACCTTTAATCCCAGCACTTGGGAGGCAAAGGCAGGTGGATCTCTGTGAGCCAGCCTGGTCTACATAGTGAGCTCCAGGCCAGCTAGGACTAAGGGGAGACCCTGTCTCAAAAAAAAGAAAAAAAAAG
>VZQC01004706.1:738095-757385 GCA_009823505.1 Rhizomys pruinosus
CAGTTGGCTCTCAGAGTAAACCTGGAGAAGTCTGGTCTGCATGGCCCCCGGGTGCCTGGCTTATGACAGAAGGCTGAAGTGGAGCTCTGCTCAGCATCCTCAGAAGAGGAGGTGTCTGGTCCAGGAGGCCCCACCTCTTCCACTTCTGATGTCAGCTCTAGGGAAACCAAAGGAAAAGTACAAAAGACCAGTTCCTCATTTGTAGAGGCTTGGGATTAAGTGAATCAAATGAAAAGACATTCCCATAGGTCATAAATCCTTGATGGGTACAGCCCTCCTCTCAGGAGACGATACACGAGTGTGGCATGGAAAGCTGTCTCCTGTCAGCCAGGTGGGACTACTCAGCTTCGAGATTCCCACAGATGCCTGCAGTTCCCAGGCTCTTCTGGCTGTTGTGAGGTCTGAGCTGAGCCTTCCTGGCTTCTTTGCCAATTGTTTAGGGTGAACTCCTGCTGCTTCTTCTTCCTCCTCCTCCTCCTTCCAGCCGCAGGGAGAGGAGAGCATTTCCACACCAGTTTCACTCAGCATCTCTCCCTAGGCTTTTTCTGACACTGAGACAGAGATGGTACAGGAAGAAGGAGAGATCTTACTGAGGAAAGGGACAACTCGGGATTAAACAAAAGTTGGACGGGATTGACAGGGAGGCTTTATGTTTTATTTCTGTTTTTTTTTTCCCTTTTTCTTAAAAAAATTAAATAAAGTTCTCACTTCCCAATATACATCACATGAGTTTTCATGCAAAGCAGCAGTCACAGAGGCAGAACACCTGGCTCAAGCCTCTCAGCTTGAAGGGCCACCTTCTCCTCATCCCAGAATTCCCAGCTCTCTCTGCCATGGATGGTGCTCGCTGTCTTCCTCGCAGGAACTGGCTGTGACCAAACATGGCTCTTGTCGAGAGAGGAGCCCTCCCCTCTCCCCTGGATGGGGATTTGGGGGGCAGCCAGCTCTGGGGCCTGGTCTCCTTCACTCGTCCTGTCCTTCCTTCTGAGACTACAGTGTGACAGCTTGGATGGGTCCCTCTTCCAGGAACAGGAGGTCCTCCTCTCATCATGCTCTTTTTTAAAATCATGTACATGAGGGGGCTGGAGAGATGGCCTAGCAGTTAAGAGCGCCGATTGCTCTTACAGAGGACCCGGGTTTGATCCCCAGCACCCACATGGCGGCTGAGAACCGTCTGAAACTCCAATTCCAGGAGAACTCCAGTAACAGGGGAATCCGACACCCTCTTCTGACCTCCGCGGCATTGCACGACACGGGTGCACAGACTTGCATGCAGACAGTACATTCATACACATACAGAAATAAATAAAATTAATAAAAAAGAAAAAAATAATAAAATAAAATCATGTACATGATATGTAGTCCCTATGCTTTAGACCTTAAGTGGCTTGTGGCAATTATAAAGTCATCTTAGAATAATCTATTTTTTAAGATTTTTAAAATATTATATATGTGCTCGTGCTGGATAAATGGTTCAAAGGTTAAGAGAATGTATTTCTCTTGATGCACCTGGGTTTGTCTCCCAGCACCAACATGGCAGGTTACAACTGTCCATAACTCTAGTTCCAGCAGATATGGTGCAATCTTATGGCCTCCAAGGGCATTGCATTCACATGGTGCACTTATATACGTGTGCAAGCAAAATACATATTATGCAAAAAATAAAAAATGAATAAATAAAAACTTAAAAAGGAGTGGGGATAGTGAACAACCTTGTCTGGTGCCTGATTTTAATGGGAATGCTTCAAGATTTTCTCCATTTAGAATGATGTTGGCTGTTGCTTTTTTATATATAGCCTTAATTATCTTGTGGTATAGTCATTCTAGTGAAATTTCTTCTAGTACTTTTATCATGAATTCTTGTTGGATTTTGTCAAATAACTTTTCTGCATCTATTGAGATGATCATGTGATTTTTGTCATTAAGTCCATTTATATGATTTATTACATTTATTGATATGTATATTAAATAATTGCTGGAATAAAGCCAACTTGATTATGGGGGATGATATTTTGCTATGTGTCTGTATATGATTTGTGAATATTTGTTGGGAATTTTGCATCTATGTTTATTATGGATATGGGCCTATAGGTTCACTGACTTCATAAAAGTTTGGGAGTTATCCTTCTATTTCTATATTTTCAATACTTTAAGTACTATTGGTTGTACATCTTTGAAGGTCTGGTAAAATTCTGCTATGAGTCTATCTGGGCCTAAGAATCCTTTAGTTGGGAGGCTTTATATTTCTTTGATTTCATTATTAGTTATGGGTCTATTTAAGTTTTTGATCTCTTCGATCTCTTCTTGGTTTAACTTTGATGATTCCAATGAATTTAAAAATTTATCAATTTCTCTGGGCTGGAGAGATGACTCAGCAGTTGGATGGAACAGGAAGCCATTATGCTAAGTGAAGTAACACAGTCCCAGAAAAACAAACAGCAAATGATTTCCCTCATTTGTGGATGCTAGCACCAAATCTCCAGTTGAAAGGCAAGCTGAACAACATTATTGGTATATTACTTTTTATCTGAAACCAACTGTATTGTTATAATGTAAATCTCTTAATGGGCTCTAGAATCGACCCACTACTTTTTTTCAGACTCTGTAATTACTGTATATGGGTGGAAGGTATGTATTCATATTTTAGAGCAATATAAAATTAAAGGGGGAAAATGTGCACTCCTAAACATATTTTGGAATTAATATACAGTTTATTCTCAGAGGTCATAATTTTGATGCATATGTGATGATTATATAGGCATATGTTAGAGAAATACAAAGGGGAGGGAAAAACAAGAACATAAAGACTGGGTTAAAGAACTGAATGACACAGTTAAACTCTGCCCAAAACAGCAAGCCTTTGCAGGGAAAAACTTTGGAAAGATTGAAAGATGCAAGACATGTATGGCAGAAGGCATGAACAGGGGTGGGGTGGGGACAGGGAGAGGGGAATGTGTCTAAATTGGACTGAAAGATAATGAATGAAATACACAATTCATCAATAAAAGGATTTTTAAAAAAAGAGCACTGACTGTTTTTACAGATGACCCAAGTTCAAGGGTTTGATTCCCAGCACCCACATGGTGGCTAATAATTGTCTGTAACTCCAGGTCCAGGGGATCCAATGCTATCTTCTGGTCTAACATGGGCATTGCCTAAAATGGGTACACTTACACACATGCAGCAAATACACTCATACATATAAAATAAAATAATAAAAATTTTAAAAAATTTGCCCACTTCTTTTAGATTTTCAAATTTAATAGAGTATAGCGTATTTAAAGTATTCCCTTATAATGCTTTGGATATTTTTTTCTCTGTTGAGATGCTTCCTATTTCATTTCTGATTTTGTTAATTTAAATTTGTTCTTTCTTCCTTTCTTTCTTCCTTTCTTTCTTTCTTTCTTTCTTTCAGTTGGCAGGATATGGGTCTGTCTTGTTTACTTTTCTAAGAACCAGCTCTTAGAACCATTGATAATTTATAGTTTTTATTTGTTTCTATTTC
Source organism: Rhizomys pruinosus (assembly GCA_009823505.1). NCBI lineage: Eukaryota > Metazoa > Chordata > Mammalia > Rodentia > Spalacidae > Rhizomys > Rhizomys pruinosus. The sequence goes on from VZQC01004706.1 coordinate 741,601, forward strand.
TTTGTTTTCTGCTCTGATTTTTATTATTTCTTCTCATGCACTGGGTTTGGGTTTGGATTGTTCTTGCTTTTTCAGATTCTTGAGTTACACCATTAAGTCATTTATTTGTGCTATTTCTAATTTCTTAATGTAGGTGTTTAACGCTATAAAATCCCCTCTTGGGAATTCTTGTAATGTGTCGCAGAGGATTTGTTATGTTGTATTATCAGAATGCTTTTATTCCTTTCTTGCTTTCCTCTTTGACTCATTCATCATAATCTCTATGAGTTTGTGTAGTTACTGAACTTCTTTTTCTGTTCATTTTAATATCTGTTTCATTGTAGTCCAAAAGAATACATAAAATTATTTCATTGTTTTTGTACTTATTAAGGTTTGTTTTGTGCTCCAGTATGTGGTCTATTTTAAAGAAACTTCTATGGGCTGCCAATTAGACTACATTCTTTGGTTTTTGAGTAGAATATTCTGTAGATATCTGTTAAGTCCATTTGATGTATGATATCACTTAATCCAGATGCTTATCTGTTAATTATTTGTCCAGTTAACCTGTCTATTGGAGAGAGTAGGGTAATGAAATCACCCACTATTACTAAGTTGAGGTTAATCTGTGTATTGAAGTTCAGTAGTACTCTTTTTATGAAATTGGGCACACTAGAGTTTGGTGCACATATGTTTATTATTATCTCTTCGTGGTCAATAGTTTCCTATCAGATTGATTTTTAATTTGAAGGCTATTTTTTATCAGAGATTAGAATTGCAATGCCTACTTCTTTCTTGTCCCATTTTCTTGGAATATTTTTTCCATCCTTTCACCCTAAAGTGGTGCCTATCCCTGAAGGTAAGATGAGTTTCTTATAGCTTCAAATATTTGACATGAGTATATCTCCTATATCCTGATAAAACCCCGAGAGCCAGGAAACTGGAGAGGAATCATGGGGTAAAGGGGAAGGAAGTGCTCTAGACAGGGGACTATAGTAGGAGATAGGTGTTATCTAGGGAGACATGGTTAAAATGAAAGTTGTTTAAGTGGGGAGGGATGACAGAGGGATATAAAGAGGGGGAAATAAATAATGCTTAGTTGGTATAAAGAGCCAGAGGTAAATGTGTTAGCTCAAAAGTCTGCTGAAAATAAACGTATGCTATATATAAAAGTGGATGTCTATAACTGAGGGATATAACAAAAACCCAGTGTAAGGTAGGAATAAGGAAATAACTTCCCTTTCAGTGGTCAGTCAAGGTAGTCTGAGAGACTTCCAAAATGATACAGGCTATTTCAACAACCCTTGGTCACCTTCCAGAATTTGGAGACAAGACACTATTGCTAAAGACAGGACATACTTTGGAAACACAACTTAAAACAATTGAGCTGAATCTGGAATTGACCTGAAGGCCTCCTCCCTGAGGACTACCTCTTACAGTATCAGAGGATACTATGCAAGCTCACAAAGGAAGAAAAAAAAATAAAACAATCAATGGGCCCAACTGTAAAACCTAATAAACACGGGGCTGGAGAGATGGCCTAGCGGTTAAGAGCACCAACTGCTCTTGCAGAGGACCTGGGTTTGATCCTCAGCACCCACATGGCAGCTGAGAACCATCTTTAACCCAAGTTCCAGGGGAATCTGACACCCTCTTCTGACCTCCACGACATTGCACGACATGGGCGCACAATCCTACATGCAGACAGTATTCATGCACATAAAAAAATAAATAAAATTTTAAAAAACTAATAAACACAACAATGACTGGTCCAGCAAACTATGACTATTGGGTTCTTGTGGCATGTTTATGTTGGGGAAAATTAGCTGTTTAATTGGAATTAACGTCCACTCAATGGGATGGAACTCATGTGTGGTACAGTAAACGTAGCCAAATACACATGGCTGGCCATATCTCCAGTCCATAGATCCTGGAGAAAAGCCTACTTTTGTCACATTATTGGATGAACATAATTTTTCACTGTACTCTAAATATGTATCCTCATATTTACAGACAAGTGTAGTTATCACCACTCATCAAAAAAAAGCTTCTTTTTGCAACAGATGGAGAATATTATAGAGTTCTACAACTGGTCAAAAGCAGAGAATGTCTGAGATTCCCATCCCTAAGTGACACATCTACAATGCAACCTCTACACCTAAGTCTCAGGGAACATAGTGAACAGGTGGCAGAAAGTATATTAATGCATTTCTTAACACTCACCGTCAAAACTTCCTCCTGCAACAGATGATGGTTAACCCAGAAAGCCACAACTGGCCAAAGTGCAGAGAGTAAGAAACTGTGGAGTGCTTGTCCCTGGATAGGACACCTACATTAAATCTCTGCTACCTAAGGCTCAGGGACCATTACAGAAGAAGGAGAAGAAAAACTGTAAGATCCAGGAGTGATGGATGTCAAAGAAACAGAGTTTTCCACGCAGCTGGGAAATTGCTCATATATGATCCTACATCAATGAAAATAGCAAGCACAGACCCACATAAACTCTAACCAGATAAACCCAGCATAGAGGTAGGGAAATGGGAACTACTGGCAACCAATGACTACTGAGAGAAGAACTGGCAGTCTTTAAGGGAGTGACGCTAGCTAGATAGGTTAGCTAGGCTCCAGTGGATGGACTCACACTGAGGGCCATTTGGAGACACAAACATGAGTTGATAATCCTTAGCATAGATGACAAATGCATGAAATCCAGTGGGAGGGCTATGGTATGGGTATTCATAGGGGAGGAGATCTAAAAAGTATCTAGATGTATTATGTGAAATTCACAGATAATAATTTTTTTAAATTATGTCTCTGCATGTATGTGTGTAGGTATATGTACATTGAGTGTAGTGCCTGCAGAGGCCAGACCCAACAAATTCATATGATTGTGAGCCACCAGACCTGGTACTGGAGACAAAACTTGGTTCCTCTTCAAAACAGTACCTGCTCTTAATTGTTGAGCCATCTCTCCAGCCCAGCCTCAAAAAATCTTTCCTTGATGTCCATGTGCACCTCTAGAGTTATCCCATACTGAGTTTTGCTTTCCAGTTCTGGTTGGATCTTTCCCACTTTGTTGGAGAATATTTGCCCAATGGAAGAGGCAATCCAGGACCTTCGAAAGAGCAATATGTTTTGGTGCTAGGTCTTGCAATTAGCCTTCCTATGATTCACAGGCATCTGACCCTATCTTGTTCCTTGTGTATGTTGCTGTGTGTACATGCACACACCTGTATCTGATAGTCTAGCAGTCAGACTGGTTATAGCAAAACAATGGAGTCTCTTCAAGTTCCCTAAGTCTAGTCCCATGGCTTGTGGGTAGAATAACAATTACATAACTGTGTTGGACCAGGAATTAGTGTCCCGCAGGCTGAGAGGTTGCTAATGGAAGATGGCCAGAATCCAAATTTGCAAAGTTAAGTTATTTTTAGACTTGGAAAATGTTTCACATCAATATTTTGATACAGATGTCACAACACTAGTGACATTAAAGATGTCAGCTTTATACATGTATAAATGAACTTTCAAGCAGGTAAGAGGGGAATTGTGCTTTTTACATTTTTTAAAAGCACATGGCTCTTTAGATGTGATATGCATAAAAGGTTTTACTCCTTCATTCTGTAATAATGTTAAAATTTTTCCTTAATTAAAGAACACGAAGGCATAAAAATTATGGGATATTGTTTTGACACAGCTTTGCTGCTTTATGAAAAACAAAATTTGCACATCAATATAAACATAGCATTAAGCATACCTTCTGTGTTTTTAACTTAATTTAGAAAAACATACAGGGAAACTGAAGAGAAAATGAAGTTAGTTAATATTTTTAAATATTCCAATTTGTTACATTGTATTTTGACTTAGAGTTATTGCTCAGGGAAGGTACGTTTTAAGTGTCTCTGTGACCAAGTGCTCTTGATGTCAATACTATATATCTTTACTGCCAAGCAGCATTTGAGGTAAGATGACCTCAGAAACTAGGGAGATGGCTCCATGGATGAGATCACATGCTGCTCTTGCATAGCATCCACATCAGGTAATTCAAAAGCTCCAAGGGATCCAAGGTCATATCCTAACATGCATGAGCGCCTGCATACAATACAGACATACACACATACACACATAAGTTAAAATGATTTAATAAATATTTTTGAGGAAGACTTCCAGGGCTGGAGAGATTGCTCAGTGGTTAAGAACACTGACTGCTCTTGCAGAGGACTTGGGTTCCATTCCCAGCACCCACATTGCAGCTAAGAACCCTCTTAGGCTGGGCATGATGGCTCACACCTTTAATCTCAGCACTCAGGAGGCAAAAGCAGGCAGATCTCTGTGAGCTCAAGACCAGCATGGTCTACATAGTGAGCTCCAGGCCAGCTGGGACTAAAGGGAGATCCTGTCTAAAAAAAAAAAAAAAGACCTCCATAGGTTTATGGACTTTTAGAGTGGTATTGTATTCTTCTCTTTCTATGAAACATGGGCCCAAAGGTAGATTTTTGTTAATTTTGTAGTACTAATTAATGAGGAAAATATCACAGAAGGGTACAAAATTCCTTGAGCTTCAACATAGGAAGGAAAAACTAGTAAGAAAAATTAGACAGTTTTTTTTTTCAAGGGGATAGGTTTCACCATGTTATGGAAAGCCATTCACCAATCTGAAAACCTTTCACAGAATATATGTAGACAAAAATAATATGTATATTCTAAGATAATTTTGTTGAGTATAATACTTTGAACTATATTAACCAAGGGATTAATTTTATTTTATTTTATTTTAAATTTATTTATATATTTTTTATCAAATCTTGACCTGCTTACCCCCATCCTCCCACCCCACCAGAGCTCATGCATTCTGCCAAACATGCCTTTCATCTCTTTCTCAGTCTTTCTCAATATTCTCCATGTGGAAGTTGACTGTTTTAAGCAGAAGTTCACTGCTTCAGTCAGTTCTTTGATGCAGTCTTTCTGTTGTTGTTGTTGTTGTCGTTGTTGTTGTTTCCAATATGCATCACTCCCAACTGCTTTGGACAAAAGCTCAAGGGGCTGTGCACAAGAAATGCTTACAACTAGGTAATTGGCACTAGCATCCACAGATGAGGGATACCATTCGTCGTTTGTTTTTCTGGGACTGTGTTACTTCACTCAGCATGATGTCCTCTAGCTCCAGCCATTTTCCTGCAAAGCTCATGATGTCGTCTTTCTTTACTGCTGCATAGAACTCCATTGTGTAGATGTACCACATTTTCTCTATCCATTCGTCAGTTGAGGGGCATTTAGGTTGGTTCCAGCTCTTTGCTATTGTGAAGAGAGCTGAAATAAACATGGCCGTGCATGTATCTCTGTGGTGGCGTAAGTCTTGAGGGTACATGCCCAGGAGTGGTATGGCTGGGTCGGGTGGCAAGTTCATTCCAAGTCTTCCAAGGGTTCTCCACACTGCTTTCCATAGTGGCTGTACGAGTTTACATTCCCACCAGCAGTGGATGAGTGTTCCCCTTTCCCCACAACCTCTCCAGCACTTGGTATCATTTGTTTTCTTGATCCTAGCCAGTCTTATTGGAGTAAGATGATATCTTAAAGTGGTTTTCATTTGCATTTCCTTAATGATTAGTGATGTTGAGCAGTTCTTGAGGTGTTTCTCAGACATCTCTAATTCCTCGCTTGTGAAGTCTCTGTTCAGTTCTTTGCTCCATCTATTGAGCGGGTCATTTGTTTTCTTTTTTCTTTGTTTTTTGAGTAGTTTATATATTCTGGAAATCAATGCTTTGTCAGATGTATCTGCAGTGAAGGTTTCCTCCCACTCTGTGGGATTTCTCTTCACTTCCTTGATTGTTTCTTTTGATGTACAGAAGCTTTTGAGTTTGATGAGGTCCCATTTGTCAATTGTCGACCTTAATTCTTGTGCAGCTGCTGTCTGATTTAGGAAGTCTTTTCCTACGCCTATGTCTTGTAGTCTGCTGCCAACTTTTTCTTCTATCACCTTCAGAGTTTGGGGTTTCACGTTGAGGTCTTTAATCCATCTGGAGTTGACTTTTGTACAGGGTGAGAGGTAGGGGTTTAATTTCATTCTTCTACAAGTGGTGATCCAGTTTTGCCAACACCACTTGCTGAAGATGCTGTCTTTTCTCCATTGTGGTTTCTTGGCCCCCTTGTCAAATATGAGATGGCTGAAATTGTATGTGCTCAGATTTGGATCTTCGGTTTTGTTCCATTGGTCAACAGGTCTGTTTTTGTGCCAGTACCAGGCTGTTTTTATGACTATAGCCCTGTAGTATAGTTTAAAATCTGGTATAGAGATCCCTCCTGTGTAGCTCTTTTCACTCAGGATTGATTTGGCTATTCGGGGTCTTTTGTTTTTCCAAATGAATTTAAGAACTTTTGTTTCCAAGCCTGTGAAGAAACTCTTGGGGATTTTGATTGGGATTGCATTAAATCTATACAAGAGTTTTGGTAAAATGGACATTTTTACAATGTTAATTTTCCCAATCCATGAGCATGGGAGGTTTTTCCATCTTCTGAGGTCTTCTTCAATTTCTTTCTTTAAGGGTTTAAAATTTTTGTTGTAGAGGTCTTTGGTGTCTTTGGTTAGGTTTGTTCCTAGGTATCTTATTGTTTTTGAGGCTATTGTGAGTGGGAAGGTCTCTTTGAATTCTTTCTCCAGTTGCTTGTTCTTGGTGTAAAGAAAGGCCATTGATTTTCTAAGGTTAATTTTGTATCCTGCCACTTTGCTGAAGCTGTTAATCGTTTCTAGGAGTTTTCTGGTGGAGTTTTTTGCATCCCTTAAGTAAACAATCATATCATCAGCAAATAGGGATAGTTTGACTTCCTCTTTTCCAATTAGTACTCCTTTAATATCCTTTTCTTGCCTTATTGCTCTAGCAAGTGTTTCAAGCACTATATTGAAGAGGAGTGGTGATAGGGGGCAGCCTTGCCGAGTTCCTACCTTTAAAGGGAATGTTTCTGTCATTTCCCCATTTAGGATGATATTGGCTGTGGGTTTCCTGTATATGGCTTTGATTACATTGAGGAATGATCCCTCCAATCCAATTCCTTCTAGGACTTTAAGCATGAAGGGATGCTGGATTTTGTCAAAGGCTTTTTCAGCATCAATTGAGATGATGGTGTGGTTTTTGTCTTTGATTCCGTTTATGTGTTTGATGATGTTTATTGATTTTCGTATGTTGAACCATCCCTGCATCTCTGGTATGAATCCAACTTGGTCATGATGGATGATCTTCTTGATGTGGGTCTGTATGCGATTTGCCAGTATTCTGTTTAGAATTTTGGCATCTGTGTTCATGAGGGAGATGGGTCTATAATTCTCCTTTTTAGTTGGATCTTTGCCTGGTTTTGGTAATAGAGTGATGTTGGCTTCATAGAAGGAATTTGGGAGAATTCCCTCTGATTGTATACTTCTAAACAGTTTCAGAAATAATGGTTGTAGGTCTTTTTGAAATGTTTTATAGAATTCTGCTGTGAAACCGTCTGGGCCTGGGCTTTTTTTAGTTGGGAGGCTTCTTACTACATCCTCTATTTCTTCATATGTTATGGGTCTGTTTAAGCTGCTGATCTCTTCTTGGCCGAGCTTTGGTGATTCCCAGGATTTCAGATATTCATCCATTTCTTCTAGGTTTTCAAACTTGGTAGAATATAGGTTCTTGTAATATTCCCATATAATTTTCTTGATCTTTTCCTTGTCCGTTGTGATATTTCCCTTTTCATCACGGATTGTATTGATTTGGAGTTGTTCCTTCTTTCTTTTTGTTAACTGGGCTAGAGGTCTGTCTATCTTGTTTATTCTTTCAAAGAACCAACTTTTGGCTTCATTGATTTTTTGTATTGTTTTCTTTGTTTCTATTTCATTGATTTCTGCTCTGATTTTTGTTATTTCTTCCTGTCTGTTGCGTTTAGGGTTCATCTGTTGTTGCCTCTCAAGTGCTTTTAGCTGTAGTGTTAGATCATTCACTTGTGCTCTTTCTGTTTTTCTAATGTAGGCACCCAGGGCTATAAACTTCCCTCTTAGGACTGCTTTTAAGGTATCCCATAGGTTTTGTTGTGTTGTATTGTCATTGTCATTCAGTTCCAGGAATGCTGTTATTCCTTTCTTTATCTCTTCCTTGACTCATTCATTATTCAAGAGTGTGTTGTTTAGTCTCCATATGTTCTTGTAGGCAGTAGGGCTTATCCTGGTGTTGATGTTGAACTTTATCGCACTGTGGTCTGATAGAATGCATGAAATTATTTCAATCTTTTTGTATTTGTGGATGTTTCTTCTGTGTCCCAGTATGTGGTCGATTTTGGAGAATGTTCCGAGGGGTGCTGAGTAGAAAGTGTATTCTCTGGTATTAGGGTGAAATATTCGGTAGAGGTCTATGAGGTCTATTTGGTGTATCATATCCTTCAGTTTAGATGTCTCTCTGTTTATTCCTTGTCCTGTTGACCTATCCAAAGGACTCAGTGGGGTATTGAATTCCCCTACTATGAGTGTACTGGGGTTAGTGTGTGACTGTGCTCCTAGAGAACTGTCTTTATAAAGTTTGGTGCACCAAAGTTTGGGGCATATATATTCATAATTATGAATTCTTCTTGGTGAATTGTTCCTTTGATAAAAATGTAATGGCCTTCTTTGTCTCTTCTGATTTCTTTTACTTTGAAGTCTATTTTGTCTGATATTAAAATACCAAGACCTGCTTTATTTTTGGTACCATTTGCTTGGAATATTTTTTTTCCATCCTTTCGCTTTAAGGTGGTGCCTGTCCTTGAAGGTAAGATGTGTTTCTTGTAGATAGCATATTGATGGGTTCTGTTTCCTAATCCAATCTCTCAGTCTGTGTGTTTTGATTGGGGAATTTAGTCCATTAATATTTAAGGTTATTACTGATAGGTTTGTGCTGCTTTGTCTTGAGCTTATTATCCATTTGAGGTTTTGGTTAAATTTCTACTTCTGCAGTTATCTCTGAGGGGTTGGTTTTCTGGACATATATTCTTTAAACTTGTTTATTTCATGGAAGGTTTTTCTCTCTCCTTCAATTATAATTGACACTTTTCTGGGTATAGTAACCTGGGTTGGCATCTATTGTCCTTTAACAATGGGAATGCTTTGCTCCAGGTTCTTGCTTTCATAGTTTGCATTGAGAAGTCAGTGTTAATTCTCATAGGTTTCCCCTTATAGGGCACTTATTGTTTTTCTCTTGTTGCTTTAAGGATTTTGTCTTTGTTTTGGGTGTCTAGCATTTTAACTATGATGTGGTGAGGAGAGTTTCTTTTCTGACCTTGTCTGTTTGGAATTCTATGTGCTTTTTGTATTTGTATTGGTTTGTCTTTTTTTAGTTTGGGGAAGTTTTCATCTATTATTCTGTTGAAGATCTGATCAATACCATTCTCTTGGGATTCTTCTCCTTCCTCTCTTCCTATGATGCAGAGGTTTGATATTTTCATAGTGTCCCAGTTCCTGGTTGTTCCACTTTTGTGTATTTTTCAATTTTTCATAATCTTTCCTTGAGGTTTTTAGTTGTTCTGTGTTATCTTCCAGGTCTGATATTCTTTGTTCTGCTTCTGAGGCTTTTTCCATTCCTTTCCTCTTGATTGGATGAATGTTTGATTTCCTTTTTCATTTCCTCTTCTGAATTCTTTAGTATTTCTACTTCTTTTTGGAGCTTCTCAATCTCTTCCTGTAGCTCTTTGCTTTGCTGGTTGGTTTCCTTATCTTTTTCAGCATGGGATCTTTTCAGTGTTTTTACTTCCTTCCGGAGTTTGTCATTCTCTCTCTGTAGGTCCTTCTTGAGTTCTTCATTCTCTTTTCTTAGTTCTTTGATTTGCTCTTTATAATCTTGTAGTTCTTTAATATGTTCCTAATTGTGTTTCTGATATCTGTGTCCTGGGCCATCCCCAAGGGGATCCCACCGTAGGAATCTTCCATAGGGTTGGTAGAGCTTGGTGTGGAGTTATCCTGCCCCTTTCCTGTGTTCTCTCTTCTTCATGTTCCAGGCATATGGGCTTCTCCTTGCCTGTATTCCAATGTAAGTCCTAAATGCCTCTTCACTGTGTTGAAGGCTTGCTTTGCTTGCCTCCTTCAGATGACTTCCTAATCCCAGTTGGCAGGGGTGGGGGGGTTAGGGGGTGCTCTTTAGCCTGTGCCCTGGTACCTGCATTTCAGCTAGTCTCAGGAGATCTCAGATCTCAAGACTCACACAACCCTAACTTTTATACCAGCTGGGAGGATAATGCTGCCCCCACAACCACAAAAGCCAATTAAGACAAAGACAACTGGATTAACAGATTAACTAGATTAAGTCAATCAACAATCAGCCTTGCTGAAGCACCCAGCTCCTACCTAACTTTCTGTGCTTCAGCTGGTCTCTGGAGATCTCAAGACTCAAACCCTACCTTTTATACCAGCTGGGAGTGTCGCGCGCAGCAGTCTCGTCGGCGAGAACTTCACGCGGACAACAGGATTCTTCTGCAGCAAACTTTATTGTGTACAGCTCTCTTGTGAGAAGGACCCCGAAATGGGGCAGAAGCACTGCTTATATAGCAGTCCAGAGGGATCGTGCATGCTCTGGATTGGTGCACCATCCAATGCCTCATTTGCTTACCAAAAGCGTGGGCTCGAACATCCTGTGGCTAATGAGCATCCTGTTTATCTTACAAGGAGGAAGTAAGGAGGGGAAGGGCAGGATGAAGATAAGCCTGGAATGTCCTGTGGGCTGGAACATCCTGAGGCTTATCTTACGTGGAGGAAGTAAAGTGAAACTAGCCTTCCTTCAGATTTCATGCATTCTTTTACGTTTCAAAACTGGTAGAGGTAAGGTTTTTTTGTAGTATTCCCCAATATATTTTCTGGATCTTTTCCTTGTCTGTTGTGATAGTTTTCCTTTCAATCGAAGGATTGTATAGATTTGGAGTTGTTCCTTCTTTTTTGGTTAACTGGGCTATGAAGGACTATCTCGTTATGTCTTCGAAAAGAACCAACTTTCCTTGGATTCATCTGATTTTTGTATGTTTTCTTCTGTTCTATGTTTCATTGATGTTTGCTGCTGATTTGTTATTTCGTTCCTGTTGTTTGCCGTTTTGGAGAATGTGCCATGGGTGCTGAGTAGAAATTGTTTTCTCTGGTATTAGGATGGATTGTTCGGTAGAGGTCTATGAGTCCATTTGGTGTAATCATAATCGGTCGTTCAGATGTGTCTCTGTTTATTTGTTTGTCCTGTTGACCTATTCAAAGAACTCCGTGGATTATTGAAGTCCCCGCATGTAGTGTTACTGGATTAGTCTGTGGACATGTGACGTCCGAGAATTGTCTTATAGAAGTTGGTGGCACCTGAAGAATTTGGGCATATATTTGATGATTGTGAATCTTCTTGGTGAATTGTTCTTTTGATGAAAATGTAATGGCGTTCTTTGTCCCTTCTGATTTATTTAACTTTGAGATATATTTTGTCAGATATTAAAATTAGCAACTCTTGCTTTCTTTTGGTACCATTGCTTGGAATATTTTTTTCTATGCTTTCACCTTAAGATAGTACATGTCCTTGAAGGTGAGATGCAATTCTTGTAGACAGCATCTCGATTGAATCTGTTTCCTAATCCATTCTCTCCATTCTATGACTTTTGATTGGGATGTTAGTTGATAACATTAAGGTTATGTCTGATAGGTTTGTTTTGCTTGCTTTTGCCTTATTATCCATCTCCGGTTCTTGATTTGTGTTTCTACTTCTGCATTATGCTTTATTGATTTCTCTTTATCGGTTCTGGGGTTGGTTGCTCCTTTTCTTCTTTTCTTTGAATTGCTCAATTATTTTCTTGAAGGGTTGGTTTTCCGGAAATGTATTGACGTTTCAAGTTGTTTATGTCATGGAAATTTTTTCTCTCTCAACTATAATTGAATTTTTGCTGGGTATAGTATACCTGGGTTGGATCTATGTTGTCCTTTAACACTGGGATGCTTTGCTCCAGGTTCTCTTGCTTTCATAGTGTGCATTGAAAAGTCATCTGTAACTCTGATAGGGTTTCCCTTAAGGTCCTTTTTTTTTTTCTCCTGTGGCTTTAAGGAGTTTGTCCTTGTTTTGGGTGTCCAGCATATTAACTATGATTCGTTGCGATGAGAATTTCCTTTTTCTGATCTTGTCTGTTTGGAAGTCCTATGTGCTTCTTGTATTGGCTATTGGTTTTGTCCTTTTTTAGTTTGAGGAGCTTCATCTATTTGTCTGTTGAAGATCTGATCAATACCATCTGCTTGGACCTTCTCCTCCTCCTATTCCTATGATGCAGAAGTTTGAATTTTTCCGTAGTGTCCACAGCTCCTGGTTCATCTTTTTTGCCTCTCTTTTAGCTGTAGTGTTACGAGTTCATTCACTTGTGCTCTTTCTGTTTTTCTAATGTAGGCACCCAGGCTATAACTTCCCTCTTAGGACTGGCTTTTATAGGTCTCCATAAGGTTTTTGGTTGTGTTGTATTGTCCTTTCATTCACCAAGTTCCACAGATGTTTTTATTCCTTTCTTTATCTCTTCCCTGACTCACTTCATATATTCAAGAGTGTGTTGTTTAGTCTCCATATGTTTGTGCAGAGGGCTTATCTGGTGTTGATATTGAACTTCATTGCACTGTGGTCTGATAGAATGCAATGAAATTATTTCAATCTTTTGTATTTGTGGATGTTTCTTCTGTGTCCCAGTATGTGGTCGGCTTTGGAGAATGTTCGAGGGGTGCTGAGTATGAAAGTGTATTCTCTGGTATTTAAGTGAATATTATTCGGTAGAGGTCTATGAGGCTCATTTGGTGTATCATATCCTTCAGTTTAGATGACTCTCTGTTTATTCCTTGTCCTGTTGACCTATCCAAAGGCCTAAGTGGGGTATTTAAGTCCCCACTTGTGTAACTCGGGGTAGTGTGTGACTCGTGCTCTCTGAGGAACTGTCTTTATAAAGTTTGGTGCACAAGTTGGGCATATATATTCTATAATTATGAATTCTTCATGGTGAATTGGTCCTTTGATAAAAATGTATGGCCTTCTTTGTCTCTTCTGATTTCCTTTACTTTGAAGTCTACTTTGTCTTATATACAATATCAAGACTGCTTTTATTTTTGGTACCATTAGCTTGGAATATTGTTTTTTCCATCCTTTCGCTTTAAGGTGATGCCTGTTCCTTGGAGGTAAGATGTGTTCTTGTAGACAACATATTGAAGGATTCTGTTTCCTAATCCAATCTCCATGTCTATGTTTTTTGATTGGGAATTTAGTCCAATTATATATTAGGTTATTATGATGGTTTTTGTGCTGCTTTGTCCTTAGACTTATTCCATTGAGGTTTGGTTAAATTTCTACTTGCAGCTTTCTCTGAGGGGATTTGGTTTTCTTGGACATTATTCTTTTAACATCTTGTTTATTTCATGGAAGCTTCTTTCTTCCTCCTTCTAATTATAATTGACACCTTTTCTGGGTATATTGTAACCTGCTTGGCATCTCATGTCCTTTAAACACAATGGAATATGCTATTGGCTACCAGAGTTCTCGCTTTCAATAGTTTTGCCATTGAGAAGTTTCAGTGTTAATTCTCTCATGAGGTTTCCCCTTTATGGGCACTTATGTTTTTTCTTTTGCTGGTCAGGATTCTTGTCTTTGTTTTGGGTGTCGTAGCATTTTAATATGATGATATGGCTAGAAGTATTTTTTTCTGACCTTGTCTGTTTGGGAATTCTATGTGCCTTTGTATTTGTATTGGGTATTGTCTTTTTTTAGTTTGGGAAGTTTTCATCTATTTATTCTGTTGAAGATCTGATCAATACCAAGTTCTCTATTGGATTCTTCTCCTCCTCTCTTCCTATGATCGAGGTTTGATATTTTCTAGTGTCCCAGGTTCCTGGTTGTTCCACTTTTGTGTATTTTCAAATTTTTCATAATCTTTTCCTTGAGGTTTTTTAGTTGTTCTGTGTTATCTTTCCAGGTCGATATTCTTTGTTCTCTCTTCTATGTTTGAGGCTTTTTCCATTCCCTTTCCTCTTCGATTGGGATGAATGTTTGATTTCCTTTTTCATTTCCTCTTCTGATTCTTTATTTCTACTTCTTTTTGGAGCTTCTCATCTCTTCCTGTAGCTCTTTGCATTTGCTGGTTGGTTTCCTTCACTTTCAGCATGGGATTTCTTTTCAGTGTTTTTATCTTCCTTCCAGGAGTTTGTTTCATTCTCTCTCTGTAGGTCCTCTTGAGTTTTTCATTCTCTTTTCTCTTAGTCTTTGATTTGCTCTTTATAATCTTGTCAAGTTTTTAATATGTTCTAATTGTGTTTTCTGATATCTGTGTCCATGGGCCATCCCCAAGTGTGGCGAATCCCACTTTAGGAATCTTCCATAGGTTGGTAGAGCCTTGGTGTGGATTATCCCTGCCCTTTCTCTGTGTTCTCTCTTCTTCATGTTCCAGGCATATGGGCTCTCCTTGCTTGTATTCCAATGTAAGTCCTAAAGCCTCTTCACTGTGGTTGAAGGCTTGCTTTTGCTTGTCCTCCTTCAGATACTTCCTAATATCCCAGTTGGCAGGGTGGGTGGCGTGGGGTGCTAGCCTGTTTAGCCGTGTCCTGGTACCCTGAGCTCAGCTCAGTTGCCAGCGAGATCTCAGATCTCAAGACTCACGACAACCCTAACTTTTATACCGTCTCTGGGAGGAAATCACGCCTCCACAGCACCAAAAGCCATTAAGCACACAAGACAACTGGGTAACCAGATTTACTAGATTAGTCAATCAACAAATCCACCTTTGCTGAAGCACCACAGCTACGCTACCTAACTTTTCCTGTGCTGTCAGCTGGTCTCTGGAAGACTCTCAAGACTCAAACCACTTTTATCAGCTGGGAGTGTCGCGCGCAGCCAGTCTCGCCGAGCAAAAACTTCACGACGAGACAACAGGTAATTCTTCTGCAGCAAACTTATTTGTGTACCAGCTTCTTGTGAGAGGACCTCGAATGGGGCTGAAGCACTGGCTTATATAGCAGTCTCTAGGTAAGGATCTGTGCATTTCGACTCTGGATTGGTGGCAGACTCCAATGCCTCATTTGCATACAAAAGTGTGGGCTCGAACATCCTGTGGATAATGAGCATCCTGTTTATATTACAAGGAGGAAGTAAGGAGGGGAAGAGGCAGGATTGAAGATAAACCTGGAATGTCCTTTGGGCGTGGAACAGTCCTGAGGCTTACTTACGTGACGGAAGTAAAGGTCGAAACTAGCTTCTTCCTTTGCTTGATAGGGTGGGGGTGAGTTCGAACTCTAAGCACAGGCTTTTTTAGAAGCAGGCTGCCAACGGTTCCCCCTTTTCTATTATATGCCTGGGAGAATGTCTGTCTTAAGTTGCCACTGCAGAGGTATAACTTACCCATCATTGGGATAACAAACAGCTCATCAACCAGTTAGGGTCCATAGCGTCTCCAATGAACCCCCACTGATGACAGCCTTAGTGGTAAAAACTGTGAAGCGTCCTACGAGCTTCTTTACCGTTATGAGTGTGTTTTCCCCCTGTCTTAGGTTGAAATACATGTGAGTAGGTCTTACCCGTCATTGACTCACTTCTTCAGCATACTAAGTCAAGATGTTTAGCGGAGGAGCCTGTCTTCCAAAGCTGCAAGGGCCTGTGCAATGACCACCCTATCGCGTCGCTGTTGGGCACGGATGCCTACATACAATCCAGAGCATGACTATTATCCCTCTGTATAAGACCAGGCCAAATCCCATCACCCCAGTCCATTCTTTGAAGTGTGGATCAGCGGTGGAAATCCAGGAAGCCCGTCCTTCAGCAAGGTAAGGTGTCCATTCTGGTTAGAATTCCAGT
>VZQC01004706.1:758271-838271 GCA_009823505.1 Rhizomys pruinosus
GCTTGGATGGGTGGGGGTGAGTTCTTGAAACTCTAGCACAGGCTTTTTTTAATGAAGCAGGTAACGATGGCCATACGAAGCTGGTTCATCAAGCTGTCAAATTCACCACTCCAGTTACTATCATGACGAATTGGCATTGGTCTTGGGAACACTGACAGGATCCCCCATCGTGGCTCCGCCTGAGTCATCCAGAGGCTGATCATGAAAATCACCAGCAACTGGATCATTGATCTTTTCATGTTCTTTTATTTTTCTTGTTAATCGCTCAGGCACCCAAATTGGATTTTCTTCTTCCTGTGGAAAAACACAAATAGCTCCCCTGGATCTTATTAAAATAGGATCCGGGCCTTTCCATTTTCCAGATATGACATCTTTCCATTTTACCATTTCTGATGAGTTTTTTATCTCTGAGCAGTGTCGCTCAGCTGCATTGTGACCTGAGTCATCCAAATTTAAAAAATTCAGTGTAAAAAGGTCTATAGCTGTAGCCGTCCGTGGATTTGGGGGGAGTTCTGTCATAATTCCCCCTTTCTGTTTTAATAAGTAGGATTTGAGAGTGCGATGTGCACGTTCAATGATGCCTTGTCCTTGAGGGTTATAAGGAATGTCAGTAATGTGCGTGACTTTGATTTGTGCACAAAATTGATGAAACTTTTGTGAGGTGTAGGCAGGCCCATTATCTGTCTTAAGACAGTTTGGTTTTCCCCAAGCAGCCCAGGCTTCAAGACAATGTTGAATAACATGTGCTGTCTTTTTACCTGATATGGGGGTGGCATGTAAAATGCCTGAACATGTGTTTATAGAGACATGAAGATACTGCAATCTTCCAAAGGTTTGGACATGTGTAACATAGAGATTAACTGGTAGTGGAAGGACGTATGGAGTGAATTGTCCTTGTTGACCTTCAGGGGCAGTCCATGTTAAGGTACTAGTACTAATAGAAGGGCAGGACTGATAGCCCAATCCTTGAAGAGAATGTGAGGAATCTGTTATTGGCCATGATTTGGGCCACCAGTGAGAAGAAATTATGCTCTTATCAGCACCAGTATCTAGTATGCCTTCAAAAGTTTTTCCATTGATTTGTAACTTAAGTTTTGGACGAGAGTGTAACTGTACAAGCAAATAGGCCGAATCTTGGCCAGTGGATCCCATTGGCCTTTTCACATCTGCAGGGGAAGCAGGTTGATGGCAGGGTAAAAGGATTACTTGTGCTATTCTGTCTCCCTTTTTTATAGAAAATACTCCGTTAGGGCTAGAACACAAAATCTGTAGTTCCATTTGATGTTGATTGTCAATCAATCCAGGGTAAACAACGAGACCCTGTAATGTTAGGGATCCCCGTCCTAAAATTAATCCTATCGTCCCGTCAGGTAATGGCTGAATACATTGCGCAGGGACAGGCTGAATACCTAAGTGAGGGATTAATAAGAAGTCGGAGGCTGCACACAGGTCCAATCTTGTGGTATTTCCTGGCCTTCCATTACTGAAGTTACCTGGTGAACCCCATATTTGTGCGGGCCCTGGGGCCGAGGGCCCACCCTCACGTTTTTTGACATGTCCAATCGTTGGTTTTCTAACGGGGGAAGGAGTTTTCCATGTATGTCTCTGACAGAACGACACTGAAAAGCTTTATGAAAGCCTTTACCACAACTGCTGCAAAGCACGGGTGCAGGCTTCTCTATGTCAGGCATTTTACAGTCCTTCTTTAGGTGTCCTGGTTTCCTGCACTTATAGCAGACTCTTTTATGTGGTCCTCTAAGGGGGCATCTGTGAGACTGCAAGATTGCAGCTGCTAGCCCAGCATTAGTAAGAGGGCCACCAAGTTCCCTACAAACTCTAAGCCAGTCCTGAAGGCCTTTGTTTTTTCGGGGAGCTATGGCAACGTGGCATTCTTGTGTAGCTTGTTCAAAAATTAGTTGCTCAATCAGGGGAGTTAATTGTTCAGTGTTGCCAAAAATTCTCCCAGCGGCTTCTGTCATTCTAGCAACAAAATCAGAAAACGGCACTTGAGGGCCCTGAATAATTTTGGTAAGTTGATTATTTGTTTCTCCCTTACGGGGTAACGCCTTCCAAGCTTTTATGGCAGCGGTGGAAATCTGGGTATAAGCGCCCCAGTGGTAATTATCCTGGGCAGCAGCATACTGCCCTTGGCCTGTCAAGAGGTCAAAATTCCATTGTCTTTGTTCAGGGGTTAGAGCTGTAGCATTGACTCTTGCCTGGGTTTGAGCTGCCTCATGCCACAATGCTCTCCATTCCATATATTGTCCCATACTGGTGAGAGAGGCTTTAGCAACGGTCTCCCAGTCAGATGGTGTCATATTGGAGGTGGCAAGTCTATCTAATTGTGCCAACGTGAAGTTAGCTGTGACTCCATAGTTTTTAACTGATTCTGCTAAGTCTTTAATTTTTGAGAAAGTGACAGGCGCATGAACTCTTCCACCATCCCTCTCAATAACAGGGAACATAAGAGCCAACTTGTCACGATCCTTACGCGGGATACACGAGGCGGATCGGCCGTGCTGCACATAAGGTAGGGGCGCCGCGGGAGCGGCAGTGCCCGGGGGGGCAGATGTGTTGACTGGAGGCGGTCTCACACTCCATAAGATCCTGTCCCTCCCCTGTGGATGGTCAGTGGAATGATCCTGGCCATAAATGGCCACCTGTTCCTCAAGGACCGCTTCATCATCGGGGTCTAGACTTTCATTGTCAGAAGAACTATCCCCGTCAAGACTAACGTGCAAAGCCTCCAAGTCTTTCACTGGGTAAAGGCTTGTCCCCTCAGTCGCCCGAATAGAGGGCAGGAGGGGCGGCAACATCTTCTCTCCCTTACCACATGTACCGGGAGGTCCTTTTTCCGTAATAAAATCAGGGTTTTTCACGCGCACACCCAACCTCTCACTGCGCTCGGTTTCTGACATGCTATCCTGGACCATCTCTGAAGTGGTCTGTCCGTGCATTCTAGCTGCCTCACACACCTCATCCTGTAAGCAATTTTTGACTAATTTCCAGACTGCCTTTGTCCCTAAGCAGGACATAAGGAGACAAAACAAAATTGTGGCAGCAAGGACAACCATTCCTTCGATAAAACCTTCCCAGGGGGGAGACAGCCCCAAACCAAAATCAATGCCAGCAAACTCACCAGACGACATGCCTCTCCAAGCGACTTACCCTGAAGTTCTGAATCCTCTTCGAAAGCGAAGGGTCCTCTCGGTGCCAGCGATGGTAAGTTCCCGGGTTTCGGCACCACTTGTCACGCGCAGCAGTCTCGCCGGCGAGAACTTCACGTGGACAACAGGATTCTTCTGCAGCAAACTTTATTGTGTACAGCTCTCTTGTGAGAAGGACCCCAAAATGGGGCAGAAGCACTGCTTATATAGCAATCCAGAGGGATCGTGCATGCTCTGGATTGGTGCACCATCCAATGCCTCATTTGCATACCAAAAGCGTGGGCTCGAACATCCTGTGGCTAATGAGCATCCTGTTTATCTTACAAGGAGGAAGTAAGGAGGGGAAGGGCAGGATGAAGATAAGCCTGGAATGTCCTGTGGGCTGGAACATCCTGTGGTTAATGAGCATCCCGTTTATCTTACAAGGAGGAAGTAAGGAGGGGAAGGGCAGGATGAAGATAAGCCTGGAATGTCCTGTGGGCTGGAACATCCTGAGGCTTATCTTACGTGGAGGAAGTAAAGTGAAACTAGCCTTCCTTCCTTTGCTCGATGGGCGCGGGTGAGTTCGCGAAACTCTAGCACAGGCTTTCTTTAATGAAGCAGACTACCAACATGGGAGGATAACTCCGCCCCCACAGCCACAAAATCCAATTAAGCCAAAGACAACTGGATTGACTATATTAAGTCAATCAACAATCAGCCTTGCTGAAGCACCCAGCTCCTACCTACATTCCTGAGCTTCAGCTGGTCTCAGGAGAACTCAGATCTCAAGACTCACACAACCCTACCTTTTATACCAGTTGGGAAGATAACTCTGCCCCCACAGCTACAAAAGACAATTAAGCCAAAGACAACTGGATTGACTATATTAAGATTAGACAGTTTTTTTAAAGTTCAAGTTTGGAGGTGAGAGAGATGGCTAAGCAGTTAAGAGCACCACCTGTTGAGAGGACCCAGGTTTGATTTCCAGCACCCACATAGTGGTTAACAACCATCCTTAATTGCAGTTCCAGGGGAATCCAAAGCCTTCTTCTGACTCCATGGGCACTGAGCAACAAGTGAAATTACACACATGCAGGCAATACACTCATACACATAAAATAAAAATAATAAATAAAATAAGCTTTTAAAAGTTTGAGGAACGCGACCCTCCGCTCACCCGAGCGCGGTCCCTCTGGGCCGGGGACCCCGTAGACGGGTTCAGAGTGAGACCCTCTCCCAGCTGCCCCCCGCCAGACCACGCCTAGAGTTGTAGAACTGTGTACCTGCTGCCCTGGAGCGTTATGGCGTCTCCCCTGCGACCCCGGTTCCCGCCCACAAGTCCAGCCGGGACCAGAGCAGACGGGAACGCGACCCTCCGCTCACCATGAAAGGAAACAGCCAGAATTGACCAGAGTCCAAGTCAACAGCTCCAGAGAGAGTGGACTGTTTTACCTCTCATCCACCTGTGCCCCTTTTCTAAGCCTAGGGAACAACCTGCGGAAGAGGGGGTGTGGTAGAATGTAAGGGCTGCGATTGGGGTGAATGGTGAAACTACAGCAATGTAGTCTGGACACTCATTTGATCAACTTGATTGAACAAACAACCTGTCACCCCCCACTGGATGGTGGGGCTGTAGGTGTTTGGGCACAACAGCCTGCAGATAGGTTTTGCATGAAGGATGCTTGTACTCATGGATTATCACTTATAGCTAAAAATGAAAAAAAAAAAACTGAGAGAAAGATGCAGGACAGTTATGGCAGAATGCATGATCTGGGATGGGGTGGGGGTGGGGGGGGAGGGAAAGGGAAATAAGCCTGAACTGAATTGGAAAAAAATGTATGAAATGCACAAAGCATCAATAAAAAACTAATTTAAAAAAAAAAAAGTTTGAGGTCATCCTCAGCTACATAGTAAGTTCCAGATCAGCCTGAATTACATGAGACTTGTCTCTAAATCAATCAATCAATCAACAAATCAATTAACAAGTTAATTTTTTAAAATTTGACATATGGCTAAAAAACATCTTAAGGGAAAAATACTTCAAAAAGTCAAAAGTTTTGAAGCCAATTGATTAACTTTATTGTTACTCAGAATAATGTCATGTAAAATATAATCAGCTAATATTCAAAATCACTAATATGTCTAAAATTAAAACAGGGGGAGGAAACAAAGCAGAAGAACTGCTAACCACTTTTCCAAACCACTTGACACTTTCTTCAATATATTCAGCCACACTTTGATCCTTCAACTACAGTATTACAAATTTACATAAGAAAAATAAATGAATGTGTCTATGCCACTGTGGATAAGAGTTTTCATAGAAATTCGATTTATAACATTTTCCTTTTGTCAATGAAGTTTTGTAGCAAAACTTCATTGACAAGAGGAAAATGGATAAACAAATTGTAGAATATAATAGAATACTTGAAAGTGTTCAGAAAAGAACTACAGATATATTACAAAATGGCTGAGTCCCAGAAACACTGCAAAGTTAAGTCAATGGAGAATAAGATAGACACCAAAGAGATGATGACTGAGAACCAGAAATGGTCCCTCAGGGAACATTAGCAAATTCACTTGCCATTGACCTGCAGGAACTTGTTGGTAGAGCACCTAAAGAGATGAACTTATTTCCAGAAAAATATTTCTATGAGCATATATACTTCACAGTTTTAGAAGAGTCCTTGCTCTGATACCAACCTGCTTTGGTTTGAAAATGGTGGTCCCACTAAACTCCTGAACCAGATCGGTGGTATTAGATAATGCCTTTGTGAAATGGTGAGGTTACATGAAGTGAAAACCTCCATGATTTATTTAATCCTTGTGGCTGAACCAGTAGATAATAGAGATGGAGATCACACAGACATATGGATCCACAAAAAATCTTCATCACCACAGGGTGGTGAAGACAAGAGAACCCCCATCAGGGCCTGAACTATGCGGTTTGAATTTCCAGCCTATAAACCTGTGAGTAAAAGTAGACATCTTGTAGGCTGGGGTGGCCCACACCTTTACTTCCAGTCCTAGGGAAGTAGAGGCAGATGGATTTCTATGAGTTTGAGTCAAATCTTGTTTATATAGTGATTTCCAGGGCAGCCAGGGAGACATAATAAGAGCCCATAAATAAATAAATATTCTTGTGTGTGTGTCTGTCTGTCTTCATATTTGTGTCTGTCTGTGTCTATGTCTGTGTCTGTGTGTATCTGTGTCTGTGTCTATGTCTGTGTCTGTGTCTGTGTCTGTCTGTGTCTGTGTATGTGTATGTGTATGTGTATGTGTATGTGTATGTGTATGTGTATGTGTGTGCAGATATCTGTTGAGACCAGAAGAGGATTTCAAATCCACTATAGCTGTAGTTACAAGTGGTTGTAAGCCACCCAGTATGAGTGCTGGGAACTGAACTCAGGTCCTCTGCAACAGCAGTACATGCTCTTAAACCACTGAACCATCACAGTCCCAAACCTTACTTTTTTTACATGAATTCTGGGGACTGAAGTCAAGTCTACCTCCTTAGAACACAAACACTTTATCAACTGAGCTATCTCTATCTCCCAAACTTTTTTTCCTTAGATAGTAGCTTCTCTGGGGGTATTTTGTTATATTAGGTAAAAACTCATAAAATTATCACTCTTCCTTTTCACTAACAGCTATAGTTTTAGGTAATATTTTCATATGGTTTGAATGAGAAATGTCTCTTACAGCCTCACCCAATCGAACACTTATTTCTAAGTGGTTTTGTGTGGGTAGGAAGCAAAAGTGACTTGCTGGTGGCAAAACTTGAAGGTTATATCTGCATCTGGTTCCAAGCACTTTGCTTCCTGATCTGGTAAGATATAAGGAGCCTCCACCTTGGACTCTTGCTGACAAGAATTCTACTGTGCCTCCCCACCAACTCCCTGTGAAGACTGAGACTACTGTATGCCTAAAGAAGTCTATATCCTCCTAGCTGATTCTATCATGAATTTTGTTACACCTACAAGAAAGGTGACTAACACAACAAGATTCATTCTAAATTGACAGGATCCTACTGAAATGCCCAGACAGGCTTTGAACTTGCAATAATCTGGCTTCAACATTGAAAAGAGCCAGGATTATGGCTTATGCCATAGTCAGTCTAAAAGTCTTCCAAACTCAAAAATAAAGAAATGGAGCCAAAGTTGTAGCTTGTCAGGTATAGGTACTTATAGCCAAGACTGCTGGCCTAAGTTCAATCTCCAGGACCCATATGGTGGAAGAGGAGAATGGACCTCTCCATTCTTTCTGTATGATTTTTAGAAGCAGTGGCATGTAAAGTTCTTGAACTGGCAAAATATGTGTGTGGAATTGTTCACATTTTCTAGGAAGCATAAAATATTAACTACAGGAGATAGACTCTCTCCATAGATTCTCGACAAACAGGTGTTGGGGTTTAAGGAAAGATACAGGAGTCTTAAAATTAAAATATCCTACAATTAACTTTTTACAGTATGAACAAATTGATACTCAGATTGTGAGGAGGAAACATGCCCAATGTTTATCTGGTCACCCATACCACATTTATTTTTTCTTACCTAGGATATATATTTCCCTTAATGAAGAAGATAGTGATACAATTTTAAATTCTTATGAAATTATTTCACACAAGTGTGTCATTTTCTCATCCAGATGTGACAATATTTGTTAAATGTCCACTAAATACCAGCACCATGGCAGAGTCTAGAAATTGAAGAAGTTAAGAATATTTTCAGGGAGGGTCTCACTAAAGAAAGAGATTGCCTTGCAAGCATGAATACCTGAGTTTTATCCCCTCAATCATCTCAAACAAATCTTACATGGTGGCACACACTTATAATCTCAGCACTGGGGAGGCAGCGTAGATCTCCAGGCTCACTGCCTGGCCAGATTAGCCTAATTGATGAGCTCTGGGCCAGAAACAGGCCCTCTCTCAAAGGAAGTGGATGGTGTTCCTGAGGATTACTTCAGAGATTATTCTCTGGCCTCCACAAACACACCCGCATGGGTGCTCCGCATACACAAACACACATGCATGCACACATAGGTGCATGAGCACATACAGAAGATAATATTTTTCTTGTCCTCAAAGGTTTGGGGGTTTTATTTATTTTTCTGAAAGAAAGATTTGGGCTAGTAAGTAGTAGCTACAACTAGCCACCTACTACTAAGGGGGTGGCCACTGTTCATAGGGCATGCCCAGTGCTTTGGGGCCCATTTCCATTCAGCAACAAATGAGAAACTTAGCTGGAGGAATATGTCCCTCATGCTGGGACACGAAGGGCTAAAGCCTCATGAGGAGTTTGTGCGAAGCAAAGCCCTTAGATCACAATAGCCTCTTGATCATGATCTTACCGAGTCTGGCTCTAGTTTCTTCTGATGGTGTTGCTCATGTGAAGTTCCCTGCAGAGGCCATTTCAGTGGGAAATGAACATATAAATACACACTACCATAAAACGTGAGCAGCACAACCCGGAAATGGTCATGGGACTGCACATTATGAAGATTGCAGATCTCTGTCTCCTCCTCTTCACTCTGCCCTCCTTCTCCCTCCTCCCCTCCCCAGCTTCTCTTCTTCCTCCATCTATTCTCTGCCCTCTTCTCCTCTTCCCCTTCTCCTCCATCTCCTCCTCTTCCTCTTTGACTTCTGTTCCTAATCTCCTACAGTTTTCTCCATCTACTTCAAACTGATATATTTTTTTCAGTCTTTTTTTTGTGTGTATTTTTTTTTATTTTTTTTATTAATTTTATTTAGTTCTGTATGTGTGTGAATGTACTGCCTGCATGCAAGTCTGTGCACCCGTGTCGTGCAACGCCGCGGAGGTCAGAAGAGGGTCTCGGATTCCCCTGGAGCTGGAGTTCTCCTGGAATTGGAGTTTCAGACGGCTCTCGGCCGCCATGTGGGTGCTGGGGATCGAACCCGGGTCCTCTGTAAGAGCAGTCGGCGCTCTTAACCGCTAGGCCATCTCTCCAGCCCCTTGTGTGTATTTTTGAAACAGGGTCTCCCTTTAGACCCAGCTGGCCTGGTGTTCGCTTCGTAGACCAGGCTAGCCTTAAACTCAAAGAGATCCACCTGCCTCTAACTCCTGAGTGCTGGGATTAAAGGCATGCTCTTTCAGTCTTTTTACATGTGGTGTATTTGTGTGTGTATATGTGTGTGTTTGTGTATGTGTGTGTGCATGTATATGTGTGCATGTGTGTATGTGTGCATGTGTGTATGTGTGTATGTGTGTGGTGTGCGTATGTGTGTATGTGTGTGGTGTGTGTATGTGTGTGTATGTGTGTATGTGTGTTGTGTATGTGTCTATGTGTGTGTTCATGTGTGCATGTGTGCATGTGTGTATGTGTGTATGTGGGTATGTGTGGTGTGTGTATGTGTATATGTGTGTGTGGTGTGTGGGTGGTGTGTGTATGTGTGTGTGACTGTTTGTGTGGTGTGTGTGTGCATGTGTATGTATGTGTGTACGTGTGTGCATGTGTATGTGTGTGTATGTGTGTATGAGTTTATGTGTGTATGTGTGTGTGCATGAGTGTGTATGTGTGGTGTGTGTATGTGTGTGGTGTGTGTATGTGTGTATGTGTGTGTGTGATGGTTAATCCTGGGTGTCAACTTGACTGGACTAAGGAACAAATAAGAGAAAGATCTTCGGATTGGACCGCCTCAACTCGGATGGCCCACCCCAAATGAGGGTGTTACCTTCTGCCAGCAGACATATTAAAGGCCACGGCAGAAGGAGCTGGTCCTTTTTTTCCTGCAGCTTGCCTCTCTCTCACTGGTGAGTTTGTCTTGCTGCTGTGATCAACACTTCGGATCCCAGCATGTACTGAGACCGGCAGATCTCCTGGAACCCACCGGGCCTTCAGCACCAGATTGGGACTACTGAGACATCCAGCTTTGCGGACTGAGCAGTTCCCTGGATTCTCAGCCTCTCCAGTGCAGCGCAGCTACTTTTGGACTACTTGAGCTCTGTCACGTGAGCAAATCAATAAATTGTATATAGCTGTATATTCGTCCTGTTGCTTCTGTTTCTTTAGAGAACCCTAATACAGTTTGTATGTGTGTATGTGTGTGTATGCATGTGTGGTGTGTGTGTGTATATGTGTGTGGTGTGTGTATGTGTGTATATGTGTATGTGTGTATATGCGTGTGTGATGTGTGGTGTGTGTGTTTGTGTGTGTATGTGTGTGGTGTGTGTGGTGTGTGTGGTGTGTGTATGTGTGTATGTTTGTGTATGTGTGTGTATGCATGTGTGGTGTGTGCATGTGTGTATGTTTGTGTATGTGTGTGTATGCATGTGTGGTGTGTGTGTATGTGTGTATGTGTGTGTATGTGTGTATGCACGTGTGCACGTGTGCATGTGTGCATGTGTGCATCTGTGTATGTGTGTATGTGCATGTGTGTATGTGTATGTGTGGTGTGTGTGTGGTGTGTGTGTGGTGTGTGTGGTGTGTGTGTATGTGTGTGTGCATGTGTGTGTGCATGTGTGCATGTGTGCATATGTGTATGTGTGTATGTGTGTGTGTGGTGTGTGGTGTGTGTGTGCATGAGTGTGTGTATGTGTGTATGTGTGTGGGGTGTGTGTGTATATGTGTGTATGTGTGTATGTATGTGGATATGTGTGTGGTGTGTGTGGTGTATGCATATGTGTGTTGTTGTGTGTGTATGTGCGTGTGTTGTGTGTGTGTGGTGTGTGTGTATGTGTGTGTGCATATTGTGTGTGTATGTAGGCCAGAGGCCTATATTGGGCCCTTTCCTCTATCAGTCTCTATATTTTAAGACAGCATTTCTTTTTTTTTTTCTTTTTTTTTGTCTTGTTGAGACAGGGTCTCCCTGGAACTCTGGCTGTTCTGGAACTCACTCTGTAGACCAGGCTGGCCTTGAACTCACAGAGATCTGGCTGCCTCTGCCTCCCAAATGTTAGGATTAAAGGCTTGTGCCACCATGCCTGGCTCTTAAGGCAGCATTTCTAACTGGATGGCCCTACGCCCCCAGGGATCTTCCTGTGTCTTTCTCCTCAAGTCCAGCTCTTTCTTAGGTGCTGAGGATCCAAACATGAGTCCTCACACTTGTTCAAGTATTTTACCCACCAACCGATCCCCCAGCCTTCTTTCAGTCTTTTTATTTCCAAAAATTTCAAACCGACACTCACTGAAAATGAATGATCAAGAATACTGGAGCTAGTGCAGCATATAAGTGGGAAGGAGGAGCAGACTTCTACAACAAAAGTGGTTAGAATGTTGGGAGAGCTCTGTTTAGAAAGAGAAGCCTGAGTCTGACAGCAATGTGTAGCTGATAGCAATGGAAATCAAGTCATTAAGACAAAAAGCAGATCCATTCACATCCCCAAATCAAGGAGCAAGGCATTCATCTTTGGAGTTCCTATGCCTTTATCCCCCCAGGAAACACTATGTAAACACATTCAACCCGGAGGGAATTGAATCCAAACTGAAACAATGAAGAACAGCCAAGCAGCAGAGTGAAAATATTAAGAGTGCTAATTCAAATGCACCCTTGAGCATGCACTTTCAAGTAAATCTGTTTTCCTGAATGTTCAATACAAATTTCATTTAAAAAAAAATCAATCATTGTACTAATTCAAACTGGCTATTCAGCCTGCAAGGCTTTGTTCTTTAAACAATAAAATATCTCTCAAATGTATCGGGGTGAGGGAGCTGGGGAAAGCTCTTGTTTATTTTCACAATGCTGTACATTTTAAGCACCTACAAAGTGGCTGTCAGTGCATGCTATGGATTCCTGATCTGGTCACTAGGAAAATGACCACTTGCCGGGATCTCTGAGGTACTGCTTGTACAGTAGTCTTTCTGCCACGGTCAAAACTAAAGTTGACTCTTAACTGTCAGCAACAGTTAAGAGTCAGTCCCATACCAAGAGAAAGTAGCATCTGTGGAAGTCGGCAGAAGGCCCCTGAAGTACAGCATTTCACAGGACCTGCATTCACTCCAAAGCCCAGTGCTTGGTGTTTAAAAGCATGAGAGGCAGCACCTTGATCTCAGTTTTCACTGAGTTTCCTTATGGTCAAATTCATGCACTCTCCACAACTGGCCCGAAGACCATCCCCACAAATACAAATAACTTGCCAGCCCAGCACATAAGCATAGAGAAAGTCCCACTCAGCCCCCGGATGCATGCATGCTTTGTTTGCTCCTGCGTTCACTGCTGAGCCTGGCTGGTTCTCATGGTCTTTCAACTTGCACCACAGAGAAAGAACGGG
Organism: Rhizomys pruinosus; assembly: GCA_009823505.1. Taxonomy (NCBI): domain Eukaryota; kingdom Metazoa; phylum Chordata; class Mammalia; order Rodentia; family Spalacidae; genus Rhizomys; species Rhizomys pruinosus. The sequence goes on from VZQC01004706.1 coordinate 770,645, forward strand.
CAGTCAACCAATACATTCAGCTTACAGCAAGACACATCATACCATTCTTTGCTCTTTTGTGAGTCTTAAAGAGGCAGCCCCAAGCTGCTGACTCCAAATATCACACTCCAACAAAAAGGAGCAGATCAAAGAAGAAAGTTCCAGCTTGTTTATGTTAGCAACCTCTGCCGATCCAAATGGCTGCATCTGCAAATTCTCAACTTTTAAAATAGAGGGTAGAGACTATAGACAGAGCAGTCATTATTCAGAAAAGCCCACTTATTACCATAGGCTAGGGTGTCCAGGAAAGAGCACTCATTATGTGCTCTATTCGTTGTTTTTTTTTTTTTTTTTTCCAGGAAGGAATGGAGAGATGCAGTTGCATTATAAAGGAGGTGATTGATTTGATACCCATTGTTTTCTTGAAGGTGGGGCTATGTTTTATTCATGATGCACCCCTGAAATCTTGGAAGGACAGATACTTGATTGCAAGTAGATGAGCACGAATGCTAACTGAGTGACTTTAAAAGTGTGCTTCTGGCCCTGCAACATCAGCAGCAGCCCTTGATACTTGTTAGAATTCAGATGGAGTCTCCCCTCTTATGTCCTGAATGAGAAGTGCTGGGCTGAGGCCCAAGTTTATGGTTGCATATGCATGTGTGTGCATGTAGACACCAGAGGTCAATGTCATCAATATCTCTTCACCTCATTTTTTTTTTTTAATTTTTTTTTTTTTTTATTAATTTTATTTATTTCTGTATGTGTTTGAATGTACTGTCTGCATGCAAGTTTGTGCACCCGTGTCGTGCAACGCCGCGCAGGTCAGAAGAGGGTATCGGATTCCCCTGGAACTGGGGTTCTCCTGGAATTGGAGTTTCAGACGGTTCTTAGCCGCCATGTGGGTGCTGGGGATCGAACCGGCGTCCTCTGTAAGAGCGGTCGGCGCTCTTAACCGCTAGGCTATCTCTCCAGCCCTCTTCACCTCATTTTTTAAGACTGGGTTTCTCACTAAACCTGGAGCTCACTGGTTTGATAAGACTAACCATCAGTGAGCTCCAGAATCTTCCTGTCCCTGCTCCCCAGCACCAGGACTCTAGCTATGTACCACCACATCCAGCTTTTCTTATGTAGAGACTGAACTTGGGTCTTCATACATATGAGGCAGGCACTTTACTGACTGAGCCACCTCCCCAGGCCCCAGACATCTGTATTGGAATAAAGGAAAGAGTGATACCTGACAAGATAGAGGAGCATCCAGTTTGCTAAAAGGAAAAGGAAGCCATAAGGAAAGTGTGTGGCAAATAGCCAAGACAAATTCCGAAGTGTGTCCCTTACCATTCTGCGCATCTGGAAAGTTCGCCCAAGTTCTCTTGCCTGATTCCATCCAAGGTTGATTGTACATTGATAGTGCCTCCATTGCCCTTATTATATAACTATCCAATTTCTTAACCCTAAGTATATTGGCCGCTCATCTACATGTCTATCTTTCATAAAAAGCAATCCTAACAACGTCATCAGTTTTTGTAGTCTCAACATTCGTGCAGTTAATATAAAACAATTGTTTGACTGAATCAATGGAGACAAAATGAGTTCACGATATGTTCCTCTCTTGATATCAATACCCACAAATGGATTTTTAGTTTGTGTTTTAGCAGTATGATATGAATTTTAAAAGGCAGAGGGAACAGAAGTCTCCCAAATGGAAAATACAAGAACACATCAGTATATAGTTTCTAACTGTGACTTTTAAAATAAACTGTTGGGACTGGGAAGATATCTCAGTTGCTATGAAAATGCGAGGACCCAAGTGCCATCCTCAGAATCCATGTAAGACAGGCCAGTGTCTGGACTGGAGTTCCTTCCAGTCCTGCTCTTCCATAAGGTTTCCAGGCAGGGGAGCTCATTAGGGAGAAGAAGGGTAAGTGACAAGAGCTACCCTTTGGGTAGCTGGGCTCTCAGCACCACAGGACCAGGGACTTTTCAGATTTCTGGCCAAGTACAAGAACGGAAATGCTACTGCCGGGGTCATTGTCTCAGGATCTTAGCAAAAGCCCCACAGCTCTTCAGTATGTGCCCATGCCTCCTTGATTCCATTGTCTTCCTGGTTCAAAGAGCATCTGGTCTGTAGGAACATTCACACTTGATCCCCAAACCACATAATTAACACTCTGCTCTCTTCATTTTCTTAATTGTATCCATCTTTAATTCTGTCAGGATGAAGAATAGCATGCTCATTAACAGTTGCTTGCACATATAGCTTCTTTGGGGACAGTATATGCCTCTTATAATCAGTGTTTGCTTGTAGAATGTTGTGTAAGACAGAGAAATCTTTTTTTAAAACAATAAAAGCAACTTATAGGTACTTAATTAGTATTTATTTTCTATGATTAGGCTTAAAAGATCTACTAAGATATTGATTAGTAATGCAAGGAAACCTCATGAACCCTAATGTGTATCTAAGTTCAGGCAGTCCCTGTAATATGCGTGAAGATGAACAAGAGGCATCAGCAGACAGCACTGTGCATTCATTTAGTTATTCAGAGGTGGTGAGACTCATCCTGTGGGCTGCCATTTGTCATCCTCAGCACCCATGGCAGGCATCACTAATTGATCAGCGGCCTTCACTGCTGTGGTCAGATGCAGGCTCCTACTGTTTTGCAGCACAGCACTTAGGGAATGACCACCCGTTCATTAGAGGTGACAGAAAAAGTGAAACCAATCTGACATTCTTGTCTTGCCTGTGGTTTTGAGGGTGGAGCAGAGTGTGTAGCAGAGGGAGTGTGGCAGGAGGTAATCTACAGAGAATGGTGGCCTGGGGGTCCCCCATGTGGCCACAGTAGAAACACTCTCTCTTAACAGCTACTGTAAAATCAGTCCTGATTTTGATGCAGTTCAGGGAAAGGTGGGAATTTGTTCTCAAGTCTTTCCAGAGCTCTTAACCTTTGGCGCTTTCCTCTTTGGGAGTTCCATCCACTGGTGGTTTTAAAAGCCATCACTTTTCAGTCATTACTTCAGCTCTCTCAGCTCTGATTGATTTAATCATAAATTGCAAAGCAGGAGTTTATATATTGGCCTTTTCTGCATAATTCCCAAGTTACACAGTACAGCTGAGGGTGGGGGAGGGTCAAGGGAAAATCACTGTGCTGGGATGATCACCAATGGGAGTGTTAAAGAACAGTTCCTCCCAGCTCCTTCTAGTACTGTTGCATGCAGAATATGGTCACACAGAAGTCCTTAGGATAGTTCCACAAATACAGGTGTAAAAGAGATGATAGATACATGCACAAAATATATGACAGATATACATATATATATATATATATGATAGCTATAGATATATGATAAATATATGATATACAGATATATGATATATGGATAGATGATAGCTATAGATAGGTACATAGATAGATGGTAGATACATATATAAATAATGGATTGATGATCAATATATGATATAATAGGAAGACATAAGGATAGATGGCACATAGTAGGTAGAAAACAATTAGATGATAAATTAATGCTATATGGGTGATGATAAGCAAATCATAGAAAGGAGATAGAGGACAGATAAGTAGAGGGGATACATAGATGATAAATAGGTCACAGATAGGAAGTAGATACATGATTGGTAATTAGGTAGATGGATGGAAGATATGATTTAAATGAAATATTATAGATAGACGGTAGATAATTAGACTGACAATGGGGTGATAGGAAGACGACAAATTGGTTTTAGAGAATCAATAGATAATGAGATCACAGATAGATGGATAATATAGATGACAAATAGATCTTCTATAGGCTAGAGATGATAAATAAATGATCTGTTGATGATAAGCAGATAATACACACATGGTAGGCAATCAATAATTAGATGACAGATGTTACAGAGATAAGTGATAGATTATCCATAGATATCTATCATCTATAGATAACAAGATGATGATAGATGATAGATAAAGATCTGTGTTAGACTGATTGATTGACAATTGATACATAAGTATATTATAAGTAGATTATAGATAGGAAGTACATAGATGATATATAGAGGGCAGGTGATATATAGGTGATACGCAGATGTGTAGATAGATGTCATTGTTCAATGTCTTTGAGTCACACATGACCGAATTCCACAGGCTGTCCTTCCCTTCTTTTTTAGTGGGGGGGGCTTTTTGAGACAGGGTCTCCCTGTAGCCTCAGCTGTCCTGTAACTCACTCTGTAGACCAGGCTGGCCTTGAACTCACAAAGATCTGCCTGCCTCTACCTCCCAAGTGCTAGGATTAAAGGCGTGCACCACCATGCCCAGCTTGTCCTTCTCTTCTTGGCTCAGCTCCAGGACTTGTCTCCTGCCTGCAGGCCCACAGTCTCTAGGCTTCGCTCCCACAAGAAGGGGGGGGGGGAACCGCAGGAGATCACCCACGGAAATGAGTGGACTCACACGCAGAGAGCCAGGGAGGATAGGAACTCCATTTTTTTCTGTCAGTGAGGTCTATATATTGGAGGCTACTGTGCTCTGGGCAAGGAAGTGCAGAGCAGGCAAAGGGAGGAGAGAGCCACCTTGGTTCTAATGGGGGGGGGTACAGGTAACTAGAGGTGTGACATTTGCTCAATGCCTCAAGGGAAGGGGCCTGGAACTTTGCAGAGGTAGAGGGCCAAGCAAGAATCATTGTAGTATCCCGAATCTTCCTGCTACAGATAACTCTGAATGCCCACAGAGATATCAGATAACTGGAGATCTTCCAGGACAGGTCTTACCACTTCTTGCTTCAAGCCACACACAAAGTTTCATCCCCCTAGATAGATGATACAGAATGTTTTGGGCTTCAGCCACCAAATCCCACAGTCCTCTCTAGCTTTGTAGAGCTACTGCCCCATGGTACCACCTGCCCACAGTAACCACACCACATCTGTCACATGGGACTGTGTGCCGATGTACTCTAAAATCAGTACCTGTAAAAATCCAAGTTATTTATAGGCTTTTCTGCATAACTTTTGGGTGTTTTTTTTCCCCACTATGGACAGTTTCCCCAGAAGGAAGGCGTGACTATTGCTTCCCATGCTCCTGTTTCCTTTTTCTGATTTCTGTGCTGCTTCTTCTGCTTCTGAGTCTTTCCTGGTATTGAGTTTCAATCAAGTTTCTGGTTTTTGTTTTTTTAATTTTCTTTTTCTTGAGAAAGAAACATTTTGAAACTCCTGTGTAGATTAACTCTTAGAAAATTATCTTTAGGAGTAGCTTTTCTCCCTGGTGTAAAATACATAGAGCTCTTTGAATCATTGTTACTATTCTTGTTTTAAATAAAAGGAAATATACTATGCTCAAGATTTTCTCATGGTAGCTCCTGTGGTAGTTAATCTTGTCAATTGATCAGACCCGAAATCAACTAAAAAGTGTGTCTCTGGTCGGGAGTGGGGGGGTTGAGGACATTCCTAGGGAAGTTCAACTAAGGAGAAAACACCCCTCCCAAGAGATTACAGCATCTCAAAGAAGCTGCCCAAGTGTAAAGAGGTCTCAGAGAAGCTCAGTACTACCTGCCTACCCTCATTTCCTGCTGCTGAGTGGATATCTCCCGTGGCTGTTGCGGCTGTTGCTGTTTATCCTTGACTACCCCCAAAACCTACCTTCTTCATCCTTCCAGCATGGACTGAAGGGCAGAAACTCTTTAAGAATCTCCAAGCTCTTCAAAACCAGATTAGGGATGCTAAGGCATCCAGACTCATGGACTAGGCAGATACTAGGGTCTCAGCTTCTCCAGCATGCAGATAGCCATGGTTGGACTATTCAGCCCATATCACCTAAACTATCTACTAAATCTCTCATATTACATATTAATTCTATCAGTTCTGTTTCTCTAGAAAACCCTGACTAAACCATGACAAATACTCTTCACTGACAGTAGCCTCCTTTACATGTGTACCACCAGACTTAGGAACCCTCAGGAGCAGAAAGACAGTGCCCAGCACTGAGCTCCCTCCTCTGGCTTCAGCCACTCACCTGCCACTATCCCCTTCCTCAGCTTCCCTATAATTCCAAATGCCTGGATCTAAAGCTGCTATTTGCTTTCCTTTCTGTGAATCTGACCGTCCTCTCTCCCTCTGCTTTTGATTCACCTTCGGGTCTCTTTCTCTTGTCCTTGGAATGCTAAGGCACATGATTCAGCAAACGCTTCAAATCAGAGCTCCTACCACTCCCCTGATCCACACTGGTGGTTAAGCATGCACCAGCATATAATAGTGAAAGAAATGGGAATTATGGGGTGGGATCCAGATACATGAAAAGGGCAGTAAGTGGTGACAGTAAAAGTTGAGGAAAGATGATAAGGTAAGCAATGAGGAAATCATTTGACCTAAGTAGGAGATAGGATTTCTGTTAGGTCTGGCTACTTTGTGGTCAATTCAGTGCCCTTTTCCTGTTTGTAGCCCAAGCAGATTCCAAGTTCCTTTAGTTTGAATTTATGGAGCTTCAGCAAGAACTAACTTCCTGCTACTAATGTGTTGAAGCAGAGGCTGCATATTTGATTTCAAGATTGTGAAATAATCTAGGCCCCCTATTCATTTTAAAATGAGTCAGACAGTCTGGGCCTTTGTACTGGTTCAGAGATACAGCCAGAAAATATTGTGGTCATGAACAACATATCTCTATACAACTGCTCTTTGCTCTTCTCCCTGTCTCTGTCTTATCTATTTCACTCTAGCAGTCTCTGTTTCTCTCTCTCTCTCTCTCATATTATATCATATATTATAATATATCTCTATATTATATATTATATCATATATTGGGGGGGCGTGACCATGTCTGGGGATGTTCTGGGGAGTATCTGTGTGTGTCTATGTTAGTTTTCTGGGCAGGTCAAAGGGGGACACAAATCCTTCAGAATTGGAATTATAGGCATTTGTAGGATACCCAACTTGCTGCTGGGATCTGAACTCTGGTGCTTATGATTGTGTAGTAAATGTGCGCAACTACTGAGACATTATTCCAACCCCTCCACACAATTTCTCAAGGAAATTCCTCAAGGAAAGTACACATGGTCCTTGACTTACAGGGTATAAGGTTGGAGGTCCTGCATTGAAGTTTTTCTCATGCCCAAGAGCTCCCACCTCTCTAAGAGGAGTCAGAGATCCAGAGACTCCTCCAGTTTAGGTAGAGGGAGGGGCTAAGGGTAAAGCCAACGGCTGGAGGTTATCAATTTTCCACCATGGGAGGAGGTCACTGAGTCCATGCCTGGACTCAGGACGGCCATGAGGAAAAGGGGAATTGTTGCTCGGCTAGTAAGTCATAGCTTGTTGCCATTCACTCTGTGAGCAAGCCTGAAAAAACTCTCTAGTCTCCACAAAACTAAGATTGAAGAGTCTGCTCCTTGATTTGCCTGGGAACCTGGTAGCAGCAGAGGCAGGCACCACATGTGTGGGTATCTCCCAGTAGGAATCTCTGCTACACTGGGGTTCCATACAAGATCATCAACTCTAAAATGCTGTTTTAAACCATCTGCCTTGGAAGTTTGAGTTAGACTGTTTTCCATGATAGTAACATTCAGGACTGTCCCTGTTCCTGATGGTGAGTTGCTGCAGAAGCTTTAACCCTACAACCACAATGAGGCACATAGGGTAGTGCACAGTGTTCCTAGGTTATGGGGGTCTAGGGTTAGGCATATCAAACTTATCCATTGATAGCTTAGTCCATACACCTTCTGGTCCCACTCCTCTCTATGTCCTCCCTTTTCCTTCCACTCCCATCAAGTCCCCACCTCACATCCATGACTTTTGTTTTGCTTTTTTCTTTGCATTGTGACTCACTGGGCTTAGCCAGAGCACTCCTGTGCACATGGGTGTGGAGGAATCCAGTGAAGCATGACTAACTCACCAGTGCTACATCAGTGGCAAAAGTGAATTCTTCTCCTCTTGCATCCCTAGCCTGCTTTCTGGTACACTGGGAAGGACAGGGTCCTATGATCCTCTCCCCAGCTGTAAGTAAATGTTTACAAGCTCAATCTTGTGCAGCCACTATCCAGGAGCAATGTACTTTGGTTCATGATATTTTCAATAAGTGGTGGATTTATAGGGATGAAGCTCCTCAGAACTCTATGAACATCTGTGTCTAGCAGCTGAGTCACTCCTGAGTTGTCATGCATGGTCAAGAAGCTCAGAGCCTGTTACAGAATTCAGGCAACTGAATAAACAGTCCCAGGATCTAAACAGCTGGATATGAAACAGTCAGATACCAACCTCCAGAGGTTCTTCTGAGAAGTTCACACTTCCTACAAAGATTTCCAAATATCTGGAACAATATGTAGTTTCCTTCTGGCTGAGACATCGGTGCCAGAAAAAATGTTGCTAAGCTCCCCTCAGTGGGATCACACAGCTTTTATTCTCCTCATTGCTTGAGTCCAGGCTTACTGAAAGGAGGAAAGCTTTATTCCTTTGCAGAAAATGACCCTGAAACCAAGCCAGATCCTAATGCTTGCAGTGACAATGAATAGAAAAGATGATTTTTAACCACAATGTCACTTGATGATTTCCTCTAGTGATGTATTTATAAAATAGTTCAGGGACTGTAAGGCTCAGCTATTTTTTCCAGTTAAATTTCCTGAGGCTGAAATTGGATGCAACAACATCTGCACATAAGAAGAATTTACTATATATAGGAAGTTTCCTGTAAATGGCAAAATTCTTCTATTAGTTACTGTTGTAGCTCAAATCCTATGGCTGAAGACAAGTATTAAACACAACTTTAACAATGTAGGTTGGTCTATTATTCTCCCTTCAATAGCATGAATTCAAACACAATCAAATTCACAAAGATCAATTTGGCTTTGCCTGTGTGTGTGTGTGTGTGTGTGTGTGTGTGTGTGTGTCTGTGTGTCTGTGTGTCTGTGTGTCTGTGTGTACATAATCATGTATGTATATTTATGCAAATGCATGTATATGAACCTGTACATGAAGACCAGAGATTGACCTTGGGTGTCTCTCTCAATCATTCTTGAGTTTATTTTTAGAGACAGGGCCTTTCACTTAAACTGCAGCTTAAAAATTTGGCTAGAAGAGCTGCCCAGCAAGTCCTAGGAGCCTCCCACCTCCACCTCCACAGCTCTGGAATTACAGGCACATGCTGCTGAACCTGGCTTTATTTTATGCAAGTTATGAGGCTCAATCTCAGGTCCATAGGCTTATGTGCCAAGCACCTAACAACAGCCATCTCCCCAACCCCAAATTGGCTTAAATTGGCTTTTTTCTGTCTTTATGCTTGTCTCTTGTGGTCTATATTGGTTATTTTCTTTTTTTGAAGGTTCCTCCTTGGCAACCCCAACCATCATTCCTGCTCTTTTGCTCCACATTGGGGTCTTTCCCTCCCATGGTACCCCAAAATTAAGTCCAGTAAACATGCACCCTATCTTGATCTCCCTGCTCTAGCCTCTATGAAACAGCCCAGGTAGTCCAACAACGACATCTACACTCTGATGAGGCTGATATCCCCTTAGCTGTTTAATCCATAAGCTGGGTATTTCAGTGGTCCCCATTGGGCATTGAAGGTTTGGAGGATTCTTGTAGAGATATGAGTCCTCAGTCCATATTAGGAGGTTAAAAAGCTGTGTCCCATGCCTTTGAGGACTGTCAAATGTAGTGGCAGCCACAGAGTAGATGCACTTGCCAGTAAGAATTGGAGATAGGCCAAACAACAGTAATCTCTCTTTATTCTTTTTGTCTTTTTTACTAAGATCTCAAGTAAGTTCTGTGTCTGCAGTATAGTTTCTCTGGTCTTACTGATTATTTGTGTCTGGTTGTAGTTTCCTTTTGGATGCTTAAGGCCACACAGTTAGCTCAGATTAACCAAGGTTTTTGTTTTCTCAAGGTCAGTTGAGGATCTGGTCCTCAGGGGTCTCTCAGGGTTTTTTTTGGGGGGGAGAAGGATGAGAGCCTCTTGCTCCTTTCAGCTTTTCATTCACCAGTTCCATCCACTCGAGGACAAAAGGCCTTGCTAGACCAGGCTTCCTTATCTGAAGCATGAGCAGCTTCTCCTCTCTGTAGACTGGACACTGGCTGAAGTCCCATCAGGGGCTCTCCAAGGCCTCCCTGAACAGGAAGACTGGTGACCCACGTCTGCAGGACATTTCAAGAGGTGCCCCATGCATAATCCCCTAAGACTTGGTTGACCTCTGAGGGCAAGGAAAAAAGTTATCCCTTTTGTCCCTCAGCTGAATTGGTATGGATGTTAAGTATGGTCGTCGTTAAGCACCCAGAAAGGCCAAGTTGCACCAGCCTATTACACCTATATTAAGATCGTATCCTTTGGGAACAAACTGTATGTTATTTCCTTTTTTATTAAACTAATTTATATATATATATTTTTTATCAAATCTAGACCTGTGTCCCCCCCAACTGTATGTTATTTCCATAGCATTTTTCTTGATTTGCATCTTTCCATTTCAATCCCATAATACTCTAAAAGATGCACACACACCCTCCATCATGTACCAAAAACCTAAGGTCTGAAAATAAGTGTTAGGTCAGCTCTAGAGCCTATTTAGGGATCCACATTGCAAGAGCATGGTTGTCTTTAGATCATGAGGAATATAACATTAATGTTCTTCAGTTTGCCTTACAATTAGGTACTTGGTACTAGCATCCACAGATAAGGGATACCATTCATCCTTTGTTTTTCTGGGATTGTGATACTTCACTTAGCATAAAATCTTCTAGTTCCATCCATTTACCTGCAAAGTCGGTGATGTCATCTTTTTACCTTTGCATAGAACTCAATTGTGTAGATGTACCACATTTTCTCTATCCACTCGTCAGTTGAGGGGCATTTGGGTTGCTTCCGGCTCTTTGCTGTTTCAAAGAAAGCTGCAATAAACATGCTGTACAGGTATCTCTGTGGTAGGAAGAGTCTGATGGATATATTCCCAGAAGTGGTATGGCTGGGTCAGGTGGTAGGCTCATTTTGAGTCTCTTAAGGGTTATCCATATTACTTTACAGAGTGGTTGTACAAGTTTGCATTCCCACCAGCAGTGGATGAGTGTTCATCTTTCCCCACACCCTCTACAGCATTTAGTATCATTGGTTTTCTTGATCCTTGCCACCCTTATTGGAGTGACATGATATCTTAAAGTGGTTTTAATTTGCATTTCCTTAATTATTAGTGATGTTGAACACTTTTTAAGATGTTTTCCAGCCATTTCTATTTCCTCACTTGTGAAGTCTCTGCTCAGCACTTTACTCCATTTTTTGAGTTATTTTTTTTTTTTCTTATTTCTTTTTTTTTTGAATAGTTTATATATTCTGGAAGTTAATGCTCTGTCAGGTGTATCAGCAGTGAAGTTTTCCTCCCACTCTGTGGGTTTTCTCTTCATTTTCCTCACCGTTTCTTTTGCTGTACAGAAACTTTTGAGTTTAATAAGGTCCCACTTGTCAATTGTCAACCTTATTTCCTGAGCAGCTGCTGTCTGGTTTAGAAAGTCTTTTCCTATCCCTATGTCTTGTAAGTTGCTGCCAACTATTTTTTTTTCTATCACCTTCAGAGTTTTGGGTTCCACATTGATGTCTTTGATCCATTTAGAGTTGATTTTTGTACAGGGTCAGAGGTAGGGGTTTAATTTTATTTTTCTACAAGTGGTGATCCAGTTTTGCCAACACCATTTGCTGAAGATGCTGTCTTTCCTCCATTGAGTCTTTTTGGCCCCCTTGTCAAATATGAGGTGGCTGAAATTGTATGTGCTCAAGTTTGGATCTTCAGTTTCATTTCATTGGTCTACAGGTCTGTTTTTGTGCCAGTACCAGGCTGTTTTTATGACTATAGCCCTGTAGTATAGTTTGATTTCTGGTATAGAAGTGCCCCCTGTATTGCTCTTTTCACTCAGGCTTGCTTTGGTTATTTGGGGTCTTTTGTTGTTTCATATGAATTTAAGAATTTTTTCCAAGCCTGTGAAGAGTGACCTTGGGATTTTAATTGGGATTGCATTGAATCTGTATATTAATTTGAGTAGAATAGACATTTTTACTATATTATTTTTTTTCCAATCCATGAGCATGGGAGGTCTTTCCATCTTCTGATCTCCTTCTTCAGGAGCTTATAATTTTTGTTGTAGAGATCTTTGGTGGTTTTGGTTAGGTTTATTCCTAGGTATTTTATTGTTTTTGAGGCTATTGTGGGTGGGAAGGACTCCTTGTATTCCTTCTTCAGTTGCTTGTTGTTGGTATAAAGAAAGGCTACTGATTTTTCTAGGTTAATTTTGTATCCTGACAATTTACCAAAACTTTTAATCATTTCTAGGAGTTTTCTGGTGGAGTTTTTAGCATCCCTAAGGTAAACTATCATATTGTCTGCAAAGAGGGATAGTTTTACTTCCTCTTTTCAAATTAGTATTCCTTTAATTGCCTTTTCTTGCCTTATTGCTCTAGCCAGTGTTTCAGGCACTATATTGAAGAGGAGTGGTGACAAGGGGCAACATTGATGGGTTCCTACCTCTCTGGGGAATCCTTCTAACTTTTCTCCATTTAGGATGATGCTGGCTGTGGTTTTTTTATATATGGCTTTGATTATGTTGAGGAATGATCCTTCCAGTCCAATTCCCTCTAGTACTTTAATCATGAAGGGATGCTGGATTTTGTCAAAGGCCTTTTCTGTATCAATTGAGATGATTGTGTGGTTTTTGTCCTTCAATCCATTTATGTGTTTTATGATATTTACTGATTTTCATATGTTGAACCATCCCTGCATCTCTGGTATGAATCCAACTTGATCATGGTGGTGATCTTTTTGATGTAGGTCTGTATACGGTTTGCAAGTATTTTGTTGAGAATTTTTGCATCTGAATTCATTAATGAGATGGGTCTGTAGTTCTCTTTTTTTGGTTGCATCCTTGCCTGGTTTCAGTATTAGATGCTGGCTTCATAGAAGGAATTTGGGAGATTACCCTCTGTATCCTCTGAACAGTTTTAGTAATAATGGTTGTAAGTCCTCTTTAAATGTTTTGTAGAATTCTGCTGTGAAACCATCTGGACCTGGGCTTTTTTAGTTGGGAGGTCTCTTATTACATTTTCAATTTCTTCATATATTATGTGTCTGTTTAAGCTGTCAATCTCTTCTTGGATTAGCTTTGGTGATTCCCCAGATTGCAGAAAATCATCCACTTCTCTTAGGTTTTTAAATTCAGTAGAGTATAGATTTTTGAAGTATTCCTGTATGATTGTCTGGATCTTTTCACTGTCTGTTGTGATATTTCCCCTTTCATCATGAATTCTATTGATTTGGAGTTGCTCTTTCTTTCTTTTGGTTAACTGTGCTAGGGGTCTGTCTATCTTGTATATTCTCTCAAAGAACCAATGTTTGGATTCGTTAATTTTTTGTATTGTTTTCTTTGTTTCTATTTCATTGATTTCTGCTTTGATTTTTTTATTTCTTCCTGTCTGTTGCATTTAGGGTTTATTTGTCTTTCCAGTGTTTCTAGCTGCAGTGTTAGCTCATTTATCTGTGCTCTTTCTGTTTTTTTTTTTTAATATAGGAACCCAGGTCTATAAACTTCCCACTTAAGACTGCTTTTAAAGAGTCCCATAGGTTTTGTTGAGTTGTACTGTCATTGTCATTTAGTTCCAAGAATGCTTTTATTTCTTTCTTTATTTCCTCCTTGACCCATCATTATTCAGGAGTGTGTTGTTTAGTCTCCATGTGTTCATGTAGGTAGCTGGGCTTATCCTGGTGTTGATATTGAGCTTTATTGCACTATGGTCTGATAGAATGCATGAAATTATTTCAATTTTTTGTATTTGTTGAGTTTTTTCTGTGTCCAAGTATGTGGTCAATTTTGGAAAATGTTCCATGAGGTGCTGAGTAGAAAGTATATTCTCTGGTACTTGGGTGGAATATTCGGAAGATATCTGTGAGGTCCACTTCCTTTATTGTCTTGTTCACTTCAGATGTCTCTCTGTTTATTCTTTGTCCAGTTGATCTGTCCAAAGGACTCAATGGTCCCCTACTCTGAGTGTGCTGGGATTAATCTGTGCCTCGAGGTCCTGTAGAGTTGTGTTTACAAAGGTTGGTGCACCAGAGTTTGGTGCATATATATTCATGATTGTGAAGTCTTCATGGTTAATTTTCCGTTTGATAAGTATATAATGGCCCTCTTTGTCTCTTCTAATTGCTTCTACTTTGAAGTCTGTTTTGTCTGATATTAAGATAGCAACCCCTGCTTTCTTTTTAGTACCATTTGCTTTGGAATATTTTTTCCATCCTTTCAACTTTAAGTTGATGCTTATCCTTAAGGGTGAGATGGGTTTCTTGTAGGCACCATATTGATGGAATCTGTTTCCTAATCCATTTTCCCAGTCTATGCCTTTTGATTGGGGAGTTTAGCCCATTGATATTTAAGGTTATAATTAAGAGGGATGTGTTGCTTCCTGTCACCTTATACGTTTGCATTTTTGTGTAGGTTTCTACTTCTACATTTTTATTTTTATTAAATTTTTCTTTCAAGGTGTGTGGAGGTAGTTGCTCCTCTCCTCTGTCCTTTGAATTGCTTCAAGTATTCTCTGAAAGGTTGGTTTTCCAGACATGTATTATTTCATCTTGTTTATGTCATGGAAGATTTTTCTCTTTCCTCCAACTAGAATCAACATTTTTGCTATATTATTGCTATTTTGGTATATTAACCTGGGTTGGCATTTATAATGGTTTAGCACTGGGAATGCTTTGGTCCCCATTCTTCTTGCTTTCATGGTTTGTGCTGAAAACTCAGCTGTAATTCTGATTGGTTTTCTCTTATATGTAACTTGTTGTTTTTCTCTTATGGCTTTCAGAATTTTGTCTTTGTTTTGTGTATCTAGCATTTTAACTATGATATGGCAGGGGAAGTTTCTTTTCTGGTCTAGTCTATTTGGTGTTCTACTTGCTTCTTGTATTTGCATAGGCTTGTCTTTTTTTTAATTTAGGGAAATTTTCCTCTATTATTTTGTTGACAATCTGATCAATACCATTCTCTTAGGGTTCTTCTCCTTCCTCTATCCCTATGAGGTTGAGGTTTGATTTTTTTTTCATAGTGTCCCACAGTTCCTGGTTGTTACACTCTTTTTTATTTTTTAATTTTTCATAGTCTTCACTTGACCTTTTTAGTTGTTCTGTGTTGTCTTCTAGGCTTGATATTCTTTATTCTGCTTCTGAGGCTTTTTCCCATTCTTTCCTCTTGATTGGACGATTGTTCGTTCTCCTTTTTCATTTCTTCTTGTGTTTTCTTTAATAGTTCCTTTTCCTTTCGGAGCTTCCAAACTTTTCTTGTAGCTCATTGGTTTCCTTTTTCATTTCAGCATGGGATCTTTTCAGTGTTTCCACTTCCTTCTGCAGTTTGTCATTTTGTCCCTCTAGATCTTTCTGGACTCTGTCATTTTCTCCTTTTAGTTCTTTCTGAAGTTTGTCCTTGTCTTCCTCTAGGTCCTTTCTGAGTTTTTCATTCTCTCCCCTAAGTTTTATGATTTCTTTGAATACGTCTGTGATTGTTATTTTGGGATCTGTGTCCTGGGTTACCTCTAGGGAGATCCCATTGTAGGAGTCCTCCACTGGCTCCATACAGTTTGGTATGGAGTTATTCTGTGCTTTTCCCATATCGTTCTTTCCTTGTGCTCTCGGCATGTGGTTAGCCTTCTACCTGTATTCTGATGTGAATTTTGAATGCCTCTTCACCTTGTTGAGGGATTGCTTTCCTTGATTCCTTCAGGTGTCTTTGTTGTATTCTCCTTATGAATTTTTTTAAGAAATGAATCTGGGGCTCAGGATGTATCTCAATTGGTAGAGTGCTTGCTCATCCACCTCATACTATTTCTGGAACTTTGGAAGAAAAAATATAATTAATTGCCCAACAAACTCCTTCAACCTTCAAATTTTTCTGCCAACTTCAGAAAATCAGCAGGAAGCTTTGGGTTCAATCTCCAGCACCACATAAACTAGGCATGGTAGCAATAGATATGTAAAAGATGAAGATGCTCAAGGTCATCATTGGCTACATAGTGAGTTTGAATCTAACCTTGGCTACATGAAACACTGACTCAAAGAAAGAAAGAAAAGAAATGAAAGCAGAGAGGTGGGGGAGAGGAAGGAAGAGAGGCAGATGGATGGATGGATGATATATAGATGATGGACAAATGATAGAAGATAGATAGAAGATGATAGATAGATGATAGATAGATAGATAGATAGATAGATAGATAGATAGATAGATGTAGATAGATGATAGATGATATGATAGAGGTAGATGGATAGATGGTATATTTAGATAGATGAGATATTAGATAGAAGATAGATAGATAGATAGATAGATAGATAGATAGATAGATAGATAGATATGAGTAACGTTTTTCAATTCCAGATCTTATGGAAACTTCCCCAGTGGTTACTCCAGGCTCTTCCTTTCTTTGACTGTGGGACCCCGGCATGAGGTAGAAAAGTCCAGACCCTCTCAGTCACTGAGGGGAACCAAGGTACCAGCCAACCAAGAAAATCTGTTCCAGATTTCTGTTGTGATGAAGCAATCGTTCAGGAGGACAGTTTCTTCTTACAGGATTCCCACTGTGCTGTGATGCTGTGGTAGCCTCTCAGATGCTCATTCATGCCTTCTCTGTTCTGCTTTGTGTCCTGAGAGGATGAGTACTTCTTCTGGACTGGTTGCTCTCTAGTTCTGACTGACTTTAGACAATAGGGCAGGCAAGTTCTTGAGCTGAACCAGTAGGAGATGAACATATAAAGAGAGGGGGGAATGTGTTTACTCGCATGCTTCCCCTCGGTCTGCTTCATCTCAGGCAATTAGTCTAACATGGGTACAATTGGCACCAGCACAAGATCCTTCCTGTCCTCCTTCAGATAAGCGTGGTAAGATATTGTCATTGCTATTAGCACCTGGGCTCTGCTTTAAATTCTGTTATTCATTTTTTTTGTCCTGCCCATACCTTTATAAATAGTATTTCTTCAAAAGTCTGTATAGTTAAAAATTTGTTTTATCATGTCACATACCCTTATTTTCATTATTTTATTAATTGAAGTTAATTATTTAATCTTGTGTGTGTATGTGTGTGTGTGTGTGTGTGTGTGTGTGTGTGTCACAGGATAACTCACAAGAATCAGTTCTCTCTTACTATCATGTAGAAGCCAGGAACACAATTCAGTCTCAGGCTTGGCAGTAAGTGCTTTTGCCTAATGAGCTACTTGCTGGTCCTTTGTCGATTTTTTCTGGAACTTTGAAGGCAATAAATAATATAACTAATTGCTGAGCCAAGTCCTTCAACTTGGAAGCTCTTCTGCCAACTTCAGAGAAACAGAATGAGAATATTTCCCAAGCTGTTCCCACACTTACCACTTTCCTGGAGAAGGAAAAAGTCTTTCCCAATGCCTTTAGCACTTCCACAAAGCCTGGCCTTTATCTAAACTCAGTCTCATTTCAGGACCCACAGGCTTTGGGAGTGGCTTTAAGTTTTTGTCCCTCCTCCAACGTGACCACACTAAATATTCTCTTTCTGATATTAATTTTGCTCTTTCAGTTGGCTCATTGAGTGGCCAAACCTGCCTTGGGATTTAGGCTGTGACTTCAATTTCTGAAACCAGATACCTAGTCCTTCTACCTTGATGTCCTCCATACAACTTCAACCTAGCTCCTGGGAGGAGGTGATGCAAGCTATTTGACAGCAGGTTCTGTCAGATATAAACCTGGAGCTCTGGCCACCCCTCATAGCCAGTGTGCTCCAAGATCTTTGCTTTCCTGACAATACCCTAGTGGGGCTAATTCTAAGCCTCAGGAAACAAGTATTTTGCTGTTGCCACATGTGAGCCTCACTCTATAAGCTTAAAACAAATTTTGGTCTGGAGATATCACTTAGTGATCTCAGCATGTTTTGGTTTGTCTAGAGGATCTAGTGTTGGGTTCCCAACAACCCAAGTCAAGTAGTTCACAACCATCTGAAAATTCAACTTCAGTGTATCTGACACCTTCTCTTAGTTTCTGACATCACCTGCAGTCTCATGAACAGATACACATATACATGCATACATGTAACTAAAAATAATAAAAATAAATAAATCTTTCCAAAAGCATTTTAAATCTATCAGACATAATTGTCACTTTTAGAAAACAAGAAAATCATACAGCAAATACTCCATTACAAGACATTAAATACTACCATAAAACATAAATCCTGCTGCATTTATAGGGCACAAAACCACAATAAGTTTTCTAGTGAGTAAAGTTGTGAAAGATTAGCATGCAGCTAATATGCCAGTCAAGGTGCCTGGATCAGCCATCGGGCTGCTGGCATTCATCCTTGTTTTCATCTGAGTGTCCTAAAACCCATAAAACGTTGGAACTTTATTAGGAATTCAGATAATTCTGTTCAGAATGTCCCTCGCTCCTGAGCTCTTGTATAACTGGCACATCTGGAAGAATGGGAACATTTGAAGGAAACACCAAGTCCCTCACTGGCTGTCTGTACTAATGACACAAGTTGTGGTGGTCAGTGTGAGTAGTCCACTTGATAGACTCTAGAATCAAGTGTGAGCTGATGTTCTGACCATGCCTCTGGAGATTATCTTGACCACATTCACTGATATAGGAGGACCTATCTTAATTGTCAGTGGGCAGAAGAATCCTGGACTTTATAAAATGGAGAAGGCAAACCTAGGCTAAGCATGCTGTCACTCCTTTCTCTGTTTCCCAAGAGTAGGTGTGATGTAGACAGTCACCTCAAGCTTCAGCTGTCTTGATTTACCCACCATGATGAACTAAACCTTTGAATTATGAGCCAAATAAACCCTTTCTCCCTTTGGTTGCTTATGTCAAGAATTTATCACAGCAATAGGAAAAGAAACTGAGACTCAAAGCATCTTATGGAACTCAAATCCCCCCATCCCTGGAATCTCATGAGGGAGAAGGAAAAGGCCCAATCTTTGTACCATCCAGAGAGGCAATCTTGGTTCACAGAAACAGAAAGCAATTTCACAATGTGGACAACCTGTCAGACCACTTTCTTTACAGGAGGAGACTGGAGCCCAGACAATGACAGATGCGGCCTCACCTTGACCAAGGCTTATGCATGCCTCTTGCCCTGTATTTGAATCTACCTCCATGTTAGGATTCTAAAGATGAACCTGAGCATGGGGGAGTCTCTGGATCTCGTTCTTTTCCCTAATATGGCTACATCAAAGAAAAATCTCATTTGTACTTTTCATATTAATTTGGCTGCTTTAATTGGCTTAATTAGAGATGGGTGCCTGAGCCTGGCCTCTTTGGGCTTCAGGGCCACAGGCTCTGACCAACTCCAATAATAACCATAGTCTCCTTCAGCAACAGAGTTCTCATTTCTAGATCTACACAAGAATTCCAAATTTTCTAAGCTCCAAACCAAACCTCAGAAGCCTCAAAAAATATTATAGCTCGTTTTCCCTGACCTTTCAGCTCATTCCCAAACTTCAATCTAAACACCAAATCAGACAGCTGTCCCTCTCTATTAGCCTCTTCTTCTGTGCCACTCACCTGTTTATCTTTCCTTCCCTGTGGAACAGCCTTAGACTGTTCCAGTTCAATCTCATCAAAAGTTCAAATAATGTTGGCTCTTTTTTTCTGGCTGAATTTATGATAGATGCCCTACTTCTCTAAATAGAAAGTGTGGGAGGGAGGAGAAAGAAAAAGACATTTTATTAAAGATAAATGTGTCTCAGAATGTAATTTTTAGAACTGAACTAGGACTAAAAGGCAGGACTGTCAAAGTTCTTTTAAAATAGAATGAATTCACATTCAGAGAGGTAAAGTGATTTACCTGAGTTTACACAGCAAGATATTTAAAATTTAAGCTTATACAAGGAAATCATAACTCCCCATCAAGTCTTCATTCTCCCTTTCTAAAATCTCTTGATCTAAGTTTTTCAATAATTGCCACAAATAAGAATAATAGTCTCTTGATTTGTTAAAAAAAAATAAAAACAAATTTATGTGGAAAAAAAAAAGAATAATAGTCTATGGGCTGGAGAGATGGCCTAGTGGTTAAGAGCTCCAACTGCTCATGCAGAGGACCCAGGTTCGATCCCCAGCACCCACATGGTGGCTGAGAACCGTCTTTAACTCCAGTTCCAGGGGAATCCGACACCCTCTTCTGACCTCCAAGGCATTGCACGACACGGGTGCACAAGCCTACATGCAGACAGTACACTCATACACATACAAAAATAAATTAAAAACCAAGCATGCAAAGGGAGTAATATAGTTCCAGTCTTGAAATGTGTCCACTGTCTCACAACTAAATTACACATAATATGTATTTATATCATTTATAAACATTAATATCAATTTTAAGTCCCCAGACATTTAAAAATCTTTTTTGTTTAAAAAAAATCATACAAATGTAGTAGCTTCATTTGAAGGTAATAGCTTCCTGTGTATGTTCATGTATATGTCTGTGTATACATGGGTACATGTGCACAGGTATGCATCACATGTGGAGGCCAGAGGTCAGCAGCAAGTATTTTCTTCACTCACTCTCCACTTATGTTTTGAGACAGGCTCTGTCACTAAACCTGGAGCTCACTAGTTTGGGTAAAGTGACTATCTAGCAAGCAGTGAGCCCTGGAATTATAAGCGTGTAGTCACTTTACCTCTACACGCAGCTTTGTCATAGGTTCTAGGTGCCCAAACTCAGGTTGTCATCCTTGTGGGACAGGCCCCTTACTAGGTCATCTCCTTATCCCTCATGGCTTTCTTTGATCTTGTTGGGAAACTGCTTCTTATTTAATTCCTGATTAGGTCATATACTATGGAACTAATTCTGTAACTTAAATTCTCATCTACAACTTAGAGTAACAAGGTGACCCATATCTAGGACATGATTTTACAGCTAATATGCCAAATTTTCCCTACTGGGTCAGCCATCAGGTATCCCCACATTCTTAACTTGTAGCTTTTAAATTTCCTCCCCACCCTCTAAACTTTACATTATGCTATTAGACAGATAGTGGTCCACATTCTGAACCTCACCCAAGTTTAAATGTGAGCTAGTGAGTATACAACACAGACTAGATGACTTCTCCTGAAAAGTTTAATATATTGTCCTAGCCTCTGGGCTTTCAGACTCACACACCTGTAGTACAGAGCAAAAATTATTCATCCTCAGCATGTATCTGACCCCTGGGCCCTAGCAGAGAGTTCTGCTTTCAGTAGGTATGATGAGGTTTGATACAGAGCATATCTGAATTGTTTTCTTATCATCGTGGTTCTGCTGGTCCAACGCCCACATTTCAGAAACACTGGAAATTGTCACTTTCTCTATTCCTGCTTAGGACTCAGCTACTTCTCACATATACTTTATCCCTGCCATCCAAGGGTCAACAATGATGACCTAGGAAGTGCTTTGGAGAAGTTTCTAGTCTGCCTTTGTGACCTCCACTTGACCTGTCCACTATCTCAGTTTTGTCTGCAGTATCCATGTCATGGTATTCTCAAATGCATGTCAAAAGTTTGTGTGTTTGGGTTATCCATGATAATTAGTGAGAAGCCAGAGGGAGATCTGCCTGACTTGTGCTCACCTTCCACAGCACAAGTCAGCTACTGCAACAGAGCAGGTAGTATCTGTGCAGTTAGTAACACAGTAGAACACTGCCTATGTTGAGAATCTCTCTCTCTCTCTCTCTCTCTCTCTCTCTCTCTCTCTCTCTGTGTGCAAGTGTGTGTGTTTTCATTCCTCAAATCCTGTAATGGTTAGTTTTAATTGTCAACTACTTGACACAATCTAGAATCACCAAGGAAGAGAGTGTCAATGAAGAATTGTCTGGATCAGGTTTGGCTGCTGGCCTATCTATGGGGGACTACCTTAATTGGGTTATTCAAGGTGGGAAGACCCACCCACTATGGGCAGTGTCATTGCCTGGGTCCTGGATGGTGTAAATGTACAGTGGAGACAGAGCTCAAGTACACATGCATACATTCATCTCAATGTGCTCTGTTCTGCTCTCAAATTTCTGTCTTGATTTCCCCATAATGATAACTGTATCCTCAAACTGTAACATCAATAAACCATTTCTCCCTTAAGTTGTTTTCTGTCAGAGTATTTTATCATAGTAAAATAAATGAAACTAAGACAGGTGTCTTTGACCATTTGAAACAGGGTCACTTATTGGCCTGGAACTCCCAAGTAGGCTAGCCTGGGCAGCTAATGAGCTCCACAATCCACCTGTTTCCACATCCCAATTCACTATGTGAGATTTCAAGAAGCTTCAAAAAATCTTTCAATAGGGGAAAAGAAAAACGGATGGATGGATGGATGGATGGATGGATGGATGGATGGATCTATGGATGGATGGATGGATACTGCCACTGCTCCACTTTGTATTGTTAGGATCTAGACAGCTGCTCAGGCCATACTACCTTCAGCCTTGAAAATAACTGACAAGCTCTCCATTGAGATTACTATCTCTGAATTTCTACGTAACAGATTCCAGATACTACTTGGATTTCCCTATTGAAGAAGTGAGTCTGCATCCTCTGGGATATCAAAGAACATCAAAACACTATCAGTGACCCACAAGTTCTGCTCCTTTAATCCCTTCCCTGCCCACTGCTGGGGAATAGGAGATCTTACTGCAGGATTCTATTGTGAACCTTCCTCCCTCCACAGAGAAATATAAAGGACCCAGCAACGCCATAAGGGCCTCAGCCCTGCCATATTGTTTCTGTCCATGGTGGGAATAACTCTTCTAATAAAATTCTTACCCCCAAGAATCTGTCTCAGTGTTTCCCATGGAGAACTTTGTATACTATAAGAACAGATTTAGGTACTCCATATTGTAGAAAGAGATATACGCATACATGTTACTACTAGCTTAGTATGTCCACTCTGAGAGTGATAATGATTGGTTTATTCTTAGTTAACCTTTCTTAACCCAGACATCTCCGATAAGTACTAAGATGGCACTGGTAGCTCAAAAAGTACCTGAGCCCAGATATCTGGAGAATGAGAGAGGAGAGACCACGAGAAGCACAGACATCCCATGTCTCAGATATATGGCCAACACTGGAGCACAGGACATCCTGGACTCCTGGCTGCCTTTGTTCACCACTCCATCTCACTCCTCTCTTCATAAATCTGCAGCTGGAGATGAGATGAAAGACAGATTGATAGAATATTAATCCACTGTCTTATCATATTTCAGGCTCTCTGAATAAAGCACAGTTTTAAGATTTAATTTCTGTCTGTCCATTGGCTTTTCTAAGCTGTGTAGAAACCAAGCTTCAGTTTTACTTTCATACTGAGAAATCAGACACCATTTAAGAATTCCAGCTGCTACAAAGCCTAAGCTATTTATGGTGAGGCCAGGGTAGGCGATCCCCGTATTGGAGTAAGGCTACCCTCGACATTCTAGACTGGTTACCAGATTACTTCATGTAATAGCCTAATGGGTATTTTCTTAGATAATTTGTCACTAAACAAACAATATCTGAGTCGGGCGTGGTGGCACACGCCTTTAATCCTGGCACTTGGGAGGCAGAGGCAGGTGGATCTTTCAAGGCCATCCTGGTCTACAGAGTGAGTTCCAGGAGAGCTGGGGCTATAGGGAGACCCTGTCTCAAAAACACCAAAAACAAACAAACAAAAAAATCTGAAAAACTCTGACATTCTCAGCTAAAATGGTGATTTAGAAATCATTTTTGTTCAATTACTGATGGAAAAATAAAGAAATCAAATGTCTGTTCTGGATCTTCAAGAGATATTCTAGAACAATGGACAGAGTTCTTGGCCACATGAACAAACCCACAACTGGCCCATCTCTTCTATCCTCTGTTCTGCAGGTTTAGATAGAAGCAGCACCCCCCCCCCCGAACTACTCATAAAACTACTCGTATGCTTTTAGTGACAAGAGGACTGAACTAAGTTCTGATTCAGATAAGAGAAAATGGGCATACAGAATTTTTAGCACACTTCTTCCAGGAAACTTTGGTGGCTTTTGCATCACATTGAGCTCCCTGGGTGCTGTGAAGCCTTCCCAAAAATGATCTGATCTTGAAATCTTATCACACAATCACTTAGCATCACATAGAGACAGTGGCAAACCACAAAACACTGAAAGAAATGCTATTATAAATGAACTTTCCAATGGTTAATTGGTACTTTTTTTTGGTTTATTGAAACAGTCAACTTGGAAAGAGTATAGAGCAATGAATAGACATTATACTGTTAATATTCTTATTTATTTTTGCATTATGTTTTATGCTACTATATACACTAATTATTTAAAATATTATTTATTAGTATTTTATGTGTATTAGTGTTTTGCCTGCGTGTATGGAAATACACTTCACACACAAAGTGCTCATGAAAACAAGGAGAGTTCATCGAGATCCCCTGGAACTGGAGTTATGGACAGTGTGAGTACTTGGAACCAAACCTAAGTCCTCTTCAAGAATATCTAGTGCTCTTAATGACTGAGTCAAATCTCTAACCATAGAATTATAATTTTTAGAATTATAATTTTTTTTAAAATAAAGGACTCTATTTGTTGTAAACACTGTTATAAAATTCATTTCTAATATGGAGGTGTAGTAGAACGATTCAGCAGCACTCATCCTGAGGAACCACTGAGTCTACTGGGATTACTTACAGAGCATGAATAGAGGGTCTGTGTGGGTGTGGGTGACCCAAAACCCAACGCAGCCACATGGAGAAGTCTTCATTCAGCATAGATGTTGGCTTCCTCATAGCCACACAGAGGGAACCCCTTCCCCTAACCTTTCCCAGTCTATGCATTGTAGCATCTCCACAGACCCCAGTGCCAGCTGCTACTAGGGTAGAATGTTCATAAATGGCTAGAAGGAGTGGCTGGATCTCAAGTGAGGATCTAGTGACACACCCATATCCTCCTTCTAGGAGTAAAAGGCAACAGTCAATATGCCTTTCACAGTTGACACTTGTAAGCAGGTGCAGCTGATCTGATGAAGAGAGAGGATGTTTTCCTTGGAAGACAAATTTCTATGAGAATTGAGTGGAGATTTTTTAAACTACGTGTATATTCGTGGTTAAGAATTCATGAACTATACTGATATCTTCTCAACTAATCTTTTTAATTAAATCCTAGAGTCCTTGGTATATCTATGAGCAGTGAACACCTCTCCTGAAAATTGCTGTTGAGGCTCTAGCTCTTGGAATATTCCTGCTTTCCAGTGTTCATAAACACAGTTTATTTTTGCCTCAGTAATATTACAGTGGTCCATTTATAGTGGATTGAGTAGGGAGAAAATTTTAAAGATTCTGTTGTTAAAGATATTAAAGCACACTGGGCCTGGAGGCTCACAACTTTGATCCTAGCACTTGGGAAGTAGAGGCAGGTGGATCTCTTTGAGAATGAGACCAGCTTGGTCGACACAGCTAATTCCAGGCCAGCTAGGACTACAGGGAGACCATGGCTCAAAAGAAGTTCCCCAAATCACAGCAAATACTGTGGGAGCTGGGGAGCTAGCTCAACTGGAAAAACACCTGCTAGGCAAGCACAAGGACCTGTTTCAGATCCTTAGAACCCATGGAAAGCAGAATGTGGTTGTTTGCAACAGGAATAAGAGGAACTTCAGAGTTTACTAGTCAGCCAGCCTAACTGAATCAGTGAACTCCAAGATCAGTGAGAGACCCAATCTGAAACAATAAGGTAGAGAGAGATGGCACAGTGAAGGCACACACCAGCATTCATATGTACAAACCACATACACCACACACACTCAGAGAGAGAGAGAGAGAGAAAGAGAGAGAGAGAGAGTCAGAGAGAGAGAGAGAGAGAGAAAGAGAGAGAGAGAGAGAGAGAGTAAGCAATGATCTAAGACTATTTCTCAGGAGCACAATGAATGATCTAGAACACAGGCATACAGACTGAATCAGAGATGGTATTTTATCCTCAAAATGGTATTTCTGTATCCATTGTATACATGCATGCATATTTTACACACGCAATTGTGAAGCTTTTACAAAATAAAAATAGTTTAAAAGGAAGCAAGAATGCAAAGTTGGAATCAGTAAGAATATCTTTATTCAGTGCATTTTAGCTTGTTTAAAAGGACAAATTACAATGTCCATATTTCAGAGTTCACATGGAAACTTTGCCAAGAACTAAGATATTGGGACTGGGTATTTTGTTCACAGAGCATGGGATCTGTGCAGCGGACTTGTGTCTCTGACCTAGTTCTCCCATTTTGCATAGGAAACATTTCATTTGGCACAAAGATAATTACCTTCTTTCTGCATGCTTCACCATTCATGTGCATCTGGAGCCAATTCCCACCAGCCACAGTGTTATCAATGTGACACACCTGCCAATTCAAACAACTGCTTGTACAATGCTTCAGCGTGAAAGATTATGAAGCAGTTCTAAGAAATGCATTCAAGCCAAAAAAATACATTGATTTCCATATTTGTGCTGTTTGTACTGTATAGCTACTATTCTCCAACAAGATAAGGGGAGTTTTTCAGTACCAGGTGTATGTTGTGGAGGGTAAAGTGATATGTATCTACATGTGAAAAAAAACTGGGGTTCTAGAGTGAGGATGTAACTTATGGTTGAATGCTTGCCTAACATGCACAAAGCCCTGGGCTCAATCCTAGAACCACATAAATTAGGTGCAGTGGCACATGCCTGTAATTCCAGCATTCAGGAGGTGGAGGTAAGAGGATCCAAAGTCCAAAGTCATCTTTGACTGCTTGCTAAAGACAACTGCCCTGAGCTGTGCCAGCGTCCTTAGTGCAAAGCTACAGGTGACTAAAGACAAAGAATAAAAGAAGGTCTAAAGACATGGATTATAGGATCTGTATCATGATTAGTGGAAGATAGATGATAGATAGATAGATAGATAGATAGATAGATAGATAGATAGATGATAGATAGATAATAGATAAATGGATGATGGATTGATAGATGATGATGATGATAGATAGATAAATAGATAGATAGATAGATAGATAGATAGATAGATAGATAGATAGATAGATAGATGATGGATAGATAGATAGAAATATAGATAATGGATTATAGACAGCCAAGTGATAGATGATAGATGTGTAGGTAGACGATAGATTAGATATATATCAAAACATCAAAGCTTCAAAAAAATACACGGTCAACTTCAATTTTAACTTTCACAAAAATGCATGGATTCAATAAAAACATTTGAAAAATTACATAAAAGTTCAATACATAAGGATCAGTGAGGATGCTCTGAAAGTTCTTTTGAATTTTTAACTGCTGGTACAGGGTGTCAGTACCACAGTGCTGTTGGAAATATTCCACTGTATCTATGGCAGGAACACATGGGCAGATCAGTCGAATACAAGAGGAAACACCATAAAGACTACTGTGTATGCAAGAGTGTGTGTGTATGTGGAAGTCTTGACACTAAATCAGCGGGACATGATGGGAAGTCTGATAAATGGTTCACGCCCAGATGGCCATCCATCTGGAGGACTATGTAATGGAAACACTTCACTAAATCATGCTAGGAAATGAACTCTGAGTAGATTAGAGACATAAGTGTATTTAAAAGAAAGTCTGGAAGTCTCTATGGATATTCTCAATGAAAAATAGTTATGAATCTACTTGAAATTATTTAAAATAACTTAAAATGATCTATGATGAGTGATCCATAAGCCAAAATATACATCCACATCCACAATGTAAAACAAGCAGAATCTACTTGAAGAAATATTTAAAATAAAGACTATGGACACATGACTATAACTAATAACAGAGAGACTTTTCATACACTCACAACAGGAGACAACATCAGCAAACACTGCCGGATGTGGTGGCATATGCCTATAAGCCTGGCATCTAGGAAGGAGAGGCAAGGGGATCAGGGATTCACCACCAGCCTCAGACACATAATGGGTTCAATGCCAGCCTGGAATATAGTTGGGTGTCGTGATTCATGCCTGTAATGCTTGTATTTGTGTGGCTAAAGCAGGTGAACCACAAATTCAAGGCCAGACTTGGATATGTAATGAGATCCCGGCTACCATGGATTAGAAGGAAAGCCAGTCTCAAACAAAACAAAACAAAGCAAACGACCAATGGATTAGAGGAAGTGATTTACATAGAAGCAAGTAAAATGGCCAGCAGATATGTGCAGAGATTCTCAAATGCAATAATTACTATTTAAATGCAAATTAATCCAGAATTGAATGTTTTTCTACATTTTCCAATCTAGCAAGATTTTAAATAAAAGCAATTATGTTGACTGAAATCGGGTATGTATAGAACAAACCACCTTCATGTGGCCAGAGTAATGTAACAATGGATAAGAAACAGTTTGAAAAGTTAAAAGAAAAGATGTATTCCCTTCAGAACAGCAGGTGCAACCTTGGGAATCTCTCTTACCCAAGAATCCTCATTCACCAAGGCACTGCCATAAACAGTATTCTGATAAAATAGTGTTTATCACACCAGTATTAAGAAGAATCAACAGAAAGAACAAATTAAAGTCATGCTTATAGAGATTCAAATTTACATTTTAATAAACATATAAATTAGTGGGTCTCAATATGACATTTTATACATGTGTATTATATACTTTGTTCATATTTGTCCTCACAACCCTCTTCTCCCTTCTGATTGCCCCTCCAGTCATGAATATGAATATATATGAATATATATTGAGTCCATATATAAGAATATGAATATATTCTTATAAATGGACTCTAAATATATATATATATATTCATATCCTTATATTCATATAATATATTCATATTCTTATATATGGATTCTATATATAGAGAGAGTCCATATATAAGATATATAGATATCTATCTAGCTATCTATCTATCTATATATATATATATATATAGAGAGAGAGAGAGAGAGAGAGAGAGAAAGAGAGAGTCCAGAGAAAATCTGTTATTTATCTTTGTGTCTGGTTTATTTTGTTTAAGATGATGATTATCTGTTTCATCTCCTTTCTGCAAATGAAATAATTTCTTTTATTTTTTAAGACAGGGTCTCCTCATAGCGCCAGCTGGCCTGGAACTCATTCTGTAGATTAGGCTGGACTTGAACTCAAGAGATCCACTTGCCTCTGTCTCCCAAGAACTAGGATTAAAGGTGTGTGCCATCTTAGCCGCCTTGTGGGTGCTGGGAATCAAACCCAGATCCACTGTAAGAGCAGTTGGTGCTCTTAAACACTGAGCCATCTCTCCAGCCCTGATATAATTTCATTCTTTATGGGTCTAGCGCACAGGCACATGGGTGCGTTAGTGTGTGTGTGTGTGTGTGTGTGTGTGTGTGTGTGTGTGTGTGTATTTTCTTTATCCATTCATCTGTTGATGGGCATCTAGGCTAATTTCACATCCTGCCTGCTGGGAAGAGTAAAGCAATAAACATTGACAAGTGTCTCTATGGTGTGCTGACTCAGATAACTATAAATGTTCATCCAGGTGCTAATGGCTTTGGAAGGATTTCTGAAATATTATTTTGAAAGTATGTATGAGACATCATATCTGTCAGGAAAAACAGAGACATTGAGAAGGAAAAATGTGATATTATGTGTATATCTATAAAAGCTCATATGGATACATAAACACATGTGAGAATAGATAAGTGTAGTATCTATTTAAATTTCTTATTGACAAGAAAGGAATTCTTTCACACATATTAATATGTGTGTCTTAATATATTCATGTATATATAATCATATATACTCATATACTAGTATCTCTCATGCATGTATACTCATATGCTCACATAAATACAAACCACACATAGCAGAGAGTGGATAGACTCCTTTGTCTTGTGGCTAATGTCACATCACCTTTCGGCTGCCCACATGGTGAGAATTTAACCAGAGAACTGTTCCTGCCATCCATGTGGCTCTTTCTAAACCAGCTCCAGGCTTAATTAGGATGCACAGCCTTGTTTATCTTTACCATTCATTTTCGTTTGTGGTTTTCCTAAATGATCGCTCAGAGGCTTTGTCAATTACTTCTCCCTTTCCCCAGGGTTTCCCTGCAAGGACTTATTTGCATCATGTCAAAACCACCAAGAAAGTGCAAATCATTTAGCCTGCTTGCCTCGGTTTTCGTTTTTTTCATCTGTGAAATGAAGATGATACTTTCTTTATCCTTATCTCAAAGGGATGATGTGGAAATTAGTAAGATAATAAATTAGACAAGAGCGCTAACTGAAGGCACACCATGTAAACACAGTTACTTTGTCATTACAAGTTTTCAATACTCTGATTTCCTGTGTGTCCACATAAGTGCTTGTGCATGTGTACATGTGCCATGGTGCATACACACCATGGACGTAGAGGTCAGAGGAAAATTTGTGAGAGTTGGATTTCTCCTTCCACCATGTGGCTCCTGGGGATCAAACTCAGGTCCTCAGCTTGGCATCAAATTGTTTTCCCAGTTTGTCTTCAATTGCTATGACAAAACACTCTGACCAACCCCAACTTGGGGAGGAAATGGTTTATTCATCTTACATCTCCCAGGTCACAGTTGATCACTGAGGGAGACCAAGGTAGGAACTCAGGGCAGGAACCTGGAGGCAGGAGCTGAAGCACAGGTCATGGAGGAACACTGATTATTGGCTTCCTCCCCTGGCCCATGCTAATTACTTCTTTTCTTTTCTTTTTCTTTTTTTTTTTTTTTTGGTCTTTTTGAGACAGGGTCTCCCTGTAGACCCAGCTGTCCTGGAGCACACATTGTAGACCAGGCTGGCCTTGCACTCACAAAGATCCACCTGTCTCTGCCTCCCAAGTGCTAGGATTAAAGGCGTGTGCCACCACGCCTGGCGCTAATTGCTTCTTATACAATACAAGACCATCTCCCTTAATTGGCACCACCCACAGTGGGCTGGACCCTAACACATCACTCAACAATCAAGATAATACCCTACCAACATGGCTGCAGGCCACTCCAATGGAGGTAATTCCCCAACTGAAGCTCCCTCAACCCACGTGTGTCAAGTTGAAATGAAAGCGATCCTGCACAAGCACCTTACCTGCTTCTAGGTTTTTTTTTTTCTTAACATGGATTCTGAGGTTAAAATCCAGTTTGTCATGCTTGCATGGCAAACACATGACAACCACCTCACCAATCCCCAGCTCTGTGCACACAATACACAAACACACAAACACCCACCCCCCCAAGACAATCACTTCCACTCATCTTCAGGGACCATGACCAAGGCTCAATTTCCAGTTTCTCTTTCTTTGTCCATGTTTAGGTTGATTTCATCACTGTCCTGTTCCCATGGCTCCTTCACCCATCCTGTCCTCTGTGCTGGCAACAAAGTGATCTTTTCAAAACATGGACCTGGCCCCTATGGCCAATGCTGAAAAGCCCCTGCTAATTCCTCATTGCTTCTGGATAAATAGATGAAGTTGAAACTCTTAAATACTCTCAGATCAAATTCATACTGTTTTGAATGGTATCGAGTCACCTGATCTACCCCACAGAGTTTTTATTTTTATGGGGTGTGTGTGTGTGTGTGTGTGTGTGTGTGTGTGTGTGTGTGTGTGTATGAGCAGGTGCCCACCCTCAGATGCTAGAATAGAATGTGAAATCCCATGGAGCTAGAGTTACAAGGAGTTGTGAGCCACCCATTATGAGTTCTGGGAACCAAACTCCAGTTCTCTGCAAAAACAGCAAGCATTCTTAATCACTGAGTCATGTTTCCAGCCCCTTTATGTCTTTTATGAAATATATTTTAAAATCCTCCATCTTATGTTGTTCCTTTGTTCTAGACTCCAAATAAGCAGCAGGCCTCTAGTCCCCTTCTCTTTTTCTTTTTCTTTGACATGGCTTCATGAAGCCCAGGCTAAGAATATGAACTTCTGGTCTTTTTGTCTCCACCTCCCAAGTACTGGATTTAAAGGCCTGTGCCACCCCACCCTCATATGATGTGGTACTGATGATTGATTCAAGGACCTCATATATGCTAGACGAACAATCTACTAACTGAGCTACATAACTGCCCCAATCGACATTGTCTTTCTTTAAATGTCATGCTTGGACCCAACAATGTGCCTTGCATGCTATTTGCAACCCATGGGTTTTAGTGAAGAGCAAGGCAGATTTTTGACAGCAATACATTATGGAGAATCCAAATGTATTAAGGTGACTATATTAATAGTTGTGATGGTGAGAATTGAAAGTTAGAAACCATGGTTAAGCTGACATAAGAAGCGCTGAAACCCATGGTGTATTAGCAAGTGCTTAACAAGTGGCTCTGAGGTAGGGTAGATGTGGGCAGAGCCCTGTCTTATAGCTTCTACAGATGCCCATGGTGTAAATAACCCCACTACAGCTCATTTCAAGCCAACAGGTTTGGGGTTTTGTTCTCTTATTTATATTTTTATTTTAATTTTGAGACAGGATCTCATGCAGCCCAGTCTGAACTCATATTTACTGTGTAGCCAAGAATAACTTGAACTTCTGATATTTATGTTTACAACTCCTTCCTGTTGGGCTGTTTGTTAGGTGTGTGCCACAACACTTAATTTCTATGCAGTGCTGGCAACCAAACCTAGGGCTTCTTGCATTATAGACAAACTCTCTACCAACTGAGCTGTATCCCCAGCCCATAGTTTTTTTTTTTTAATTTGTTTGTCTATTTGTTTTAAGCCTCTCATTATTTCCCATTAGTTCAATAATTATTTCCCCATATGAATGGAGTCAGCAACACACAACACTGAATGAAAACGACCACCACCACACATTCTTTAGATAGTTTTCTTTCTTTCTTTCTTTCTTTTTTTCTTTCTTTCTTTCTTTCTTTCTTTCTTTTTATTTATGTGTATGAATGTAGTGTCTGCATGTAGGTTTGTGCACCCGTGTAGTGCAATGCCACAGAGGTCAGAAGAGGGTGTCAGATTCCCCTGGAACTGGAGTTCTCCTGGAATTGGAGTCCCAAAAATTTGCATTCTTAAGAAAACTATCTAGGGGCTGGAGAGATGGCCTAGCGGTTAAGAGTGCCGACTGCTCTTGCAGAGGACCTGGGTTTGATCCCCAGCACCCACATGGCGCCTGAGAACCATCTGAATCATCAATTCCAGGAGAACTCCAGTTCCAGGGGAATCCAACACCCTCTTCTGACCTCTGTGGCATTGCATGACACGGGTGCACAGACCTGCATGCAGACAGTACATTCATACACATAGAGAAAAATAAATTAAAAAAAAATAAAAAAAAGAATGCAAATATTTTGGGATTATAAAAGTAAATAAATGAATAGGGAGGCATAGACTCAAACTGATGCCATATCTAACCTAGCCCATAGGAGCATGGACGGAGCACACTCTGAGAAGGGAGAATGCTATATCTAACCTAGCCCATGGGAGCATGGACAGAGTATGTTCTGAGAAGGGAGAATGGATTGTGTTTTTAGACACCACATCCAAACTTTTGAAGAGCTTTCCTGCAGGTTCCTATGTGTACCCCAAAGCCAGATAGATATGCTCACACTTCTCATTACAGTTTTTATTTGTGGGGAGTGTGGATCTAGGGATTCCTTAGATGACTATCTCCTTAAACAAGTATAGAAAGCTCTTTATCTCCATTAAATATGACAACAAAATTCAAATGTAGGCATCATTTCACTTTGTCAGAAGTGCAATTGAGGCTCAAAGAGCTCGAGATACCTTGTATTACACGTTTGTTCCTGAAAAGTTCCTGAGTAGGTTAGGGTACTCAGATATAGCCTTCAAGGAAATGCCTCAATATGTTTGTCATATGCAATTTTTTAAACTAACACTGACCTTAAAAGTAGCAACTGTTATCTATTGTACAAAAAATGTGTATTTAATAAATAATTCCTGAATAACTTAGTTTCTGATATTTTCTTTTTTTTTTTTTTTTTTTTTTTTGGATACTGGGTCTCCCTATAGCCCCAGCTGGCCTGGAACTCACTCTGTAGACCAGGATGACCTTGAACTCACAGAAATCTGCCTGCCTCTGCCTCCAGAGTGCTAGGATTAAAGGCATGTGCTTAAACACCATGTGGGTGCTGGGAATAAAACCTGGCTCCTCTGCAAAAGCAGAGCCATCTCTCTAGCCCTCTGATAATATTTTCAAGGGAATACAATGAATGTCAGCTCTTTGACAATAATAATTATGCCCATGACACTCCTGAGTAGGGGAAATGGGAATATTATGTCTTGGTTTCTTTTCCTGTGAGATAAAATATTCTGGCAAAAACAACTTAAAGAAGAAAGGTTTTCTATTAGTTACTTTTCTGTTGTTATGATAAAATAGTATGACAAAAGCACCTTGAGGAAGACAGGCTTTGTTAGAATGCTGGTTTTCGGCACCAAATGTTAGATTTTGGAAAGGGAAAAGGAAGATTAGAGTTAAGAAAAAGAACCAAAGCCAGACCTTGGGACAGGTGGGCAGTGAGAGGGACAGAGAGCCAGTCTCTTTGAGAAGAGCTTGAACCTCTGCCAACTTGGTGGGGGTGACAGGGCCTTTGTACTTTGGCCCCAGTCAGAATTTGTTTGATACTGAGGCCTGGTATCTTTCCACAAGTAAAGCTTTTTGTTAAAATGACTTCCAGGGCCCAGGAGACTAGTACCTCAAAGTCTTCCTGCAGCCAGTTTTGACAGGCCAGTTCAGAATGTCACAGAATGTCATGCCTGTGAATGACTTATCTGATAAGGCTTTAATGAGACCATATTGTCAGTCTCACACAATTTGTTTGCGGGGGGGGGGGGTTACTGTTGAGGTATGACTTGATAGCTTTCTTAATGAAGCTTATGATTCAACTTCTATTCACAAATCCTAGCAGGTTTATTTTACCTTGTAGTTGCAAAAGGAGAATCCATAATATCAGGGAAGCTGAGAAGATTTGGGACAGGAATAGAAAGCTGTATGACCACATTTTTATCTTCACAGTGGAAGCAGAGAGAGAGAAAGAAGGAAGTGGAATAAAGTTATAAACTCTCAAACACAGACCCAGTGACATACTTCTTCTTGGAAATCTCCAATTCTAAAGGCTCCCCAAAATAGTACTAACATTTGAGGACCAAATGTTCAAATACATGAGCCTAAGGGACTCATTTCTCATTCAAACTACCACATTCCATTCCTTCTACCCAAAGGTTCATGTCACCCCATGATGAAAAATGCATTCAGTCCAACTTCAAATATTCCCATAGCATGGAACAGTCTCAACTGCATTCAAAATCCAAGGATTCAACCCAAGTGTGATGGCACATGTATTTATTTCCAGCACTTGGGAGGGAGAAGACCAGCCTGATCTATATAGTAAGTGCCAGGTCAGCTGAAGCTATTGTTAGACTCTGTATCAAAACAATAACAATCTGAAAGCCACAAGAGAAAAACAAGTTACCTATAAGGGGAAACCTATCAGAATTACAACTGACTTCTCAGTGCAAACTATGAAAACAAGAAGACCATGGAGCAAAGCAATCCCAGTGTTAAAGGACTATAGATGCCAACCCAGGTTACTCTACCCAGCAAAAATGTCAATTATAGTTGAAGGAGAAAGAAAAATCTTCCATGACATAAACAAGATGAAAGAATACATGTCCAGAAAACCAAACCTTCAGAGAATGCTTGAAGCAATTCAAAGGACAGAAAAAAGGAGCAACCATCTCCAGGCACCTAGAAAGAGAAATCAATAAAAGCATAACTGCACAAGTAGAAACCAAAACGAAAATGGCAAATGGATAATAAGGTGAAAGGAAGCAACACGAACCTATCAGTAATAACCTTAAATATTAATGGGCTAAACTCCTGTGGTGGTTTGAATGAGTGTTGCCCATAGGCTTTAAGTATTCAGACATTTGTCTCCAGTTGGTGGCACTGTTCTTGGAGGTCTTAGAAGGTGTGGCCATGCTAAAGGAAGTACTTTATTGGGGGCAGGCTTAGTGAGTTTAACAAGTCTTGTGGTCTCCAGTCACTCTCTCTTGGCTTCCTGTGCTCATTGGGAGATGTGACCCTTGGTTTGCTGCTCCAGCCCCAGCCACCATGCCTCCCGCCACAATGGACTCTAATTCCCTGGAACTACCATCGTAAGCTCAAATAAACTCTTCCTTTTATAAGTTCCTTTGGTCATGGTGTTTTATCACAGCAACAGAAAAGTGATTAATAAAACTCCCCAATCAAAAGACATAGACTCAGGGCTGGAGAGATAGCCTAGCAGTTAAGAGCACTGACCACTCTTTCAGAGGACCCTGATTCTATTCCCAGCACCCACATGGTGGCTGAGAACCAACTTTAACACCAGTTCTAGGGGAATCCGATGCCGTCTTCTGACCTCCGCAGCATTGCACTACACGGGTGCACAAAACTACATGCAGACAGTAGATTCATACAAATACAAAAAAAAATAAATAAATTTTTAAAAAGACATACTGGGAGAATGGATTAGGAAACAGAACCCATCCATATGCTGTCTACAAGAAACACATCTTATCTTCAAGGATAGGCACCACTTTAAGTGAAATGATGGAAAAAATATTCCAAGAAAATGGTATCAAAAAACTTTTAATATCAGACAAAATAGACTTCAAAGTAAAAGAAATCAGAAGAGACAAAGAAGTCCATTACATTTTCATCAAAGGAACAATTCACCAAGAAGATTTCACAATTATGAATGTATATGCACCACACTCTGGTGCAACAATCTATATAAAGACAATTCTCCAGGACCACAAGGCACAGACTAATCCCAGAACACTCATAGTAGGGGACTTCAATACCCCACTGAACCCTTTGGATAGGTCAACAGGACAAATATTAAACAGAGAGACATCTGAACTGAACGATATGATAGACCAAATGGACCTCACAGACATCTACCGAATATTCCACCCTAATACCAGAAAATATACTTTCTACTCAGCACCCTATGGAACATTCTCCAAAATCAACCACCTACTGGGATACAGAAGAAACCTCCACAAATACAAAAAGATCAAAATAATTTCATTCATTCTATCAGACCACAGTGCAATTAAAGCTCACTATCAACAACAGGATAAGCCCTACTAACTACAAGAACACATGGAGACTAAACAACACACTCTTATATAATGAATGGTTCAAGTAAGAGATAAAGAAAGAAACAAAAGTTTTCCTGGAACTAAATTACAATGATAATACAAGACAACAAAACCAATGGGATACTTTAAAAGCAGTCCTAAGAGGGAAGTTTATAGCCCTGGGTGCCTACATTAGAAAAACAGAAAGAGCACAAGTGAACGATCTAACACTGCAGCTAAAAGCACTTGAGAGGCACCAACAGATGAACCATAAACACAACAGACAGGAAGAAAAAACAAAAAACAGAGTAGAAATCAATGAAATAGAAACAAAGAAAACAATACAAAAATCAATGAATCCAAAAGTTGCTTCTTTGAAAGAATAAACAAGGTAGACAGACATCTATCCCAGTTAACCAAAAGAAAGAAGGAACAACTCCAAATCAATAGAATCTGTGATGAAAGGGGAAATATCACAACATACAATGAAAAGATCCAGACAATCATATGGGAATACTTCAAAAAACTATACTCTACTAAGTTTGAAAACCTGGAAGAAATGGATGAATATCTGAAATCCTGGGAATCACCAAAGCTCAACCAAGAAGAGATTGACAGCTTTAACAGACCCATAATGCATGAAGAATTTGAAGATGTAATAAGAAACATCCCAACTAAAAAAAGCCCAGACCCAGACAGTTTCACAACAGAATTCCATAAAATATTTCAAAAAGATTTACAACCATTATTAGTCAAATTGTTTAGAAGGATACAAAGGGAATTCTCCCAAATTCCTTCTATGAAGCCAGCATCACACTATTACCAAAACCAGGCAAAGATACAACCAAAAAGGAGAACTATAGACCCATCTCACTAATGAACACAGATGCCAAAATTCTAAACAGGATACTGGCAAATCACATACAGACCCACATCAAGAAGATCATCCATCATGGCCAAGTTGGATTCATACCACAGATGCAGGGATGGTTCAACATATGAAAATCAATAAATATCATCAAGCATATTAATGGACTGAAAAACAAAAACCACACCATCATCTCAATTGATGCTGAAAAAGCCTTTGACAAAATCCAGCAACCCTTCAAGCTTAAAGTCCTAGAGGGAATTGGATTGGAGGGATCATTCCTCAATATAATCAAAGCCATATACAGGAAACCCACAGCCAATATCATCCTAAATGGGGAAACGACAGAAACATTCCCTTTAAAGGTAGGAACTTGGCAAGACTGTGCCCTGTCACCACTCCTCTTCAATATAGTGCTTGAAACACTTGCTAGGGCAATAAGGCAAGAAAAGGAAATTAAAGGAGTACTAATTGGAAAAGAGGAAGTCACACTATCCCTATTTGCTGATGATATGATTGTTTACTTAAGGGATGCTAAAAACTCCACCAGAAAACTGCTAGAAACGATGAACAGCTTCAGCAAAGTGGCAGGGAAGAAAATTAACCTAGAAAAATCAGTAGCCTTTTATACACCAACAACAAACAACTGAAGAAGGAATTCAAGGAGACCTTCCCATTCACAATAGCCTCAAAAACAATAAAATACCTTGGAACAAACCTAACCAAAGACACCAAAGATCTCTATAACAAAAATTTTAAACCCTTGAAGAAAGAAATTGAAGAAGTCATCAAAAGATGGAAAGACCTCCCATGCTCATGGATTGGGAAAATTAATATAGTAAAAATGTCCATTCTACCCAAACTCTTGTACAGATTTAATGCAATCCCAATTCAAATCCCCAAGAGTTTCTTCACAGGCTTGGAAAAGAAAGTCCTTAATCTCATTTGGAAAAACAAAAGACCCTGAATAGCCAAAACAACCCTGAGTGAAAAGAGTTACACAGGGGGGATCTCTATACCAGACTTCAAACTATACTACAGGGCTATAGTCATAAAAACAGCTTTGTACTGGCATTAAAACAGACCTGTTGACCAATGGAACAAAACTGAAGATCCAAACCTGAGCACATACAATTTCAGCCATCTCATATTTGACAAGGGAGCCACCAACACACAATGGAGGAAAGACAGCATCTTCAGCAAGTGGTGTTGGCAAAACTGGACCACTACTTGTAGAAGAATGAAATTAAACCCCTACCTCTTACCCTGTATGAAAGTCAACTCCAGATTGATTAAAGACCTCATTGTGAAACCCCAAACTCTGAATGCAATAGAAGAAAAAAATTGGCAGCAGACCACAAGACAATTGACAAATGGGACCTCATTAAACTCAAAAGCCTCTGTACAGCAAAAGAAACAATCAAGGATGTGAAGAGAAATCCCACAGGATGGGAGGAAAGCTTCCCTGCAGATACATCTAACAAAGCATTGACTTCCGGAATACATAAACTACTCAAAAAACAAAGAAGAAAGAAAACAAATGACCCACTCAATAGATGGAGCAAAGAGCTGAACAGAGACTTTACCTGTGAGGAATTAGAGATGGCTGAGAAACACCTTAAGAAGTGTTTAACATCACTAATCATTAAGGAAATGCAAATCAAAAACCACTTTAAGATATCATCTTACTCCAATAAGACTGGCTAGGATCAAGAAAACAAATGATACCAAGTGCTGGAGAGGTTGTGGGGAAAGGGGAACACTCATCCACTGTTGGTAGGAATGTAAACTCATACAGCCACTATGGAAAGCAGTGTGGAGAACCCTTGGAAGATTTGGAATGAACATGCCACCCAACCCAGCCATACCACTCCTAGGCATGTACCCTCAAGACTCTTCCCACCGCAGAGATACATGCATGGCCATGTTTATTTCAGCTGTCTTCACAACAGCAAGGAGCTGGAACCAACCCAAATGCCCCTCAACTGACAAGTGGGTAGAGAAAATGTGGTACATCTACACAATGGAGTTCTATGCAGTGGTAAAGAAAGATGAGATCATGAGCGTTGCAGGTACATGGCTGGAGCTAGAGGACATCATGCTGAGTGAAGTAACACAGTCCCAGATAAACAAACCATTAATGGTATCCCTCATCTGTGGATACTAACACCAATTACCTAATTGTATGGCAAACTGAGCAACATCAATGTGATCTGAAAACAACTGTCCTCTTATATTGTGAATCCCTTGAAATATAATAAATAAATTTTAAAAAAGCAATAACAAAAAAAAATCCAAAGTCTCTTCTGAGACTTAGGAAATCTATTTACTGTGACCTTCAGTAAAATCAAAAAACTAAATGCTTCAAAAATACAGTGGTACAGAATATACAATTCTGAAAAGGAGGAATGGGAACATAGAGAGGAAAGAGTGAATCAAGGCAAGACTAAACCACAGCAGGGAAAACACCAAATACTGTAGCTCCATGTCTAGTATCTGGGGCCTCAGTTTCAGAATCTTAAGTGCCTCCACTCCTCTAGAATTGCATCTGTCTTGGTCTGTTTTCAGATCCTATATGCCACACTCCATGGCAGACATCCTGGCTCTGGCATCTCCATCTTGGCATCTCCACTGAAACTCAAATTTAATCTTCACAGCTTCACATGGTGGGCTCCCAAGGACTTTTCACAGGGTCCCCATTCTGGCCATACATTGTTTGGCTTCATTAATTCTCTGAAAAATCTGGGATGCCATCAATCTTGAATCTCCCTTGGGTTGAAAATCATTACCATATGGAAGACATTGCCAAGGTTTGTTGCCAGTTTGCGGTAAAGCCTGACTCCTCGGACCACATATGCAGCCATTCTTGTACAAAGAAGTAACTGTATTCTAGGATCAAGCATCCATTAGGCCAACATTTACAAACTGGAGCTTTAGCTGGGTGGAGTCTTACATGGAGGACACCTTTTCTATCCGTCCAATGTAGCCCAAGGCTTCTCTTTAATAGGGATAATCTCTTTAACAATTACAGACTCTTTTTCAACACATCAGTTGAAACAAATATTAAGTTCCCTTAGAATTCTTTTATCCTCTAAACTGCACACGTTTTAGATTTCTTTCTTCCTCAAGCTTTGTTCTTCCTGAATAAGAGCTTTAAGTGGCTCTCCAAGCCCCCATCCTGTTCTCCTTCTAGCCTTGCGCACAGGCCTGCTTTTGATCCTAGAAGCTCAGATCTCTGTACTACCCTCTTAGCTCTGGATAGCAGTGAGCTCTCACAATCCCAAGGCACCCACTCCCTGCATTGGGACCATCTGCAGGCCCTCCCCCTACTGCAGGGCTAAGCTCCTCTGCCCCTTCCTGGGGCCCATAACTTTCCAGACTGCCTGAAAGTGCCCAAATCCAGCCTAGGTGTAGTGTTGAGCTTTACCTTATGCGACCCCTATGGAAAGCTGTGTGGAGAACTCTCAAAAAAAAAAAATAAAAATGAACCTACCATAATGATCCAGTTATACCACTCCTTGGCATATAACCAAAATACTCATTCTAGTCCTATTGCAGAGATACTTGTACAGGCATTTTTGTTGATGCGCTTTTCATAATAGCTAAGAGATGGAAGCAACCTAAGTGTCCCTCAACTGATGAGTGGATAAGGAAAACATGGGACATTAACACAATGGAGTTCTACTCAGTGGCAAAGAAAGACAAAACTATGAAATTTGCAGGTAAATGGATAGAACTATAAACTGTTATACTAAGTGAAGAAACATAGACTCAGAAAAAGCAGATTCCATCATATGTGGATCCTAGCACCAAATCCTTATATATGAATGTGTGTCCTCATGTAACTGCAGGAATAAGGGAAATGGACAGGAACCAGGGAGATAAAGGTAAATAAAGAACCCAAGA
Source organism: Rhizomys pruinosus (assembly GCA_009823505.1). Lineage (NCBI taxonomy): Eukaryota > Metazoa > Chordata > Mammalia > Rodentia > Spalacidae > Rhizomys > Rhizomys pruinosus. The sequence goes on from VZQC01004706.1 coordinate 812,389, forward strand.
CAGAAGAGTAAGAGACAGGTAGAAATGGATAAGGGAGAAATGGATAAAATGGGAGGACATTTAAATGGTAGGCGGGAGGAGGGTTATACTAGGAGCTTTGGAAATAAAGAGAAAGAAGGAGCTCAAGAAAAGTATGGCCACAGGAGACCAAAGGAAGATATAGTAAAATGGGGACACTTTAAATGGGGAAGGCATGCAAGACAGGTTAGACAGGGAGAGAGAGAGAGAGAGAGAGAGAGAGAGAGAGAGAGAGAGAGAGGAGAGAGAGAGAATAATGCCTAGACAGTATAAAAATCAGAGGACATCATATTAGTCCAACAACCCAATGACAAATTACATATCCAATATCTGTACATGAGTTCATGTGTATAACTGAAGACTACACAACAAGAAACAGTACCAGACAGGAGAAACCCAACTTTGAGTTGTTGGCCATAGTAGTCCAAGAGACTCCCCAGATTGTACAGTCTATTGCCAAAACCATTTATTGCCTCCCAGAACTTGAAGATAAGACTGCTGAAAGCTGAACATACTTTGGACACAGGATTTGGAGCAATGGAGCTGGAACTGACCTAGAAGCCACTTCCCCTGAAGGCTAGCTTTCATAACTTTGGAGATCACTACACAAACTTCTAAGGGAGAACACCAATCAATGGTCCAACACCAGCTTCAATATCAAATAACCACATCAATGACCAGTACAACATTCATCATTGGTATGGTAGTGTCACTTTTATCTTGGAGGTAATCCACAGCTACCTAATTGAACTAAAAGCCCACTCAGTAGGAGCAAACTCATGTGTGATACTGTAAACATAGCCAAACACATGGATGGAGAGATCATAGATCTTAGATAAATCCCCAAGGTTGTCAAACCTCTAGACTAATGTAATTTCTTAGTATGTGCAGAATATATATCCTTACATTTATATTTGCAAATGTCCCAGTCACCACTCATCAAAGAAATTTCTTTTGCACCAAACGGAGACTATTACAGAGTACCAAAACTGGTCTCACACAGACATTGTCTGTGAATTGCCCAAGCCTAAGTTGCACACTTACAATGAAACCTCTTTACCTAAGGCACATAGAACATAGGATGAGAGGTAAAGAGGACACTAATTGATATTTCAATTCTCAGAATTGAAGCTCCCTCATTTGTAACCCAAATGGTCACAAATGGTCAAAGTGTATATAGATCAACAGTCCGCAGAATGTTGGTCCTTGGACAGGGCTCTTATATTAAACTTCACCCACTCAGGGCTCATAGACCATTGCACAAGAGTGGGTAGAAAGATTGTAAAAGCCACGGAGAGGTGAAAGAACATATGGAAATAGAGTCCTATAAGCTCCTGAGACCCTGCTCATATGAACCTACAGCAATGGTCTCAGCATGCACTAGATCCATGCAAACTAAACCAGAAAAAAAAAAAAAAAACGGCATAAAACTGGAGGAATGGACAGTAGACCTTAATCTTAGCTGAAGAAATATTGACAAGTGATCACTGCTGAGTAAGGAAGAACTGATCTTAAAGGGAGGAATCTAGTTAGGCTGACAAGACCTCAGTGGATGAACTTGCACTGAGGAATGTCTGGGGACACTAACTTGACACAATAGGCCTTAATGCAAATTCAGAATGCATGAATTCCAGCAAGGAGGCTTTGGAAGGGAAAAACTTTAGAAATAAAAGGTTTATTTCAGCTTAAATTTCCAGAGAGAGAGAGAGAGAGAGAGAGAGAGAGAGAGAGATTCCATAATGCCAGGGAAAGCATGACATGGTGGTAGGAACAAGAAGCTTGCTGATCACATTTTCATCCACACACAGGAAGCAGAGAGAGGGAAACAGAAAGTGGGGTGAGATCATCAAACATCAAGGCCCACCCTCGGTGACAAACTCCCTCCAGCAAGTCTCTACCTCCGAAGAGTCGCATGGCTCTCACAAACACTACCACTGTTATATTTTTGTTGAAGAAAAGGAGAGGAGGGTAAAGTTAAGAAAGTAAGGCATAGAAGGCAGAGCCAGACCTTCAATGGAAGAGGGACATATATTTTATTAAGCACACAAGAAATGCAGACAAAGACTCCTCTTGTGAAAAGGAATTCTCTGCAAACTGATAGGAGTGAGGCAAGGTCTTTATCCCCTTACAGGTACAGCTGGATTACCTCTGGTGCCAAGGCCTGTTGTTCTCGAAGGGATGAAAGTTCCATTGATTTGTGGGGCAGCACTCCTCTGTATCTCACAGGTGCCATGGAAACAGGGTAGCTCATCTCCGTAGACCCCCCCCCCTTGCCTGGGGAGTGACCAACTGATAAGGCTTGAGTAAGGCCTGGTAGCCAATTTAGTGCTAGCCAGTCACTTTGGGAATTTATAATTTTATGGCTCTTCCTAATTGGGTTTACAGCCTTTTAGCTATTCTCACACTCTAGCAACCACTAACTTGGAACCAAGTATTCAGATATATGAGACTATTGGGGACATTTCTCATTCAAGCCACCACAGTGTCTCTCTGGGTCAGCAGGAAAGTTACAATGCAGGAACTTGATGCATTGAGTTACCACAGTCAAGAGCAAAGAGCAATGAAGGAATAAATGTATACATGCTAGTGCTCACCTTGCTCTCTCCTTTTTTAATTCAATTCAGGACTCTAGCCCCTGAAATAATGCTACCTACTTTCAGGTGCCACCTCAATTAATTTAATTCAGAAACTCCCTCACAGCAAGCCTACAGGCCTACTGTTGCATCAGATGCCTTTCCCCCAGCTTGGTTCACTTGCTTGTGTAGTATTACCACAGCTAAGCTTACCGAATGTTCTGCTTTGTAAGAGATGAGTGGCAGTCAGAGTCAGCCACATTTCCTAACCAACCAGTCAAACTTAGTTGCACAAGAGAGAGGGGAATAAGGTGTACAAACTGAGGAAACTGTGAGGAGTGTCTCATGCCAATTTGTGTGGCTACAGGAAAGTCACCATCCATACTCAGATGAGGACTTTTCAGTGTGGCCTTAGGAGGGTAATACCCACACTCATAGAAGTAAACCTTCACCTATTGCTCTGTAAGTAAGTCCAGTAAATTCATTTGTTTCCCAGACTATAGTTTTGTGAAATTAAGCCTCCGTTTGTCATAGAGACCAAGAGAGGAGTGTGCCAGTCATCATTTGTGCCTCTCAGAAGGAATTCTAATCACACTTGGCATAGTCAGCAGGATACTACAAAACCAAGGATGAGTTTGGGAGAGTTAATGGTGTTGTCCCTTATTTGGAGAAGGAGATCAAAGACCAAAGCAAAGTTGAGTGAGGGGAGAATGTTGGCAGAGGAAGTTTTGACATGGTGAGCTATCTATCCTCCAGGGCTGGTAGGGAAAGCAGCAGTAGGAGAGACAGTGTAGTGAACAGTGAGATGCATAACTAAGGTGAAGCCCCCTAAGTGGATGATGTCCATGGGAGAAATCCTGGCACAGCAGTCTGCTTGTTGGTGTGGAATGGTATGTTTGTTTGACTGGTGAGGTCTGACATGGTACTATTGAGATTCTCTGAGGACAGCAGAAAGTCTAGAGCAGACTTTACAAGCTCTGGGAGTAGAGCACCCAAGGGAGAAGTATCAGCAAGAAGCTGAAGAAGCTATGTGCAATAAGAAATCTGCTCAGGTAGGAAGAAATTTGTCCCAGGCATCCTGGAGGAAGACCGAAGATATAAGAGAAGAATTAGAGTGAGAAAGGGATATGACAAAGGGACACTCACCAGCAGCACAGAAAATGAAATGACACCTCCAGATGACATTGCCCACCTATTTTCTCACCCTCTGTCACTCTCATTCCCAAGGGCTTTGTGCTCCTACCCATATCTCATTCTGAAGGTAGTGTGTAAGCACAGTTGTCAGTACTGTGAAGAAAGTAATTTCTTATATGCATTTAGCTGTTTTCCATTTTGATCCAAAATCCAAGCATCTACCACTTGGTATAAAAGTCACCTCTGCCTAAGTGCAGAGCTATTCAGTAAATGCTGATTAGAAGATTCAGGAAGTTATGACATGCCGTGACCCTTGGGACCCTATGGCAAGACCTTATTCATAACTGGAGCTTGTCTAGTAACCTCTACATCCCTCTGTACTAACAGATAAGATTTAAATCACAAATTTGCCACTTCCTCTCATTATGAAAGGAAAAAAATTCCTCACAGTGTTGTTAATTGACCTTAATCTAATATGATGTGTAATACACTCAGCTAGAGCCTCAGGCACTCTCAAAATGGAATTGTAAAACACCTCTTAAATCTAAATTATATTTGAAATAGCAGATTAGATAATTCCCAGCATCCTCAAACAAACTGTAGCCTGATGAAATTTATCTTGTGCTTTCCAAACAAGTCAGAGACCCAGGCTGACATGATTAGCACTTTTTGAATCCATCTACCTTGAAAGTCACAGGAGCGAGTGCCTCCCAGCATGGTTGGTGTCTAGAGAATGACCAGAGCTCTAACCTCAGGCCGTGACCCCACACACTGTCTGGCCCTGAAGTCAGGCTGACCTGTCAAGGACCAGCTGGTGTAATTCAGGATCACACCCTGGGCTCTTGGTCACTTCAGCATTTTGTACCTTTGCAACCTTGGACTTCAAGGTGCCAGCCAGAGCCACTGGCTCCTCCTTGGTAAAATGATGATTGTTCCATGTCCTGTGAACATCTAGGGATAATTTGTGAAAGTGGAAGTTTCTACCCTCATCAAAAACACTTAGTTAATTACAGAGATGACTATTATTTTCATCTGAGAATTTTAGAAAATCTGCCCGCAGAGATAGAAAATGAATGTGAATTGATAACATGATCATGTTATCAGCTTTCCTTTTGTGTGGGCTTATTGACAAAAATATTCTACCTCTCTACATAGTACAGTGTGACACTTCAGTACATGTGTACCTCATAAACTGATCAATTCAGGATCTCCAGATTATCCTTCATTTCAAACAAGTATTATTTTCCTATGAGAACATTCGAAATCATTTCTTCTTGTTCTGAATTGTACTAATCACCATTCTGTGTTGAAATGTGGCTCAGTTGGTAAAGTGATTGCCTAGTTTTCACAAGGCCCTTGGTTGAAAACCCCAGCACCTCATAAGTTGGGCATATTAGTGTATGCCTATGATCCCAGCACTTAGGAAGATCAAAATTTTAAGGTCATCTTCTGCTACATAGGAGTGTTGAGGCCAGCCTGGGCTACATGAGAACCTGTTTCAAACACACACACACACATAAACACACACACACACACACACACACACACACACACAATATAACTTATTCATCCTACCTTCCAAGCTCCAAGTAGGATAACCCATTAAGCACTGTGCTTTGCTAGCCCAAAGTTTCAAACTATCCCACAAAGTAGTCTAAAGTCATAAAAGTCACATGACCAGGTATATCTCACAAGCACCCCACTTTTTATTGCACCAATTTTTGCATTAGTTATGTTTCAGTTGATGTATAAATCTTGGAGGAGAAAAGGTCTATTCTGGCTTACTGTTCCAGAGGAATGGGGTCCATGATGTCAGGGAAGGCACGGCAGCAGTGGAGGAAAGCGTGGTGGTGGGGGGAGGAGTTGAGCTAATCAGACTTTTTTTCCAAACACAGGAAGTGGAGAGAACATGAAGTAAGATGAGGCTATAAACCTTGAAAGCTTGCCTCCAGCAATGTGCTTCCTCCAACCAGTCTCCACTTCTTTAAGGTTCCATAACATCCCCAAACATCATCAACTGGGGAACTTGTGTTCACATGTGTGAGCCTATGAGACGTTTCTCATCCAAACCATGACAGCGTCAATATTAGAGAACAGAGAGCAGTGGATTCATCCATGCATTCCAGTGTTCACTCTTACACAATTCAGGTCTCATTCTTAGGGAATGATACCACCCACAGTTGGCAGGTCCTCCCCATTCAATTAATGTAATCAAGATAAGTCCACATAGACAGGTCCACAGACTCACCTAGACAATTTCTCATGGGAAGTACTCCCTAGGTGATTCGAGATTTTATCAAGTTAACAATTAAAATTGACCATCACAGCTGTCCACTTTATTTTTTGAGATAGGGATTGTTACTGGCCTAGAATTTCCCAATTAGGCTAGGCTAAATGACCATTGAACCCCAGGGGTCTTCTTGTCTCTGTCTTCCTAGTACTAGGATTACATATATGTACGTGTATGTGCATGTGTGTGTGTACATGTATGTCAAACTTAGGTTCTTGTGCTTTCATGGCAAGTACTTTGCCAAGAGAGCCATCCCCCCAGCCTCTCATTTCCTTACTTTCAACTGGGTTGTTTATAATTCCAATTCAAATTCAAGTCTTATGTATTACTGGTCTGTTGTGAGAGAATATAAGCATCTTCCAGAGCAAAAGTTTTAGCTAGAATTTGTTATTTTATCCACAAAATATCTCAACTCTTTTTTTGTGAGCAGGGTACTTTTTCTAAGTAGGAAAAAAGATATCGCATATGCATGGAATCAATGTGTCTATATTGTATTCCTACAGCATCAAAAAAACCAGCATAATCAGTCCAGCCTGTTCCTTTGAAACTAAATTGATTTTTTCAGCACTTTCCCCCAAACTCCAGTTGCTTTGAAGATATAAATCGTTTTCCCTCTTTCTGACACCAGCACATTTTAAACACGAGCACTTTCTCATCTAATCACTGTGTTTGTGATTTTCTCCCACCGATTGGACATATCTAATTATCCAAATAGCTATCTAAATAGAATGAATTTTTAGTAATGTCTTTAAAATGAAGCTCGAAGAGATGCAGCTATCTGTGCCCTTTAAACCTCAGCCACCTTCTTTTCAGCCCTGAATGAAATTTGACAGCATGAAAAATCTTATCTCTAGTACTCCTAAAATCTACATGTCTTAAGAGTTTCTTATGATTTATTTTAATGGCGCTGGGAAGATGGCTCAGAGCCTAAACCACTTGCAGTGCAAACATGAGAACCAGAGTTTAGATCCCCAGTACTCACATAAAGGCGGGGTGGTCATGGCAGCCCCAGAAGACAGACACAGTGGATCCCCTGAACACCTTGGCTACCAACAGAAAGCATAGAGTTCTGGGTGTGACAAAGAGACCCTGCTTCAGTGAACAAGGTAAACAAGTACTGGAGGATGATTCCTGAGATCAAACTCAGGCCCCTAGATGCATGCTCATGCACATATACTCACACCCACATGAACATGTATCCACATGCATGTGCACCCACATGCATGCATGCACACATATGTGAAAAGTGGAAAAAGCAGAGAAAGGAGAACATGTTATTTTATTTATTTGCATATGTGTGCATCAGTCTGTGTGTATGTATGTGTGTGTCTGTGTGAATGTACTTGCAAGTGTGGGTGGAGGCCCAAGGAGGATGTTGGATCCCTGGGAGCTGGAATTACAAGCATTTGCAGGACTCCCAGTTTGTAACTGGGGAGCTGAGATCTGAACTCCAGTCCTCATGATTGTACAGAAAATGCTCTTAGCCATGGAGGAAGCTCTCCAGCCCCTTAATTTTTAAATTGCCAAATGTGGCAACTGCGTAGGGTAAGAGAGCTCATTAAATGTGTTTTCAGATGGGAAACTGGCTGTCTTCCATGCATAACAGTATCAACCCAGATAAGTCTCAGAGGCTTATTTTATGCTGACATTTTTATGAAAATAAATGGAGTTTGGAATACTTTGCTTTTCCCCTGCCATCCATGCACAATGTTCAACCATGCCTGGATATACTATGGTTCTACTTGTTACTGATGTATAATATCCTCTTTGAAAAGCATCCTATCCAGAATGAGAATTTTTCCAAAACAATTTTACATGATTTTAGGATAAAAGATTGAATTAGTTGACTAAGTAATATTATATTCAATAATTATATTTATTTTCAAATATAAGACTGTCAAATACAGTCTTTAAACATTTAGACTGTGGCCACTATTATCTTCCCTCATGTATAATCAATATACTCAGTGTCCTTATGAACACAGTCATTTATCACTCAGTGTCATTCATAGGCATGCATCTGTAAGGGGTAAGCTATCAAAATTGTTAGAGAACAGAATCGGAAAGAAAGATCAAGGTCAAGGGACAAACAGTACCTCAGTGGAAGAGAGCTTCAGCAAAAGAAACAACACACCATGGTCATCAAAACAGAACTATACCGCTGAGGGGTTGTGGAGCTGGCCCAGTCTGTAGAGTGCTTGCCTTACAAGAATGAAGACCTGAGTTAGATCTCCAGAGTCCACATGAAACTCCCAGGCATGATGATTCCTGCTTATATTCCAAGCAGTTGGGGACATGGAGGCAGGCAGACCCTTGGGACTCATTCATCAGCTGGCCTCACCTACTTGCCAAGCAACAGATCAATGAGAGACCTTGTCCCCAAAAACAAAGCATATAACTGATGAACATCACACAAGGTTGTCCTTCAGCCTCTAAACACACACATATATACACACATACATACACATACACACATGCACAAACATGCACACACAAAAATAACATTTGTATCACTGGGGGATGTAGCTTAGTGGTAGGCAGCTTGACCAAGAATCACTTGGAATGGGACTTGAACCAAATCCAGCTATAAATAAAGGGAACACCTTTGAGTTACAACTGTAAACTCTGTCCCATTATCTTCAAAGTATTCTCCAAAGTGCCAAACCTTGTTATCCTTTAATCATGGTGACTCCCTGTCCTGGATTAAATCCCCAGTAGCCACAAAAAAAAAAATTGAAAATATATTATTGAGAGTAGTGTTCCTGGAATGTGATTAGTCATGTAGAAGATCCATTGTCCTGTACACAAGCACAATAAACAGTACGGGCTTCCCCATGATTACCCAAAGCTCAGATGTATGTGTATATGGCCTGTTATGTCCCATGATAAAAAGAGCAATTAAACTACGAAACTTGAGTATATAGATGTATAGTTATTCTGCAAATAAATAATCTGAATCTCTGGTAAATGAATGGAAGTCTTCTAAGGTCCTATGACTAGTGACCAGCAGAAGGCTCAGCTTGTCTCTGTCATGAAACCTTGGCCAGAAAGTCCCACCTCCCGTAATGGCCTTTTCATTTCCCAGTGAACTCCTTGAGAAATCCATTTGCCTTTCTCGTATGAACAGATCTGACACCCCCTTGAGAATTCTGGCACCTGGAATGTGACTCAAACATGATATAGACATAAATACAAGGAATATCTTTCCATGACAACTGTGAACATTGCCCCATTGTATCTTCAAAGTATGCTCCACACTAACAAACTCTGCTGTCTTGCATTGTGGTGACTCCTAGCCTGTGGTGAATACAGGAAGCATTAGTAAAAGAGAATGGATTGATGGGGCCCACCTGGCCAGCCAGGTCAAGATGGCACTGAGGGGAGGTAGAGGAGGAGGGACCTGAGTTGTTTGCCAAAACCTCTGGTTGGGGAACGATAAGCCGTTTACACCAATCCACCTGAGAGGGTCAGAGGGGCTGCAAGAACATTGGTCATTTGCTTTCACTCCTAAATGCCTTTTGTGGCTGTTTTGTATATAAGTCACTGCCCTGCTTGTAATAAAGTGAGAACCTGCTTAACTGGACTCCTGGCTGCATCTGAGTGTCTCCAGGAACTGAGGAGGCTGGGGAACAGGCAAGCGGTGCACTTACCTTTCCTCAGCCCAGTCAGTTCCCGGACAGGGCCAGATATGACCTGACACCTGGTGCCCAACATGGGGCTCGAAGAGGGGGACCCGCGAGGTGCTGGCTGAGGCCAAGTAGTCTTCCAGGGTAAGTGAGACCCTAAGTTTGGGTAACGCAACTTCAACTTAGAAGGATCCTGCCTTGAGAGCTTTATGCCTCATGTTACAGTCTAGAGGACTTGAGTTAACTGAGACCAATGCCCTGAACACTAGGGAGACTATAGTTTCCCTTGCCCCTTGGATTACGGGGGCCAACCTCTTCTCCTGGCAAACTTGGGCTAGGGTGGAGAAACTGGCAAGGGAAAGGGAGAGGCATTTTGGAATTTTTTACCCTACCATTACAGCCCTAAAGACCTCCTTCCACCTGAATGCACTCCCTCCCCCAGGGGAGGGAGCCTCTGGGAGAGCTTTGGGAGGAATAGAGAAGGACACTGAAGAGAAAAGTGTGACCTTTACAAAAGAGCATGCCAAGGGGATGGAGACCAACACCCAAGTCTACCAGCCCCACCCCAACTAAACCTCCCCCTTACGCCCATGGGGAGGGCCCAGGAGAGACATCCTCCCCCTATGCCGCCCTCTGAGCAGATCTTAGGGACATGGACTTCTATACACAACTAGGGAGGAGAAGGGGGATGGGAGAGGCCACATATGCAGAAACCTGTCCTCCTAAAGAGGAACTACAGGCATTGCCTGGGAATTTGGCCCCAGGGGGAAATCGCCCTTTGGACTGGTATCCATGGGAGGCCAAAGACCTTAAGGAGCTCTGCAAGGCAGTGGCTGAGGATGGCCCCAATTCCCCGTGGGCCATGACTCTGCTGCAGGATATCACCTACCACCCTTGTGTTCCTAAGGACTGGATTGACGTGGCTAAAGCCGACCTTCCCAGCCCCATGTTCATCAAGTGGACAGCTTTTTTCAAAGAGGAATGCAGGGTTAGGGCAGAGGAGAATAGGTGAGCTAATCCTGCCACCCCCATCACGTTTGGGATGCTCTCAGGGACAGGGGATGGGTACCACACGGGGATCCAACAAACCGCAATCCCAGGCCCCTAACGCGATCAGGTGAGAGGACTGGATGCCTGGGGAAAGTTAAATGAGGGGCTTACAGAATCCCCCATTGCTGGGGTGAGGCAAAAGCCTGGGGAACCTCTGCCAGACTTCATTGACAAAGTCCAGTGGAGCATTCACCAGAAACTCTCTGCAGGAGAATTTAGAGACAAATTCATAAGATTACTCGTATGGGAGGGGATGAACAATGACCATCACATGGCTTGCGCAGGCCTGAAGGACCAGTCCATGAGTAGTTGAGTGGTTGCATCACAAGATGTAGGCACCCAGCACCACCAGTCTCATTCTTTAGCCCTTGCCCTACAGGCACAAACAATGGTAATGACTGAAGCCATTACGGAAGCCTTGACCATGCAGGGTCAGAAAGTCCAGAAAAAAGGCAAAGCAGGGGCCTGTTCAGGTGCGGGCAAGAAGGGCATTTTAAACGGGACTGCCCTCGGGGGGGGGGGGGGCAGAATGGCGCCAACGATGGGGGCCAAGCTTCCTCCCACCCCATGTCCCCGATGCAGAAAAGGCTTCCATTGGAAGACAAGCCTTTAAACTAGTCCTGGGGCAGACTCTAGCCCCGTCATGCCAAGGAGGAGCATGTCTGGAGAAATGAGGTGCCGGGCATGGAGATGTGAGGACTCAGGCTCACTGGACGGTCCCCCTAACTGAGGGCCTGCATAGCCAGATGTCAGTCATCATTGGAGGCATCGAGTTCCAATGCCTAATAGACACAGGGGAGGACAGAACAGTTTTGAGAAAGGAGGAAGTGCCGGCCACTTGGTCCCTAACGCCTGGGCCCATGGTTCAGGGGTGGGAGGGAACTCTAAGACTGAGGAGACTTCTACCGTCATGATATGGGTGGGCCCAGACGGAGATCAGGGCAAGATTAGACCACTAGTGGCCCAGGGTCTCACATCCAACCTGCTAGACCAGGACTTACTGGTGCAGATGAATGTGGTACTGACCACTGACCATAAGATGTTTTTTGAGGATCCCCTAAATGATCCCCCCATTCAGAAAAAGGAAAACAAGTTAAAATCTACCCCCAATCATAGAGGCCACTGTTCCCTGGGTTCCCCCTATTAGATGAAAGCTGGGTAAACCCATTTGGATGGAGCAGTGGCCTTTAACACAACCAAAATTAGAAGCCTTACACTAGCTAGTGGAGGAACAACTGAAGCTCAGACATAACCACCTGACCATGAGCCCATGGAACACCCCCATCTTCATTATCCGTAAAGCCTCCAGAACTTGAGAAAGATAAATAATCAAATGGAGCTGGTCAGAACCCCCTTGGGGGGCATGCCCTGGATTCCTGCAATCCCTACAGATTTCACAATTGGGGTCATTGACCTTAAGGACTGTTTTTTCTCCATCCCCCTGCACCCAGAGGATTGTAGTAAGTTTGCTTTCTCAGTGCTTTCGCTCAACTATTCATGGCCAGATCACTGATATGAGTGGGAGGTATTACCCCAGGGTATGGCCAACAGCCCTGCATTTTGCCAACAGTACCTTGCCATCCTCCTGGCCCCCATGCTATCACAGAAGGATTCCCTTCTGTACCTCTGTATGGATGATCTTATCATTGGCCACCGGGTTGCCCATGAGTTGCTGGGACTCCTTGAAACAATATTGCAAACTTTAACGCAGGGAGGGTTCATGGTGGCACCTGAAAAGATCCAACAAATCCCCCCTTTTCAGGTACTGGGAACCCACCTTTCCCTTACAAGAGTCAGCCCTGTGAAGCCTGATATAAGAATGCCAGAGTGTCTTACTCTGACACAGCTCCAGAGTCTGCTCAGAGAGATTAACTGGCTTAGGCCTTGGGTAGCTATCCCTACAGAAAAACTAACATTGCTGTTTGACTTGCTGAGAGATAAGAGTCCCCAGGAGGAGATCCCTATCACACAGGAGCATCAGGAGATTTTCAGGGCTTTTCAAGAGGCTTTGCACGGCTGCTCATTGGCTAGATATTATAAAGAACATCCTCTGTCTCTATGAGTGCTTGCGGGATCTGACTTAACCACAGCAGTAATTACTCAAGAGGGGGTACCTTGGAATGGATACACACATCCATAGCAGGTACGCCTCAGATATACTCTCAGACAGAGCAATTGGTGGACACCATAATACGGGGAAGAACACAGGCACAGAGGCATTATGGGACAGACCCCCATCACGTTATCCTCCCATATAGGACATCAGACATTGAATGGCTGGCCCACAACCACTCTCTCCTGGTTGTCTCCTTGGAAGGGTTCATGGGAAAAGTAGATTGCAACTTTGGGCCCTCCAAGTGGGCCACCTTCTTACAGAAATTTCCCCTAGCATTCACAATGCCCCCCCCCGCTTTCTAAGACACCCATACTGCATGCACTGTGCATCTTTACTGATGGAGGGAGAGCCAGCTCAGACTATGTAGCCTTTAGAGGGAATGGCCCCGCCCCAACCAGTCGAAAGAAGATTCCAACCAAGCCAAGGATCCGCTCAATATAAGGAGTTGCTGGCAGTTGTGGTGGCACTGCAGGACATCCATGAACCCTGTAACCTCTTCTCCAATAGCCTGTATGTTACTAACCTCTTACCCCACTTGCCACAAGCTCACATTAGACTTGACAGCAACCCAATATCCCCCCTCATGGTAGAGCTTAAAGCCTTCTTAGAAGGAAGGAGTGCCCCGATATATCTCCAGCACCTTAGAGGACACTGGAGCCTCCCTGGCTTCTTATCTATGGGAAACTCCCTAGCAGACCAGCTGGCCTCAGGGCCTAACAAAAGATACCAAATGCTGGATAGGTTGTGGGGAAAGGGGAACACTCATCCACTGGTGGTGGGAATGTAAATGCGTACAACCACTGTGCAAAGCAGTGTGGAGAACATTTAAAAAACTCAAAATGAGCTTACCACCTGACCTAGCCATACCACTCTTGGGTATATACCCACAAGACTCATCCTACTGCAAAGTCACATGCACATCTATCTTTATTGCAGCCCTCTTCACAATAGCAAGAACCTGGAAGCAACCCAGGTGCCCCTCAACTGACTAGGGGATAACAAAAATGTGGTACATCTACACAATGGAGTTCTATGGTGTGGTAAAGAAAGATGACATCATGACCTTTGCAGGTAAATGGATGGAACTGGAAGCCATCCTGCTAAGTGAAGTAACACAGTCCCAAAGAAACAAACGTGGAATGGTTTCCCTCATTTGTGGATGCTAGCACCAAATCTCCCAATTGAAAGGCAAGCTGAGCAACCTTATTGTTATATCTCTTTCTATCTGAAAGCAACTGTGATGTTATAAGGTGAATGTCTTAATGAACCCTAGAGTTAACTTACCACATAGTTTCAGACATGGTAATTAACGTATATGGGTGAAAAGTATATATCCATATTTTAGAGTAATATAAAATTAAAGGAAAAAATGTGAACTCTTAAACATATATAGGACTTAACATACAGTTTATTCCTTGAGTACATAACTCTGGTACATGTGTGACATTTATATAGGCATATTTTGGAGCAATACAATGAAAGGGAACCACAACAACATAGGGACTGGGTCAAATAATGAACTGACATAGTTAAATTCTGCCCAAAACAATGGACCTTTACAGAGAAAAACTTTAAAAAGACTGAGAGAAAGATGAAAGACATGTATTGCAAAATGCATGATCTGGGGTGGGGTGGGGAGAAGAACAGGGGGGGAAATGTGTCTAAATGGAACTGAGAAATGATGTATGAAATACACAAAACATATATAAAAGTATTATTTAAAAAGCCAATAGAGTTCAAATTGTATTGCCCAAATAACCTTGGGCATGAGTCCATCTCCTAGATGATAGTCAATCTCTCCATGTCATACCCTTAAAGAAAACCGACTCTACTTCATCTAGCATATTTCGGTTGTCAACAGCTCCCCAGCTATGATTTTATCTGTCTTGAGCTTGAAAGGATCTTATACATGCTGTCACAACTGCTGTGAGTTCATATGTATAACTACCCCATTGTATCCTGAAATTACTGCTTCACTGTGGTCATCTACCAACTCGGGCTCTTACAATCTTCCCATTCCCTCTTCCTCAATAAAATCCCTAAGCCTTGCAGGGAGGGGATCATGATATCCATTTCCCATTTACAGATGAACATTCCACAGTCTCTTATTCTCTGCAGGTTGACCAGTGGGGTCACATAGACCATCAAATATTGTAGACTATTGAAATTCCTCTTTGTCACCTTCCAGAATTTGATGGTAGGACCCTGTTGCTGAACATCCCACATACTTCATTCATAGAACATGGACAAACAAAACTGGTACTAACCTTGAAGTTTCATCCCTACTGGCTGGCTTTCATAGTGCTGTAAAGTGCTGTGCACTATACCAGAAGAAAAAATTAGTCATCAATCTTACCCAGTTGTGAACCCTGAGAAGCTACAATAATGAACAGTCTGGCAAAATATGCTCACAGGTACAACCAGTTGAGAGATTAACTATCTATGGGTAAAAAAATGAGTCATAAGGATTCAGTTTAATACTTTGTTCATTTAGTAGAATAGTAGTAGTGAGTTCTCTCCTGAGGTCTATGACCTATCTGTATAGCCAGAAGTTTTTGGCTACAGTAATAATGCCAATGGGAAAGTGCTTGGTTAATCACAAGACATTTATGTTATTATACCTGTGGTGTCTAGTAGTGGTCATAGCTTAAACTCTTTTTACAAATGTATATACCAATAGTTTACGAAGATTCTATAGTAGTGGGATTCTGTACACTTCTTCAGAAAGTCTTTAGTGTGGGTTATCTTTCCCCATACTTCTCTTTCTCTATCTTGCCTTCCCACTACATCTATCTATCTATCTATCTATCTATCTATCTATCTATCTATCTATCTGTCTGTCTATCTATCATCTACTTATGTCTTACCAAAGTTAAATCCAGATAAAATAATAATTTTAAAAGACATAACAATGAATGAAACAGAAAAAAACAATTAATATCCCAAACTAAACAGCACAAGGTCAGATATATATACACACTTCAGAATTCTACTAAACATTCTAACTAACACCAACATTCCTCAAAGTATTCCAGAAAATAGAAAAGGAAGGGACAATTTCAAATTTGGAACAGCAAAATGTTTTAACTTTCCCCAAATTTTGACTTTGTGGTGACTAATCTTGGTTGTCACCTTGACCATATCTGAGGCATTATAGGTGGACACCATCATGCCCAGGTTTGTGATGTATCTGTATAAATATGTTCAACACCACGAAATCATAGATTTTCCAAAGCTAAATTTCAGAATATATGAAGTGTATTTGAATACAGCAATAAAGCTGGTTTGAGACAAAGAGGAAGAAGCAGAACTGGTTCAAGAAGCAAGAGGAAGACACTGACCTTGTACTCTCTTGTGTAAATTTGACCTAAACTGATCTCTATAGTTAGATGATTAAAAAAAATCTTAGGGGGTTGGATAGATTGCTCAGTGGTTAAGAGAACTGGCTGCTCTTGCAAAGGACCTATGCTCGATTTCCAGTATGCACGTCATCTAACAACCATCTGTAACTCCAGTTCCAGGAGATCAGACACCCTTTTTTGACCTTGGTGGGCATTGCACAACACATGTGCATTTATGTATATGCAGACAATACACTCATACACATAAAATAAAAATAACTAATAAAATATTTTTTAAAAACCTCTAGTTGAAGAGTATACCCTGGTTATCATGCAACTGAGCCTCAAGCAGTACATGTAATCAAACTCTCAGTGTATCTCAGGCTCAAGACTGACCTGTTATAATAAATGAGCAAACAAGATAAATGAAAAACTTTTTCAATCAAATAATCTCTTCCTATAATTTCCCATTTAGTGGCTCACTTCCATTACAAGGTATACACTATAGAGTATGCATTCTGTACAATCTTGGATCCAGATACACTCAAGGTCTCGAATTTTCTCTTGTTCAGATAAACTTCATTAAATTTGTGTGTTTGTATGTATGCATAGCCATGATTTTGTGGCTGCACATGTCAAGGTAGAAGTCCATTTTGAGTGTTATTCCTCAGGTGTAGGGCATCTTATTTTCTCATATAGGGATCTCAGTGACCTGGAATTTGTCAAGTAGGCTAGGCTGACAGGCCAGCACACCCCAGGGATCTGCCCATTTCCATCTCTCCAGTGCTTATAGATTCACACTACCACACCCAGGTTTTTTACATGGACTCTGGGCATTAAACTCCGGTGTCCATGCTTGTAAAGCAAGCACTTTAACTGTTCAGCTATCTCTCCAGCCCCAACTTTGTAAAATGTAACTATTACAATTTCTTTCTTTTCACCCCCAATACTCAACATTTATAACATACTGAGAAGGGAATAGGTTAGTCGTGGTAATATTATTCTTGAACTTTGTCTGAAATCTTTTAAACATTAGGACTTATTATTGTCCTTATTAAGCTCAAATTGGATTTTAATGAATAAAGCATTAGTATTTTTTTAAGATTTTAATGATTTTACTTATTATTTACAGATAGATAGATAGATAGATAGATAGATAGATAGATAGATAGATAGACAGATAGATAGATATGCAGGTGGCATGTGTTTGTAAGTACAGGTACCTTCTGAGAGGGAGTTGGATCCCTGAAACTAGAGTTACAGGCAGTTGTAAGCCACCCCATATGGATGTTGGGAACTAAACTCATATCCTCCACAAGAGCAGCAAACAATCTTAACAGCTAAGCCATCTCCCTCATCCCTAGATTTTTTTAAATGTTAAAATATTACAATAATCCACATAGTCATCTTTTGCTATGACCTCTCACTGTGTTCCCCACGTCACTTGGGTTCTATAGAGAATCCATATTAACCATATTTTTCCTCATGCATGCTCTTAAGATCACACTTTTTTTACTGTGATTGCACATTCAGCATAAATCTTTATCAAGCTGAATGATTTTCATAATTTCCTTATTTTAAACTCAATTATTTTTCAATTAGAAGTAAATGATTTTTCATGTTTCTGTACTCACCCTTCAGTGGCACAGGCACTCCAAGTCGACTATTTCAATTACCATTTGAAATATTGTGTAATGAGGATATTTTAAGTGTTAATTAAACTACTATGATAAGAAAACCAAATGCATTAATGATATTATGTTAATACATGATTATTTCTTTATAAAAATCTTCAATGGCTACTTTTATGGTTTCATGACTATATGAAAGAAATAGGATAGAGTTTGATGGGCATAGAGGGGGAGACCCTTAGAACTTTTATTAATCTTCCTCTATCCTCCCTGAGCTGCCAGCGCCTTTTCATTCTGCTTGGTCCCCTTGTCAGCACAGTGAGCACAAAAGAGCTAGCAGTCTCTAGGAAAGGTGTGTGTAAGAGGACTTGGGATGACGCAGGAAAATGTGCTCGACAAGAAGACTCTGGTTCATTAATGGAATTGGATTCCAAGGCAGATGAGTACAAGGAACAAGAACCTTACTATCTTGTCTAATCCATTTTTCATTTATTTCATTGGGGATGTTTGGGGGTGTGCATGTACATGGCCAGAGATCAACCTCAGCTGTCATTCCTTGGTGCTATCCCTCCCACCTTGGTTTTTGAAACAAAGTCTCTCACTTTTACCTATAGCTTGACAAGTAGGCTAGGCTGGCCAGCCAATGAACACCAGCACTCCAGTCCCAGTCTCCCCAGCGCTGGGATCAGAAGTGTTTGCTGTCATGATCAGCTTTTTTATGTGGGTTCTGGGGATCAAACTCAGGTCCTCGCACTTGCAAGACAAACACTTTATCTACCAAGCTACTTCCCCAACCCTCATCTAATTCATTTTTATAAACCTTATCACTTGCAATCTTAGGAAGAAAGTTTGACTCTGCCTGTGTGGATACCTTACACTATCTCAGAATGTCCTGAAATAACAGTACTGGATATAAACTTACTTTCTGTCTCTATGGCTTCTGTAAGTCTCCTTAGCGTTCTGCCCTTCTGAAAGTCATGGCTGTAAAGAAAATCCCCTGGCTTAGAGTAAAATGAAGTGACCAAAAATTAGCAAACAAGAGACATCATATGATGTCTGCATCTCACTCACTCCTGACAGCCTTGTATCTGACAGTACTTGGACTGTACTCACAGATCCATGGATACTTAATAAGCTGAAAAGAATACTTAGAGTTGTTTCTGTGGAGAGGGGCTCTCCAAGAGATACCTTGAACCAAAAGTAGTATTTGTTGTAGAATATGTTTCTCCAGGCAATACAGCCAATATCCTCATCAGGTCAGCTGTGTCGGCTTGCAAAAGTCCATCAAGATTGGGCATGTTGATCGTTGATATGCCTCATCAAAGGAGGAGGAAGGGCCCTGGAACCCTCACCTGAGATTCCAGCCACCTCTTGTAGCCTTTTGTGTATAATTCTGTACAAATGGCATGTGTCCTGAGGATCTCAGATGGTTCTAGACTATTTAAGCTGGGAGGGTTCATTATGCGGTCCTCATTTATGTAGTTATGGGGAAGCCATGGGCCATAGGGGGGGTGAATACTTTCTCTCTCCTTTTTTTGGTATTTTTTAAACAGGGTCTCCCTGTAGCCCCAGCTTTTCTGGAACTCACTATGTAGATAAGGCTGGCCTTGAATTCACAGAGATCTGTTTGCCTCTGCTTCCTGAGTGCTAGGATTAAAAGAGTGAACCATCATGCCTGGCTGGGAGGTAAATACTTTCAGTTGTGGTTGCTTTAGGGTCACCCACACTTCTGCCAGTAACACTCACCCATGCTCTATAAGTAAGCCCAATAGACTCATCGGCCCCAGGGTGAATTTTGATGGAACTGTACTTTGGTTTCACAGTTGGGGCCTTATGAGGCAGGGTTAGTTACACACTGTTTATACATTCGAAAAGCTCCTTGATTTAGAACTTTCTTTTTCTGTTACTATAAAAATTCATGAAACTGATACTATGTTGGAATATGGAAGCTGGTGTTCCTGAGCCATGACCACTCACATTTGGCTCCAGAATAAACCATCTCTGGTCCATCTTGGGAGCCACATTTTTCTGTCAAGAAGATACAATACTGTCCTTGACTGGTCTTTCAAAGGAGAAATTGAAATACCTATTCATGGTCTTCATAACTGTTTCCCAAACAGATGTTCAGATCCAACAGTTAACCAGACTATTATTTAATCAAATAAATCAACAGCTGCTCTAAATGCTACTTATAACATAACCAGTAAAGTTCTGAAAATTGCAGGAGGCCAGAAATTAATATGCTGACTCTAAATAAGTAATTATAGGACTTTTGAAGTATTAGGAACAGGCCAGAGCTAGTCACAATCTGTGTTATTTTTGTTTAGTTTTTTGAGATTTGTGGTGATAGTGTGCATGTGTATGTGTGTGTATATATTATGCATATATGTATAATTGTACTAGTCAATGTATGCATGTGTAGAAACCAAACACCAATACTTACTATCTTCCTCTATTACTCTCCAACTTCTTTTTCAAAAAAGTCTCTCACTGAACCTGGAGCTCACCATTCCCAGAGGACATGCTGGATAGCAAGACTCTGGGGTCCTCCTGTTTGCCCTGAGCCCCAATGCTCACGTTACTGACATGTACTGCTGCAGTCAACTTTTTTATGTGTATGAATGTACTGTCTGCATGTAGGTTGGTGCACCCATGTCATGCAATGCCGTGGGGTCAGAAGAGGATGTCTGATCCCCTGGAACTGTAGTAAAGATGGTTCTTACCTGCCATGTGGGTGCTGGGAATCAAACCCAGGTCCTTTGCAAGAACAGTCGGTGCTCTTAACCACTGAGCAATCTCTCCAGCCCCCTGCACTCAACTTTTATGTAGGTGCCAGGGACCTGAACTCAGGACTCATGCTTGCACAGTAAGTATATGACTCAGGAGCCATCTTTCCAGCACTGTGTTAACTTATTTTAATTATAATAGACCTTATTGTTTTCATTGTTACAAAAGATAGTAATGCACATGCAATGTATCTAACATAACTTGTAACAACTATTAACTGTTCAAAAATAGCTTTTTTAATTTTTTTTATTTTTTTTAATTTAATTTTTATTGATGCTTTGTGCATTTCGTACATCATTTTCCAATTCAGATCAGGCATATTTCCCTTTCCCTTCCCCCCCATCCCCACCCCATCCCAGATCATGTATTCTGCCATAACTGTCCAAAAATAGCTTTTAAGTAATTAATAAATTGTAATTTCACTATTTTTTTTATCCTCAAGCAAATCCTTAGAATCTGGTTAACATAAATATGGAGTTGAATCTAGATCTCGTTCTGTGATCTTCTGGCCCCACTAGAAGGATCTAAAGGGTAACAAAATGTCATTGGTCACTGTGTGTGTGTGTGTGTGTGTGTGTGTGGTATCTATGTACTTATGTGTGTGCACGTATATGTGCGTGTAGAGACCAGCGGTCAATATCATGTGTCTTCCTCAGTTGCTATCT
This sequence comes from Rhizomys pruinosus, assembly GCA_009823505.1. Classification (NCBI taxonomy): domain Eukaryota; kingdom Metazoa; phylum Chordata; class Mammalia; order Rodentia; family Spalacidae; genus Rhizomys; species Rhizomys pruinosus. Next base: position 833,620 of record VZQC01004706.1, read on the forward strand.
ACTTACTTTTTGAGACAGGGTCTCTGAATGTGGAGCTCACTGGTCAGTCTAGGCTTGCTAGCCAATGAGCCCCAGGGATCCTCCTGTCTCTACCTACCTAGTGATGGAATTATAGGCATATGCCATTACAAGTAGCTGCTTAAATGGTTCTATGAATTGAAATTCAGGTGCTGTTGCTTATACAACAAACTCTTTACTGACTGAGCCATCCCCCCAGCCATAGCTTCTGTCATTTTGGCCTCTGATTATCATATCCCATCACACCTTTAAGCATTTTTTTCTCCTCATTTCTGTTCCTATACTAAAGTTGTCAAATATCTGCCCTTGTGAGCTAAAGAGTATAACTTGAGCTAGGATGGAAATTACCTTGCCACCCTGTTCCAGAGATTAGAAATGCTATTTTCATGTATCTGCTAATAGCTGTCATCTTCAATAGCACCCATATGACCTTTAAATATCACAGGAGCTAAGTGGCAATGGAGAATGATAATGGCATTTTAATTGATTGGTAAATTATTGAGCAGCATTAGCTAATATTCTGTAACACCTCTTCCCTCTCCTTTCCTCACTCCATCTTACTGGAACAAATCATTATGTTCTCTGGAGGGTTCCTGTTTTCTTACATCAGAATCTATGATCCATTCGACCCTGTCTACAGTAGTGTAACATATAGGTTAGCTAAAAGAATATGCAGATGAATATTAGAGTGGGAAACACATCATAGAAACTCTCTGCCAAGACCCCAAATGTCATTATAGACTACACTTTGCACTGAAGTCCTTACCATTCAGAGTGAAATAACAGATTGTACTTTGAACTTTTTTTTGAGACGGGATCTTGCTATAGCCCCACTTGGCCTAGAACTCACTCTGTATACCAGGTTGGCCTTGAACTCACAGAGATCCTCCTGCCTCTGCCTCCTGATTGCTAGGATTAAAGGCATGTGCCACCATACCCAGCTCAAAGACAGTTCTTAGCCAACTTGTGGGTGCTAGGTATTGAACTCGGGTCCTCTGCAAGAGTAGTCGGAGCTCTTAACCACTAAGCCATCTCTCCAGCCCCTGAACTTATTGTTCATGTTTTATATACAGCGAACTGGCAGTTCCTGAGTAGGATTCTCAAAAGGCTCCAAATTTGTGGCTCCGGGTATGACTGCCAACCTTGGATGTGCATCACACATGAATGGCTCTATCACCCACTTTCCATCATCCAGCATTCCTGCTCTTAGAAGCACTTTGTTTATAGAAATCCAAAATGTCTTCCTAACCCACTTATGCTTTAGCCCCACTGAAAATTACCCAACAGTCTTAAGCCTTGCAGAGCTCTCACCTTGAAACTACTTAGAACTTTGCACACCAGATGTCAGGACAAAACATCATTTGTATTTCCTTGTTTCTTTAAAACTTCTCTTCCAAGCTAGCTCTATTTTTTAAGAGTCTTCTATGCCTGACACTTTCTAATTTGTGAGGTCCAGGGAGCAATGGGTAGTATGGTGGGAGTTGGGTTCACAGTGATTTAGAAATACCCCATATGACCATGGCAGGATCTCAGAATCCCAGCTTCTTAATCTGTAAAGTTGCATAGAGTCATGAAGAAGAAGCAACAGGCATCCCTGTCCTACACAGTGGATGTTACAGAGCTGTACAACACAGACTCCCTTACAGAGGAATTACCAGCCATACTTCTTAAAAACTGGAGGGCTTTCCCCAACCAAGTTGTTCTCACTTACTGGCAGTTAATAGCTGCTAGGGAAGAAGGAATTATTTCATTCCTGGTATAGTCACTGATAGGTTGTCTGTGCCCCAGTAATATCAACTGATTAATCAAGACACACTAACTAAACTCAGTGGATCACAATAAAATTACATGGAAGTAGGAGAAAGACTTGCTGGGAGGAAGGGGGTCCCTTCCTTGTGGCTCAGTAGGTCTGAGCCTCTTCCGGGGAGCTCAGTATATCTGAAAGTCCTCTAGGCAGTTGTGCTTGTCTGCGTCTCTAAGAAGTCCTTACCCCTATAGGCTTGAGAAAATATGGCCCCGGTGAACCTGGTGAGTTTCACGGACTGAAAAGTGCTCTGGGATACAGAGAGCGAGGACCAGCAGATTGGTAAAGTTCTGGGGCTCTGGAGCAAGTGGAACAAGTTCCTCCTTTTCTATGAAGCTGTTAAAAGGCTTGATCAATAAGTTTCCTCTCTATTTGGAGTCCTCATATGTATAGAACAGAAAATGTCCTGTCCACAGGGATTGCTGCATGGGTGAGTAACTTCAAACCAACTGGGAGTCTGTTCCAGTCTATTCAATTGATGTGACAAAACACTCTGACCAATTCTATCTTGGGGAGAAAAGGGTTTATTTGGCTCACATCTCCTGGGTTACAGTTCATCACTGAAGGATCCCAATACAGGACCTTAAGGCAGGAACCTGGAGGCAGGAGCTGAAGCACCGGCCATGGAGGAAAACTGCTTAGTGGCTTGCTCCCCTGGCCCATGCTCAGCCTGCATTTTTATACAGTACAGAACCACCTGCCCAGGGATGGCACCACCCACAATGGGCTGGGCCCACCCACATCACTCATCAATCAAGAAAATATTTCACAGATGTGTCCACAGGCCACTCCAATGGAGCTAGTTCCCCAATTGTGGCTCCCTCAAGCCAAGTGTGTCAACTTGATACTAAAGCTATCCAGCACAGGGTCCAAGAATAGTTTTTCATAACTTCTTACTAAAGCATAGCTATATATTAGCAAGGGGTATATCATCCTCCTATTTGTAACCTCCAACTGAGCTGTAGGTTTTGACACACCCGTCCTAACTCACAGTCTCTTGTTTTCAAACCTACCAGTCTCTTTCGGTGCTCACTATCTTCACTGTCATCAATGACATTGGATTAGCTTGTTGGACATTCAGGTTCTGTCCACCTTCTGTCCAAGACAGGAACTCTCCTTGGCCTGGCCCTTCACCAAGTAGGCTAAATTAGTGCTTTAACCGCTTACCCATCTCCCCAACCCAAGGCTCTATTTTTTTTTTTTAATCTCCTGCCAATAATTCCTCAGCCAGGGTTGGGGCTTGCTGTCCATTTCCCCAGTTCTTTGCTGGGGTCTTGTCTGAGTCAGCATGGGTCTTGTTCATGAGACTCCAGTGGAACTTGCACCAAGGGACATCTGGCTACAAATGCTTGACTAGTAGGACTTGACTTATATGACAGAATGCATGAAACCTAGTGGAGGGGTAGAGGGGGGGATAGACGGAGGGTGTGAATGTGGGGGTCTAAATTTGATTAAGATTTATTATACAAATTGTAAAAAACCTCAATAAAATTTTTAAGAGTTTAATCTCCCAGATCTCACCACACTGGGGACATACGTTCTGGCAACATGAACCTTTGGGGACATATTCAAATCATACCCAAACCGTAAGAAAAAGAATTATTTTATATTATAGATTTTAACAATATTGAGCCTTTATCAGATTGGCCTGATGGAAACATGTTCTCGATTGTTAATTTGTGTGGGAGAGCCCAGCCCATTGTGGCTAGTACTATCCATTCCTGAGCAGGTGTGTCTGGTCTGTGCAAGAAGGCTAGCTGAATGTGAACCTGGCAGCCAGCCAGTCGGCATTGTTCTCCACAGTCTCTGATTCAGTTCCTGCTTTGAGGAACTGAATCCAGGCTCCTGCCTTGAGTGCTTGTTTTGCTTCCTTTGGTGATGAACTCTAGCTAGTAAGAAGAAATAAACCTTTTTCTCCCAAGTTGTCTTTGGTCAGAATACTTTATCGTGACAATAGAAACCAAACTAAAACAATGGCTCAGCTGATAAAAGTACTTGGCACCAAGTCTGATAGCCTAAATTTAATCCCTGGAACCTAACATTATGAAAGGAGAGAACTTACTCAGTTGTATTCTAACTTCCATATGTGCTCTATGGCACATGCACGCACCACCATCACTCATAAATACACGCACGCACATACACACATAAAATAAATACATGTGATAAAATTCACTTGGAAAACTTTTAAATAGAGGAGCCTGAATCAGAAGCCCTGACGTTTTGTTGTCTCTTCCCCCTTTCAGCATCAATACAGTCATTTTAAAGATCTCCACAGTGTTCGATGGTTTAATTTTCTTCCCTGTGTATAAGATAATTTGTTTTCAGTTGAAGTAGCATCTGTTTCTGCAGATAATTAAGTTATTAGATGCCAATCAATTTAATAAAGCCACAAGGCTTTCCTGACCTCTTTATGCACAATCAATGAATTTACATGCAAAATGCGAAAACTTTACTTTTGAGGAAATGATCTCAATCTTCCGTTATTGTGCCATTCTATAATTAGTGAGGACACTTGCAGTCTAAAGCTATGTAAACGGGACTGGAAATAAAGATGTTTCAACAGATCTTACACTTTATATTTTCTGAAGCACTTTTATTTTGTTCCACCTATAGTTAATATTTCTCTATTTTTTAAGATTTATTTTATTTTTGTGGGGGCAGTGGCATGCATGCACACATGCTGTGATACACATATGGAGTTCAGAAGACAACTTACCAGAGTCAAATCTATCCTTCTACCATGTGGATTCCAAGGATCAAACTCAGGTTATTAGCCTTGGCGACAGGAATGCTAACCCCTGAGCTACCTGGACACCCTCAGGTAATG